>JAWNOS010000198.1:600000-1186551 GCA_035045845.1 Drosophila buzzatii
TGGTAAGCCAAGAACTCTAACAGTAGCGAGCTCAATTATATACTCTTTTTTCCATTGCATTCCAACAGCAACACCGCGTCGTCATACCCGAGCAGGAGCACATACGCTCTCGTGGCCGACACTCGATTGCATTCTTCTGTCATCCAGACAATATTACAATGATATCTCCCAACGATCTGCCTCAAACTGAAACCGAAGAGAATTCAACGTGTCTCAAGCAGCGCAAGAAGTCCTTCAAAGCGGCGAAAGAGCGGTAAGCTTTGATCTCCCTCCTAATCCTAATCGTTGTTAGCCAATTTATACTAAACTTTGATTTCTTTTATGGCCCCGCTTTGTTTGGATTCAAATTGTCGTTATCACACTGTCGCTGCTGCGCCATAAATCTATCAACAAATAAAGTGTATACAACGCGTATCAGCTAATACAGAAAAAGTTTAAGGAAACTTACACCACCAATAATCACGCGCAATGACGTTGCGCCGCCACGTAGTCGCCAGTCGTCAGTCGTCAGTCGTCAGTTGCTAAGATCCACATCTCTACTCCTGCCACTCTGTCATCATCGTTTCATCAGCCTGTGGGGAGAGCAAACATCGTATAAAAAGAGTTTGATATCGACAACACGCTTGATGTGTTTTGAACTTTTTATTTTATTATTATATAATATACGATTGTAATTGCTTCATTTCTTTAGTTTGTATCATTTGTATTTGATATACATACATAAATAATATTTATATACATATACAATACATACATACAATGTTTTTGAATATTCTGAGTATCAACATCAATTATACACTGAGAGAAACGCACATTTAACACATTTATCTTACAGCTAGGCGCTAGATACTTATTTTCCATTCCTTGTTTTATGGTTGTCTAAAACTCGACCATATCGCAATTCCAAAATTGACCGATGCTGCGCAACTGAGACCAACTCTTGCTGCTGTAAACATTTACAAATTCTATATATATTTCACTTTGAGCTGATGTGGTAAGATTTACTGTTTGTTTTTGTTTTTTACATGGTTACGATATATTTGTTTACAGTTTCAATTATTTCATTTCAACATTTTTCAATATTTTTCTTTGTTTATAAATTCTTCACACATATTCTTTTGTTTATCTTCAATTCTGCACAACAAACACAATTAACAATGAAATATTTCCTATTTTCTATTTGATAATTACATTATGTTATTTTTTTTTTACATCTATGCTGCACGTAAGCTATTGGACATTTTACGAGAGTATTTGGCTTAGTTCATTTTTGATATTTATTATTTTTCTCTTTTGTATGCTTCTATAGCAGTTGACACTAAGAGTATTTAGGGTTAATGGAATTGGCAAATTTCCAATTTAGCATGAATCAAATCTCATAATTTGCTGAGCACTCAGGTTGATGCTTCGTATCTGTGATAAATTAGCACGTGATCTGAGGAAAATATTAGTTTAGCTAACAATAATATTTAGAATGAAAATAATAATGATAATGATAACATCATGCATACAGGAATGTCAACTCGGAGGTAAAAAATATATTATTTAATTAACAAAGAGCTTAACATAATTATTTTGCAATGGAGAAAAGCTTGCTTATCAATTGACGGTGCGCACACTTTTCAGCATTACTGTGATCGATTTACTCGTGTGTGTATATGTCATAGTTTTGCGCAAAATATTTTATTTACAACTGAAAGTCACATGCGCAACTGTCAGTTAACATGCCAACAAACAATAAGAAAAAATGTTGTTTTGTCTGTTGTTGTTATTGTTGCTGCTCTTCTTGTTGCTGCTATTAACCAGCTGACTTGATCAATAGAACAAGTATGACACGCGTGTTGGCTGCACTGTCTGTTCCATATGCCACTCCACGCAATCAATTCACGTCATAACTTATGCAATTGCATTCACACTCCAAGTGTCGTAGTATATTTTCAGTTATGTGTCACTCAAATGAGTTAGTCATATTTGTTGTTGTTGAAAGCCATTTGGAGAGCGCTTTGTTTGCAGTGGACAGCAGCAATGTGGGCTGTGTGTTTGGAGAGACGGAAACAAATATCTGTACTTAAGAATATGAATGATTAATGCACTGCATTAGGTATACCTTGCACTTGAGCAAACTAATGACAAGCGAGTAACAAAAGCTGGGACGGTTGACAACTTAAACTCGTCATTAATATAGGCGGTTTGGTGCCCACTAAAACTTAGTCACTCTCTCTTAATTTGAATGAAAAACTATGTGAGTCGATGTTTTGTAAATTTAACAACTTGGCCAAAGTAAATGTTAAATTTAAGGTCTGCAGCAGCTGTTGAGCTTAAGGAAACGCGAAAAGACTTTCACTTTGTGAATAACTGTGATAATCAATAACTTTTTATATTATATAACATATTTGCATACGCTGAGGGACTGACAGAGTTTCTTATTTGTTTTGTTTCTGTAAAGCTTTTTATGCAGTGTGTAATAATAAGTGAATATTTTTGGAAGTTGTTGAGAAAAGTAAGAATTTTTTGAGATTGAACTAAATAATTATCTAAATGGTTCTTCTTTCATTATTTAGAATACACTTTGAGGACAGACAGATAATGCAATCAATTAAAATCAAAAGTAGGGCGTATAACAGAGTAAATATTATATAGGTTCGCTTATGTGTAAGAGTAAATGAGGCTGACATCTGAGAAGAGAAGATAAACTAAGGAGATAATGATAATTAGCTGCTGCCATATTTTCATTTGATATGAGTTATGAAAGCATTTCGTAAGCTTTTTCAATTTTTTAATATTGCTATATGACGCCTCGTTTATGCACTGAATTGAAATGAGTGGAAATTGAATAATTGAATAATTGATAAACATCTGCGTTTGATATGTGCACCGTTACAGTCAATAATAGCAGCTGAGGGCTTAATTAAACAAAATTACTAAAATGTGGCCGCATTTGGGTAATTTGAAAATTGAAAATTACAATGGAAACGTGTTGTGTAAGAGTAATAACAAAAATAACAAATCAATATTTAAGGACAAAATGTGTTTCTCTTGCACTTGTAATTGAGTTGACACCATTCAATTAGTCAGAGTTTGAATTTATTGTAAACATTTACTGATGTTTCGATTTAATTTTTAAACGCAATAACAGGTCGGTTGGGTGTCCCATTGTTTAATCAAAGTGTCAGAGCTAAATAAAATAAATATTGACAAAAATATTCAAACAGGCACGCGGACAGGCAGATGGAGTGGCGAACAGGCAGTGTGGGTGGGAGACTCATTTGTCTATTGCGTTGAGCCGTTAATCTGGCGCTTTAGATAATGACAATGATTTGCCGATATATATAAAAGTTATATATACATTTGAATGTACATGCTTTAAATCTATATAACACACCAACAACAATTTTGATATTTAAGGCAAACAAAGCGAATTTTTGATAAGCTTAACTGTGTAAATAATTGCTTTGTTTGGTTTAAGCGAACGCGACAGGCATTTGAAAATGAAAGTCAAACGAGAAACCAGCCAGAAAAGAAAAGAAGTGAAGTTTACAACCTTCTTAATTTTGGTTGGTAATCTAAAATATATATATGTAGATAAGATTGTCTGGGCATTGCAAATATTTTTCGATATAGAAGTGAATGAAAACTTAAAGGTTAATGCTAAGAATACCATAAAAAAAAAACAGAAAGTTAAATAAGTATAAATAATATAACTAAAATGAAAAATATTGAAAAAGTTCGTTTTATACACACATACATTAAAATAATATATATATTTCATTCAGCTGATTACAAAATTAAATGATTCAAATACAATTAAACTAATTTATTTTACAAATTGTATATTCCTATAAAAATATTTGATTACATACATATTTAAAAAATTAATTAACAAAAATAATTTTGTAAATCATGTTACATAACAATATATAATAATAGAGAGAATAATTTATATACCATTCGATTACGTATATAATATATTTTTTACAAATATTAATAAAACTGAAACAAAAAAAATTTAAAGAATATATAAAATTAAATTAAATGATATGAATTATTCGACTGACTATATATGTATATTGGTAGAAAAGATTGCAGTAGAAAAAATTACAATTAAGTTAATATTTGCGAGTTGCATAAGAAACGAGTTATTAAACGTAATGTCAATAGCTTTCAGTAGAGTGTCGACATATGTCTGTCGTCTGGTACTTATATACTTATCACTAAAGGTTTATTAATGTAGTATTTGAGCGCTACTATTCTACAACAATTAACTAATACGCTCAAAAATGCGACGTGCTCAAATATATATATATATATATATTGTTTAACAGCTTTGTTTTGATGAGACTTTAAGTCACACGTTATATATATATTTTTTTTTTGTTTGTTTGTCAGAGACTACAAGCACAGTGGCTAATAGACCCAGTGGATATGTTACTCATACAAATATGGTATTGTAAATATATATAGAGTACTTATATATATATATTTATATATTTAGTATATGCACTATCTCAATTTCAATATCTGTATGCTTCCCTTGGGAAAAGCTAGTTAGTATCATGTACTATTAGAAGACGTTCTTCAGTTATATAATTCTTTTCACACGTATGTATCAATATTTATGGGACATCAAATAGCAATACGTATATCAAACACTCAATACATTACATATGTATATATATATATATTTTTTTATTAAATAGATAGGTAAACACTGCACTAAATTCCAATCAGATGTTGTTCTTGTAATTGTTGCTGGCAATTCTAGGAATTTGCAATTCTTCTCTTTCAATTGTGTTGCCCAACAATCTCGCTTTAAATTCAATTTGTAAATATTTCAATTTGTTGTCTTTATTGTACGTGTTCATAGTTCTTATATATATATATATGTATGTATATATTTTATATTTCATATTTCTTCTATTTTATATGTATTTTTGCACATCAATTTTTTGTTTGGTTTTCTTTAGAAGGCTCAATTTTTACTGTGGGATTGTCGTGTTCGTATCGAACCCATTTATACTGTAGCTTAGCGTGGTCATAGTTTTTGGGCATAGATAGTTTTACATAAGTAATACATGTATATGGAATATCTGTTTGCCTTGAGGGAGTTAGCATAGATTGTGCTACACCTCAGCGTACTTATTACATACAGCTACACATAAGCAGAAGAGGAGCTGAAAAGGTTTCAAGTGATTTAATTTGTGTAGAGCGGATGCAGCTGCAGCGGGTCCTGGCCGGTCGTTGTGGGCGTGCCAGCCGCATACGAACGGGCACGCATCACATTCATCTGTATCTCCGACGAGGCCGTTGAGTTCATACAGTTTGGCAGCTCAGCGGATTCATTTCGGGCGCCGTTAGCTCGCCTCTGGCCAACGCCAGCGCCGGGTCCGCCTCCAGCTGCCCGAAAACTGGTGCGACAATTGATGAGCGCATTGGGGCAACAGCTCTGCAGGAAACAAAAGTAGGAGTCGAAAGGAAAAAAAGAAAAACAAGCACATATATTAACAAGAGCAGTGCCAAATGAGTCTAAATAGGCGTAGAAAGAATGCTGGCTACGTAGTCAAAGGTTAGGCATATTTAATAGACGTCGGGGACAGATACAGCGAGCGAGATAAATAGAGAAAGACAGAGAGACAAAGTGGCACATACTTGGATGCTGAGGGCTGAGGCTGTGTGGGGCGTGTTTTGTTGTGGGCATGGCACATGTCTGTAGCAAGTTTATTTGTAGAAAACAAACGACAAAAAAAAAAAAAAAGTGCAAACATAAAAAATGAAAAAGGAAAAATTCCAAGAGAAATACGAAATAAAATGGCGCATTCGTTTAAAAAGAGGCCGTCGCAGTGTGTGTGAATGTGTGCGCTGTTAAAGAGTAGTCTGTGAAATACAAAATTTGTGCGAAAAAAAAAGTTGAAACAAAACCCACAATTTTACCCAAAACAAACTCGGAGCATCAAAATATGCGCATTTGTAAGTGTTTGTTGTTTGTGTGGCGACCATTTTGTAACAGGTGCTGTGTGTGGGTTAAAGGTGTGTGTGTGTGTGTGTGTGTGTGTGGGAGAGTATGACACACATACACTTGCATATATGGATATGTACATATTATGTATAATATACTTATATCAGCCAAAAGCTTTTCAATTTGAATATTACATTTTTGTTTGTGAATTTAGTTTTTATTCTTTTTTTTTTTTTTTTTTTTTTGTAGCATTCTTAGCATTTGTTGAGCGTTAGGCAACGTTTTAGAAGGGCAAAAGCCAGCTGTGCATGGAAAAGATGAATAGATGAGATTAAAGATAGAGAGATAGAAACCCAATTTACAATATATGTATGTACATTAGATATGTTCGAGGCCGAGAAACTGATATGCTATATATGTGGAATTGCTTAAAGAGAAATAAAAGACAGAAGTTGAGTTGAGAGCAGAGGGGCTTACATACATAGAATAGCTCAAGCAAGCAGGTCGTGCATAGAAATCATCATCAGGCAATATATATATATATATATATATATATATAAATACATATATATATATATGTATATATATATATATATATATATATATATGTATAAATACATATATATTTCGCAGCAATAAAAGATGTGACATGGACGCAAGCAATAGCTATTGCAGTTGCAGTTCACAGTTTAAAGTTTACTGTTGACTCAGTTAGCTAATATGTATGCTACGTTTTAGCTACAGCTAAGGGGCACTAGTTGCCAATGCAGCTCCAAGTAAACTCATATAGCTACCAAAATAATCTCAGTCTGGCTTAAGTCTCTCTGAATGCTGGCGCTGTTGCAGTTGCAGCTGTGTTTATAGTTGTTGCTGTTGCCGTTGCCGTTGCCGTTGCCGTTGCTTTTGTGCTTCCCATTGCTGCCGCAGCTGTTTTGCACTATGTCTAGGCGAGAGGCGAGAGGCGAAAGGTGAAAGGCGAGAGGCGATAGGCAAACAGCATTTGGGTATTTCGTTCGAAGGTTAAAAGCAATATGTATTGATAAGAGGTCTTACTTGGCTATTGGCAACTAACGCAGAGCTCCCGCCCAAGCTATGTATATATAATAAAAATAGGACCAATCGCCCTCGCATAGTGAGCTTACCTTGAGCGTCTTTTTGAAAGCGGCCCTGAAATCGCGATTGAAATATGCATAAATTATTGGATTCAGCGCCGAGTTGAAATACCCAATCCAGAACAATATGCCGACCACAATTCGTGGCGTTTTGCAGCTGTCGCAGAGAGTGAATGTGATGTACCTGAGAAAATGATGAATAATTATAAAAGCGAATAAAAGCTTGTGCTGACTGGCTGGAACTGAAAATTATAAAGTAATTAAATAAAAGCTAATATAAATTAAAAACTTGGCAGACATAAATAAAAACGTGTGCCCTTTGACCTTTGGCAACCTGACTAACATCTCTAGGTTGAATTCCTAGCTAAAATTTCGTAGCCATCTGCACTGGCTTTCAATATAATTATTATTTATAGCCTTGAAAGTTTTTCTATTATAATTTATAATTCTATATTACCAAGAATCAATTTATATTCTGTTCGCTTGAATTGCAAATCCAACAGTCAGCATCACAGAACGGCTTTCCACTTACACAGAAACACACTCAAAGGGCGTTTAATATTCATAGTGGATTCTTAGTTCCTTTATTTTATCTTTAAGTTATTAAGTGAACTGGCTCTGCCAATGGCCAGTTAGTTCATAATTGCGAACTCATAATGCCCCTGCCAGCAACTTTTCTTAGCAACTTTTCTTAGCAACTTTTTTTGTCTTGGCTAAGAAGTGAGTAGAAGAAAGTTGCATAAGTTCAGGCGAAACAGAAAAAGAAAAAACAGTTTTAAAAAAGTGAGATGCAGGTGTAATTGCTGATTAGAAGGAGCTTGCGTGAACTTTTCTTTAGGCTCGATATTTCGTCTTTCTTTATATATATATTTGTATTTGGCAGATCATCGCAAGCTGTTGACATCCGGTACGTACCATAAGAAGAAGGGCAGCCAGCAGAGCAGAAAGGCGCTCATTATGATGCCCAATGTGCGGGCTGCCTTCCGCTCGCGCCTCATTGTCGTTATGGTTGACTGCTCCACCTGTATGCTGGGCCGTGGCTTGGGTATTTGGCTAATCTGCAGGTGCTTCTCCAGCAACAGGGCGGCTACTTTGGATCTGCGTTGAGCATGTAATTAGCGTTAATTGCGACAAACAAATTAATTGGTTTACCTGTACACCAAGCGCTCCTGCCGGTCGGCCTCCTGGTAAATGCGATAGTACATGGACAGCATGACAATTCCCGGTATCCAGAAGCTCATCGACGAGCTCACAATTGCGTAGGCCTTGTTCACTTTGAACTCGCATATCTGCAATTCAATTACATTACAATACACCCATTGTTGTTGAGTGCGGCAAATTGAAATTCAAACGGTGTAATTTCATCAAATAAATCACATTAAACTACATGGTTGAGTTCATAAAACAAAAACAACGTCAACAAATTGATGGGGCTTTTATTGCTAGCAGCCATCAGCCATCAGCATTAGAATGTATGTGATAATATGCAAAGTGCAGTCAATTAACTGTAAATGCAACGGCAAAGGCAACTGCAACTGCAACTGCAACTGCAATTGGAATGGCACAGACAATAATAAAATTTGTGGCAACGTTGCGTATGCGTAATGCGATTATTGCACTCAAGTGAAAGCAATAAAAAGCAAACCTATTATAGCATACATTAAAGCTGTGATATGACAGGCAGCCACGCCCCCAGGCACTTAACTGTGTCTCAAGGCCATCTAATCAGATTTATGTGAGAGTTGACGCGGCGCTGTCGCTGCCAGTTATGAAGGACAACAATAACAATGGTAGCAATAACAACAACATCAACCGCCCACAACAACAGCAACAGCAACATCAACATGCACAATGACAACCACATTAAGTTAAACTAATTAAAGCTCAACTTGAATGCCTAATGTATGCAAAGGGCTTTCACTGAGTCGACGCTTTGTGTGAAGTCGAAAATTATGCACAGGCGGCACAGGCACAGTCAGAGGCAAAGGCAAAGGCAAAGGGAGAGCAGAGGCACCATCACTGGCATTGGCACAAGCCCAAGACACCAGGACCAGGCACCACAAACGCAAATATAATTACATTTATTTATACATCAGCATTTCTATTGCGCAATAACAACGCACAGCAACAACAACAACAACAACTTATGGCAGCTGGCAACAGTTGTTAGGTAGCAGCAGCGCCAGGTATTGAGCCACTTTCGTTGATGCCGCTCCTTGAGAAGTTAACAAATATGTTAGCTGGTCCAAGACGTGCTCATGTCGCAAAATGGCCAATAAAGCAGACCCAGTAATAAATATGCCAACTGTCGACCGAGCACCTAAAAAGGCGTAAAAACACCGCAGATGCCTTTGCTCCCCACATAAATCAATTTTCCTTGCAACGACTTCTAGCCTCCTAGTCTAAGCCAACAGCGCTGGACGCGTGCCTGAGCTGAATATGAAACAATTGTCGGACAAATAGAGTTCTGCTCGAGTGAACTAGGTCTACGTTGGTTTATTTACAACTCAGGTTAGAAGGGTTTTCAAATTAAATAAATATGCTAAGTAAAGGTAATATCACTTATATAGGATTTTAAGTCATATAAAGTTTGGCACATGCTTATGAGAATTTCGATAGAGACTTGATTATTCCTAGTGTCAATGATTCATATTCTATTTTGAAATGAAACTCGTCTAATTAAAAGAAATATTTTCTTATATGTATATAATCTTGTAATTTAAGAGAGCAAAAATCGAAAGGTTTTTATTTGAATATATTACATATGTAAATAATATTTAATTTCGGAGTTTGACCACCGGTTTATTTATATTATATTTGACTACCATATAAGTATAATAGTACTTGGCTCGTATTCAGAGCAAATTCTGAAAGCTCAAAACTAACAATGAAGGGTCTAACATTTTATTGAATTTACTTGAATATTCTGGGTAGCTCTACAGCTATTTATTGTAAAAGCTACAAAAATGTGTGTGAATTAACTGAAGTGGCTAGAGAGGATGAAGATAAAATTAAAGTATATATTATGGACATCTGAGACTGTTAGGTCTTAGTAGTCTATAATCTAAAGGATTTTTAAGTTTCCTTGGCTAATTTACAACTAAGTCAATCTGGGGCAATATGCATTAGACTATGTAATAAACAAGAGGTCTAACCCCTGTCAGACCCCTAGGACGTCTTAAACGGCAAGACTTTGACAAAACAATCGACTAAATATATTTTTTTGAGTATTTTAAATGTGAGTATTTAAATGTGTTGTTAAAGTACTAAATCTGATTGTACCGTTTCTACACTTAATAATAAAGTAACAAAAAAAACTATCTAATAATATAAACTATACAGCTTTAAAGACCCTCAATGATATGCAAATGTTAATATAGGATTACTTTGTGATATTACTCACAATATATATCTAGCTAACCGATTGACTGACAATCTAATTAAGTATTAAACTGGCAAACTCTTTGTCTCGTGTTAAGAGATTTAGACACGCGCTCAACTCTAGTCTGGCATCTAAGCCAAAGTCAATGTGACAGCTACGCTTGCAGCTGTTGGCAGAATTTATGGCACACCTTGTGGCCAATGTGGTAGAAGCCAGCAAACTGCATGTCTAGGGGATGCCCAGCCCCAAGCAAACACTCACTCACACACCTACAGACACGCACTCGTGCACACAGATGCACTTGCGTAGTGTAGAAAGTGTTGAAATGTTAAATTGTGAAGCAGTTGAAAATTAAGGAACTATATTGTCAGCTTACATGGGGATTGGATTTGAGATATTTCCAGTTCTCGTTTGTGGTATACCAGCCCGAACAGATGGGTAGGAACGAAAGCAGCGCCGGTGATAGCCAAACCATTAGCAGCATGATAAAGACACGACGATGCGTCATTATGAGTGGATAGTCCAGTGGCTGGACTATAGCATAGTACCTGAAATGAAAGGATATTTTATCGAATGTTTGCCGTAAGCTAATTGAGCTAATTGATGCTATACCTGTCGACCGAAATGCAACACAGATGCATAATGCTAGCCGTGGAGAAGTAGACATCGAAACTGTTCCAGATATCGCACATTACCGACCCGAACATCCATCGGCCAGATATCTCGACGGAAGCATTAAAAGTCATTGCACAAAGTGCAACCAGCATGTCGGCCACCGCCAGTGAAACCACAAAATAGTTGGTAATGATGCTGTAAATGAAAGATGAACATGACTAACTTTGCCAGCGGATGCCATCGGGGAAATGTAGACAAATTTTCGAAACTTTCACAACTCATCAAGTTTGGCGCAATGCACATTTATGTCATTATACTCATGAGTATATGGCATGTCGCATAGTTTGCCTGACAGCTTATCGACTTAATGACTCGTCTGTGTGTGTGTGTGCGTGTATGTGTGTATATATGCGAGTGCAGCTCGTGGTGCAGCCTGAGAAGTGGCTGCCAGTGGGTAATGAATTAATTGATAATATGCTTAACATTCGCCGTAATGCCACAAACTCTACGCACGCCATGCTCAATTCAATTATGAGCACATGGCGTATGCGCAACTCTAAAACTCATTGCAGCTTTAATGGGAGTGGGCAAAACTTTAAGCGAAAGGCAATTACATTTCCATATCTCACAATTTACACTAGGCCAATGAACCAGCCTCACGTTCAAACTGCCACAAACTTAATTACAACCCACAGGAACCAACCACAGCCGGCGTGATGGCAGAATTCGAAAGACAGATATCAAGGATGGGCGTAGGACGGGCGTGGGATGGGTGTAGAATGGCGGCAGTGCCATGGCAAATAACGGACAGTTGTTGGCAAGCCTTAACTACCACAGAAATGTACAAGGCATAAGGCTGAATGCCAGCGTCAACAACAGAAAATATAAGTAGCAAAGAGGCGTCGCTTTAAATCCGATTAAAGGCCCTAGACGAGGGCAGAAAAGAAGAGTTGAACGCGGGACCATGTCGATTCCGATAGATGACAAGTTTAATTAGATTTATGACTTGTCAGAGCTTCACAGCTTCAGCACTTTAATTTGGATCTTTAAAATGCCAAAGTAAACACTGTTAATGGCAATTAGTGAAAAGTTATTGATTGCAAGCTTGTTATGACTGCCAATGTCAACTAGCTTCAAGTCAGTTTATGTTTTTCTTTTGAAATATGGAATTTCGTGTGGAGCATCATTTTGTGAACTATGAATGGCTTGATGCCAGAGGCTAAGATGCAGCTTAGGTAGTAGCGAAAGTAATTTATTATCTTTTAAGCTACTGTCAAGAGAGATGTACAGATGTAATAAAAACACTAAATATTTATGTTGTGTGCCAAAAGTAAAGGATTTTAAAGATATATTTATATAAGTAGTTTTCTATATGCAGTTGGACATTTATTAAGAAGCTCTTTCCCCACGATTAGGTTTTCTAATAGCCCATATGCTTATACTCTTAAATATTCATGAAGGTCGAATAATAATAAGAATATTCATGTTGGATTGCGCAATTTACCATATGCCACAATATTATTCTTAAAACAACAAAACTTAAAACAACAATTTGTAAATGAATCTACATTACGATTACATTATATTGCGATTAATGCTGCAAGGATTAAATAGGTGAAAATGGAAATATGAGAGCGGAAGCCTGCTCTCCCTAGCTGCGCTTAATACTGAACTCTACAAAATTGTCATAGGTTCGCTGGTATTTTTAGGCTATGTTAACTTTAGGAAATGAATTTTTATGTGAAACTCAGTATGTAAGATACTATATAAGGTCAACAGACTTTGACTTACTCTCACATTACATTTAATCTTACATTAAAATAAATAAGACTCTTTCCAGCACACACTGAGAAAAAACTCAGAGAGCAACCGATTGCATCGATTCTTGAACAAGTTCGTTTGCCATCGGATCGTAACAGTTTTCATTGGTTTTATTTCGCTCTGATTGTTGCGCGAGCGTTTGGTTGCGCTAAATGAAGCAAAATGTATTTGCATGTGTGAGTATGTGTGTGAGTATTGTCTTCGCTAAACACATCAACAGTGTATGTGATTCACACTCATATGTGCATTTTAGTTATTTGCTCTATTACTAAGTCCCGTTGTATGAGCGTCAATCGTACCGCTCTCTAAATTATGTTCGTTAAACGAATGGCTAAATGCAGAGAACTCAAACGAAAAGAATTGAATGCTCTCAGCGAAGCGAGAGCGAGAGCGAGCGAGTATGATATCTTTTCCATCTCGCTAAATAAATAAATAATAAAGCGGCTAACTTTTAATTTTGATTACAATTTTAAATGGATTTAGTAACATTTTAATCAAATCCATTAAAGCCAAATTATTATTTGCTTGATTCGTATAAAATTCACCTAAAGTGCAGAAAAGTAATTTTTTAGAGCTCACATAATTTGTAAATATATACATATATATATATATATGTTTTTCTTTGCACCATTTTGGCACAAATTCTGGCTCGATTATAATTAGAATATATTTAGGAGCGTTTTATCTTTGCTCTTTGCATAACTTATATATGTTTATTTCGACAAGCTGAACTTTTTGTGTGCTGCACCTTAATGGGCCGTACGAAAGTTGGTTCAATTAGTGAACCGGATATTAAGTCAGCCAGGCGCACACGCACAATCGTCCATCTATTTGTAAGGCTGAGCTACGAACGAAGTCCGACACGTTGAGGCTGGGTTAAATGGTGCTCAAATTATCGCATGAAAATTTGGCTTGAGTTGGACACACACCTGTGATTTGCACGCAGCTAAACAGATAGATAAACAGACACACACTCTTACACTGGCAAGAGGGTAAAGTAGGAATGCATGTCAAGCATAATTAGGCCTAATTTGCCATAATGATTTAAACTACGCAGCGGCGCAAAGCAGTTGAAATGGGTCAGAGGCAACCATCAAGGAAGATACAAATTTTTATGCACCTAGCAATAGTCATCAGTAGCTTCGCCCCCTTCATTCAGTCCTTTAACTT
The DNA here is from genome assembly GCA_035045845.1 of Drosophila buzzatii. NCBI lineage: Eukaryota > Metazoa > Arthropoda > Insecta > Diptera > Drosophilidae > Drosophila > Drosophila buzzatii. The sequence goes on from JAWNOS010000198.1 coordinate 614,054, forward strand.
CTGGCCTGGCAACAGCAAGACACAGCTTCGCATTCTACGCAAGTTAAATGAGCCCCTTAAATGTCAGGTGCTTGTCTGTCCGCATGGGCTGTCGCCAAGGTGAGCATTTGCTGGGGCTGCTTTAAAAGTTGTATGCCTTGACATTGAGCGCCTTAAGGCTTCTTGCGTGGTCGTAAGCATGAGCCTGGGCATGGGCGTGGGCGTGGGCGTGGGCGTGGGCGTGACCGTGCGGTGTATGCGATTTATGTAGCTTAAATGCCAGCCAAATACAGCATATGAATTTGCGCCTGAAACACGTACGAAATTATGAAGAACTGTCTTAACACACCCACAGGCCACTGGGTGACATCTCGAAATATATATGAGAGAGCGTTGAGTAAGTATTGTTGTTAACACACTCTGATCTCAATAAAAGATGCAAAATGAGAGAGCGAGAGAGACAGACTGAGACTGAGAAAGACAGAGACTGAGGCTGAGAGGGAGAGAGAGTATGAAACGAAGAGTTTATGTGCTAAAAATATTTAAGAAATATATTTATGTAAGTTTCCCCAATTTGCTTATTGGAAATTGCTATTCAGAAACATATTTCATAAAAAATTAATTTTTACAATTACTTAAAATTTATAAGATTTATATACATATATATGCAAGTAATGAACCGCGTAGTCGTCTACTCTCGACTGAGTTGTTGTTGAGGGTCCCAGAAATATATAAGTACATATACTATATGGACCGTCGCAAATAAAATGCCAAACCCGGCAGCGTCTGTCTGTGCGCCCTTTTAAGAAGGCCACAATATTTAAATGTGTTCATCTTATTAACATATTCGATGTAATTACGCACGTTTTCGACATTTGACAGTGCCGCACAGAAGTATGCCAATGGGAGGGCGGCTAAGTTATAAAGCAGACACCAGCCCAGCACATGGTAATGGTAATGGGTGCGCCTGAGCCTGAGCAGAAAAGTTGACAAATTTCTTGACACGCAACGCGACCCAAATATGATAAATGATGACAAACTAATGGACGCTAAGGCGCATAGGATTAACGCGCCGGCGGTCAAAGGCTGTGCGAAAAAGGCAACATAGACACAAATTCCTGGCCATGTCCTTGATACGAGCGCCGACAATGCTGACAATGGCGCTTTGTGGCCTACAATTCAATAATAAACGCTCAAGCACGTTGCAGGCGGGCGCTACTGACGGCGTAATACTCGTTCACGTTTATTTCAGTAATAAAACTCAGTATATAATGTATAATTTCAGTATATAAATTATATTATTCTGTATATATCAATCTAAATATTTGTATCTACCACACGCTTAGAGACGAGCGAATTACAAAACGAATATACTCTTCTCGCTTCTAGGAAGCGAGTATTGAAAAGCGCGCCTCGAGCTAGTCGAACCATTGAAAAAGGAAATAAATGAAACACGCTTGAGCATTGTCTCCATTGTTGTTGGTATTGTGCTACCTCGTATTCTCCATTACCAGGGGAAGTTTTGAACTATGGAGTATAATGAACGACAGAATGGACAATAACCTAGTCAACGAAGCTGTAGCAGAAATGAAGTACTCAATATTTCAAATAAAATGGCACCGATGGAAGTATAGTTTAATTGATTTATATAGTAGAAAAAACTCTGCTTAAGAGAGAAGCTATTATTAGGATCTCATGTTTACATATTTATGCCGTAGACAGATAAAAACATTGCAGTCAATAAATACTTATAGAGCTAATTATATAGCAACATTTATTCCTGTTTCTAAAAATATGGATGGTGTTCATGATGGCTTTTGTTATTCATTTTCATGCAGTTCATGAATTCATTCTCTGAATATTTCATGAAGTTCAGGCAATGGGCGCCGAGATTGTTTAAATATGCTGCTTACTTATAACGACTGTGTCATCTGAGTGCATATGTATATATGATAATTTTTGTTTAATTAGTAAACTAGAATGTCTTAAGCAAAAACTCCTACAGACGTTCTCATGGTATACAAATGCATTGTATATAATGCATTGTTGATTATATCTCGTAGTCTTATTTATATCTTAACTGTTGCCGTGAACTTTCATCTGCTTATTATTCATTAGTTATCCAATGGAATGCTTCTTCCATTGAAGTTAGGTACTTGACTACTTGCAGTGTATTCAACTAAATCAAAATGCTGAAAGGGATTGCCAGTTAGACGACATATATGTACGTAAGTTAGAGGTTGGCTATAAAACTTCTCTGGCCGCTCTAGCACCTGGCATGGCCATGTGATCACAACTCACCGCAATTTCCTGTGCCGCATAACCGACACAATCACCAGCATGTTGCCTAGTATGGCGGCCAGTATGATGAAACCAATAATGAAACACTTGACGATGACAAATGTCAAATGCGCGCTGCCCATTTCGGCGGCTGCCGCTGCGGTAGAGCTGTCATTGTCCGTCGCCTGGCCACCGGCAATGTTTTCCAGGGAAATGGAGTTGCGTCCATTATTGCCCGCGCCTTCATCAACATCGATGAGTCCATCGGCAACGAAATTCAAATAACTCGCATGTGAGGCCGCAGCAGCAGCCGCAGCTGCTGCCGCTGCCGCAGCCGCCGATGTTGATCTCGCTGCTGATACCGTGGCCGTTGCCTCCAGGAGCAGCGGCATATAAACGTGCTGTGACTTCGTCCCTGCGTCCGCATCCTCGAGCAGCGTCCTCGCTGCCATTGTAGCCGATGTCGTTAGCTTGCGTACGAGTGTCATGGCGTGGGGCGACTCGTTATTGTTGCTGTCGCCTCAGTGGTGTTGGGGCAGAGCTTAGTCCTTGAATCCAATGCAATTATTGGCCTGCCATTCACCGATGACTCGTTGCCCTGTGGCATACACGTAGTTAGGAGCGCTTGCTGCGCAGGACATGCTGATTGTAACTGTCATTTGTCGTTGTTGCCTTTTATTGCTGACAGAAGTTCGCTTGCCAAGTCTGCAATTGAAATGATATCAACGATTTATTAGTGCTCATATTTCATTTATTTCCGCAGTGAAATTTACATTTGTTCTATCCTTATTCGATTTGTATCAATTTGGCATTTGTTGTGCCAGTTTAATGAAGCACATCGTGCCAACAATTTATCTACCATCTGCCTGCGGGTCGCGCTGGGGACTTAGCCGGCCGCCCACAATTTGTAGCAACATGCAAATGCTAAACCAGCCCCATAAACACCTTGTGCCTTTGATGGCATTGTATAAACTGTATAGTCCCACGGGCATTTGGCTACCCAATTCGCACACAACAACAGTGACTACACGATAAAAGAAAAAAAAAAAAAAACTTGAGCTGAGCTGAGCTGAGCTGAGACTTTGCTGAGAACAGCCAATGAAATTCCTACCTACATAAAGATCTCAAATTGTCGGAGTTGGCGTGGTCTACAACACGCCCAACGTAATCTCTCTCAACTCAATTGGCTTAATTTGCCATAAATAGCGCCAATGTGTCTGCTGGCAGCAAAATTTTGTGTGGCGCCAGCAAGCGCGACAAAATTGTACTTCCTTCCGCTTACCGACAGCTGTTGTCTGTCAATATTTTATCCTTATCATTAGCGTACGTCAACTTTCAAATTATCTATATACTTATTTCAACTCAGACTCGTATGTAAACTTTTACAATTTGCCAACTCGCAGACTTGTAATCAATTCTGGCAAATTTCAAAACTGTGCCATAGAAGGGATAGGTGGAAGGTATGAACTTTCTTGTCACAATTTAATATTGCCAGCAATTGCTATGGTAGAAACAAATATCAAAATACACACATATATAGTATTTATTGAGCAATTGAATTGAATAATAATGGAAGTAAAGTATAGTATAATTAATAGTATAAATAAACAAACATCAAACAAATTTTACATTTTACATTTTCTATTTTCTATTTTACATTTTACATTTTACATTTTATATTTTATATTTTATAGTTTATATTTTATATTTTATATTTTATATTTTATATTTTATATTTTATATTCTATATTTTATATTTTATATTTTCTATTTTACATTTTATATTTTATATTTTATATTTTATATTTTATATTTTACATTTTATATTTTATATTTTATATTCTATATTTTATATTTTATATTTTCTATTTTACATTTTATATTTTCTATTTTCTATTTTACATTTTATATTTTATATTTTATATTCTGTATTTCGTGTTACATATTTGACAATTTTCATGTTATTTAAATACTCTAAATAATAAATTGAAAAATAAAAGTTTCAACCAACCAAGTTTCAATCAACCAGTGCTAACATATATGAATATAATTTTCTAGGTAATTTGACTAACATATATCAAATTCACAACTCACACTCTAAAATGTAGGTCATATATTTTAGAAGCCATTCAATCTAGGCAGTTCATATTGTTTTGATTTTTAAATAAAAGATATGAGAAAAGTTATTAGGACAAAGAAAGCCTAGTTGTAAGCCGTACTTACGTTAGACGTGCTTAAATAAATAACATATTCTAAGTGATTTAATGCGTGTATGTGTGTGTGTGTCTGTGTGTTTGGTATCTTTTGATTTACTTCCGGTTAAGCAAACATTTGTGGCTTTGACTTGGAACTCCCTTAAGTTTAACAAACAGAAACATGCGTATGTATGTATCTATGTATGTATTAGCTAACAAAATAAAAGATGGGAATGTGTTACGTGTTTTGGGTGCTCTCTACCTTTAGGTAAATGAGTTTCGTGTCGACACGCATACAACGACATTGCACACAAAAGCGCTCGCGCACGCTTTTCATTTTCCAATTCCCATTTCCACATCTGAAGTGGACTTTAAATCAATAAAAAACGAGTAAGAAAGCCCAAGTGTTCGACTACGAGATTCCCTGAAGTCAGTCATTGATCAAATAAATAAAATACATCTACATTAATTTTAACAAAGCACAAGGTACTTTTTTTAAATCAATTAGAACTCTCTCATCTGGGATACCCGACAACAATCAATGTACAATATACATATGTCAAGATTATGACCAGCTTCAGACAACGTTTTTTTTTTTTTTATATAACCAGAAATATTAGAGTAGAGTAGATTTTTAACCAACACAGAGTTCTTAACCTTTAGAAGAACTACTGAAGCATTTACTTTAGTACCAGATTTAGTACAAATATTACAATATTTTAAGCTCCTTTTTACTAATTTCCAATTTAATCAAAATAATGTATATTATATAATGATCTGATGATGATATTTTATATTGAATTTATCTGGCTTATGTATATATATGATATATATGAAATACAAAATATGAAAATAATTTTGGTAATAATATCTTGGCGTAGCGAACGGAATTTGAAATTTATACTTAAATAAGTACATTTTAGAACATAAATTATGGCAAATATCTGAACAAAATGAGCTATTATATTTCTACGCGTAGTTAGGCTTAACAATTAAAACTCATTATATTGTTTATATATTTTTATGCCATGAGCCCATTGAAAATGCGAGTTCTTTAAAGTTAATCCACAATAATCGATAAAAAAAAAAGAAAGTCAAATATTTAGCTAGTTTTGTATACTCTTTTTAAAATTTTATTTCTCTTTATACAATGCCAAATAGTACCAATTGGTAGTTAGGATGGTAACTTTATTCCATTCTCCACAATAAGAATGTAATGTTATTGCCAAAACGTAACTTATATTTAAAGCTAATTAATCAACTAGTGTCAGATACATAAAAAAAGTCAAGCTTCCTTCCAGTTCTGTACAAGGAAAATGTTGGATATTTAGTGAAAAGTTTTTATCGAAATTGCTTCGAATCGTCGAATTCATATGGTCTATCGGAAAAAATGTATAAGTAGACATCTTTATATTCTTTTATATATATAAGTCTTGATCCTAAAACGAATCATTAATTGTACGATACAAAGTTTTTCATGAAATCATTCTACCCCTTATACAGTAGACTAACAGTATAAAAATGAATTTTTCGTAGGAAATATGACTAGAACGTAATAAAGAGCCCATCAACATAGACCGATCGCCATATGATTTTAAAAATCGTGTATAGAATTTATTTGAAGTGGTTGCTAGCATCAAGTGCGCTACTGATGCTGAACGCAAATTCGAATGTAATTAAAACAAGAACCCACAACGTTCAACCTTACGACAAAAACAAATATTCTGTTTGTTCCAGCATGGTGCCACCTTCAAGATGACAAACGCAGTCTGCAATTCCAATAATAAATCGTGGGTTGTTATAAATCAATGCCGATTGAAAGCCATTCAACGAAACAAAACTACTTTAAATATTGATATTGATGTTTTACATCCGGCGTATTTAATTGACGTGCGAGTGCAAGTTCAGAAGAAGGGAAATTTTTATATGCCGTGGTTGTTCGATGTTACAGTTGATGCCTGTAGGTATATGAGAAGACCCAATAATCCCATTGTTAAAATAATTCATCAAATCATTAAAGATTTTTCAACAATAAATCATACGTGCCCATATAGCGTAAGTAAATAAAAACTACCTGTAGCATATCGTAGAATTTTTATTTTAATGTTTTATATTTTGTTGACAGGGTCATCAAAGCTTACAAGATTTTTATATTTTGCCAAGTAAGATTCCAATTCCATTACCAACAGGAGACTATTTACTGATTCTATCATTTATATTTTCAAAGCAACCAGCCTTTGATATAAAAGTTTACTTCTCATGTATCGAAGAGTAGCCAAACAATATAATGCATACCACTTTGATAGTGTGAATCGAAAATGTTTTCAAAACTAACAGTTATAGTGTACGCAAGAAAACATCTCTTGTTATTGTGTCTTAATCGAATTAAATAAAAAAGCTATTAAGATAGATGGAAGATTTTAATTTCCTGGAATGAGCTGTCAAAAAAATATAATAATATCGTGCTGCTTATGTTATATGCAAGAATCCTTTCTCGGCATTTATACGATTTAGCTATCGATTAAATTCGTCGTCCTGAGCACGCCTACTTCAGCTTGTTACATTGATTTTCAAAAAACCGTTATACCTTGATTTCCCATTTTCAATGGGTTCAGGGTATGAAAAATACCGAAATGAAAATCTTGAAATATGTCACGCGGCGGTGCTCTGTGGTTTGCCAAGTGCTTTTGTCAACCACACGACAATGCTTCACAACAATACGAGAAGAACAACATAATAGCTGCAGCTGCCTCGCAAGTGCCCAATGGCTTCGAAGGAGAGACGAGTTGTTGCCGGAGGAGTGGAATATGTATGAAGTCGATTGAGATTGTTTCGCAGGCGTTCGCAAGCCCACGCCTGTGCATGCAGCAACAACAACAGCGACCAAGGTAAGGATATTCCACAGTCACAGTTGCCAGCTCCACTCAGCCAACTCACTTTGTGGCTGTGATCCCACGCGCCGTCCCAGTCCTAGTCAAGATTGTTGGCCAACTCGCGAATGCTTTTTACGCTTTCTTTTCTTTTTCATTTCTATTTTTTTTTCTTTATGTCTTTTATTTGTTGTTAAAGTATCTGGGATTTGGCAGAGCTTGTTTGCTTTTGGGATTCATTCATTCTATGTATAGAAGGTCAATGTACAATGGCACAGATAAGCGCTTTTTATTGCAGACTCAGTACAATCTTTATATGTATTTATATGTATATAGTTAAAATGTTTGTTGTACAATATGATTACATCAATCTTTAAATCGCGATGATATATTTTTAATAGCTAAGGTGGTTATGGAAAATGTTATGAAATAGTTTTTGTTTTTATTGATAGTTATAATTATTTTTATTATTTTAATAATTAATTTTATTTCGGCTCATATTATCTCTGAAGTAATATTATATTTTGTAATCTAACTTCATTTATAATTTTATTAGTTCTTTGAATTTTGTTGCCCAGAGTTTTGGGCTTGGGTTGAGTTCATGGGCTAGTGGGTCAGTGGGTCGTTCACACGATGATCCATTCATATTGTGACGGGATGCGATTCATTTCATTTGGGCTGCCCATTGTTGTGGTGCACTGAAGAATGACTCGCTGGCTGGCCGAATGGCTGGCTGGCTGGCTGAGTACCTGCGTCACAATCGTTGGATATTCTTTTTCTTGTTGGCTTATAAGTTATTTATTTGTACTTATTCTTGCTTATTTGAATTTGCCGGTGTTTATTTACAGGTGAGCATTGAGCTACGCCAGGTGGCAGCTGTTTGCTTGGGATATCAGACGCAATTCACTTGAACACACACACACACACACACACACACAAAGATAGGTCAACTCGAGAAATTTTCAAAGAAACAAAAATGTTGTTGGTCTGCACTATGTTAGGCTTAAATTACTTTTTTTATGTCTGGGTTTTAAAAAATACTTTTCGACATTTTTAATTAACTTTTTATTTATGCAGGCCACAAGATCTTAAGCCGAATTTCTCATACTTGATTTTTTTTGTTTACGCTAATTGATTTTACTTTAAAAGTGGGGCTTAGCTGACAGACCGATTTGGCAAAGTACCCAAGTACTGTTCAAGCTGTGCGCCTGGAGCTCCTGGGGTCATTTATCACAGCAGATTTAATGTGGGCGACAGCAACAAGAACGGGGACACACTCTTTGTCCAGATTCGAATTAATTGAGTGCTAAAAATGGCAAAGACAAAGGACGAGCCCAGATAAAAGGACGAGCAGAAGGACAAATGAAATCAAGCGAACATTTTTGCTTACCAAAACAGCAAATCGAACCGAAAGCGCACACAAATCGAATGCCAACGAATCGAAACTAATTGGGCGCCTTGAAATATGCAAAGATAAAGCCGCTGTGGTCAGCGGACCGAACAGTCGCGGTAAGTAAAGACACAAGACACAAGAAGGAATTTCGGTTTATAGCGACCATTTGATAAATCAAATAGAAAAGGGAGCAACGAAACTTTGGGCTGCCCATGAAATACAAGAATTACAACAAAAACCCCAGCGCATGGCGTATGTGTTATTTACTGTGTGTCTGTGTTTGTGTGTGTGTGTGTGTGCCCCATGACCTTGCGAGTGCTGCGAACTGTATCGGGCAATCAGCTGGCAGGGCGGAAGTAGCAGTTCAATTATTCATCTACCCACAAACATTTTTTGTTGCTGCTTTGCTTGATTATGACGGAGTCGCATGCAACATGGGCCACGGCATCTACAGCTCGCACACGCACACACACATATATATTATATATATATACAAGTATGTAGATTGCTGACCAACTGCAAATTAGCCATCTCCTTGCCTCGAGCATTTACATTTTAAATTGCAGCAATAGGTATATTTGCATTTGCCAGCAAAGTGGCCTCAAATACGCGTTACAAATTTCTGAATAACATTTTTCGTACACAATTTGAATTTAGTTTACATAACTCACACACACACGAAAATACACACAACAGGCAGCCAGTGCTGAATAAGACATTGAGACATTTGAAGGTAAACATTTCAGTGGCTTTCCACTTTCACATGCCTGATGGCATGTTGCAGTTGAGCCATTTTCTCACTGTGACAGGTAACAACAAAGGGCAGTCAGTATATATATTAGGAAAAATATATATGTTCTTCTTTAGTGAGCAGCTGCCTTAATACTTGTACATCTTAGTCATAAAGGCTGTAGACCAGACAAATGCCATCTGGGCATTAATATATAACATAAAATATAATGTCACATTTTAAAAGGAAATCCTGACTATTGCAAAGGGTGAAACTTTTGCTGTGTCAGCCAACGCAGCGCAGATTTAAATTATTCTACGTATGATTGATTTTAGGCTCGGCATTTATTGAAGGTAAAGTTCATTCGCAAGGTTAACAGCGAATTCAAATCAGTTTCTTCCTACAGTTAGCGATGTGTGTCTGCAAATGTGACTTTTGAACTTGATACGCATGAACGAACCCACGTGTCGAGGCTTAGCAAGCATCACAGCACCAATCACAAGTGATAGAGGCTCTAACATTCTTTCATTCACTTCTAGACATGTAAAGACAAGTAAGAAAGCTTTAGTCAGAGACTGCTCGGAAAGACAGACACACATGACTAAATCGACTTAGCTTGACGTGCTGGTCAAGAATATATATACCTTGTGGAATCCGCCATGTCTCCTTCTGCATTCAAGAAAACTATTATTTCCTGATGGGGTTTTGTGTGCGATAATTCCGAAATTTATCAAATACGAAAATTTCACTTTAGATTACGTATGCTAAGAACCTTTTATAAAAATTCAATTACAACGAAAGTTAATTGAGATGTAGTTACAGCTAATACACAAAAATATTGCTATAATCTTTTTATTATTTAATCATTTTTTATTATATATTTACTGGAGCGCAACTAAATTACTCCTATTTAAAATAAATTATGAATGCTCCGGCACTGGCTAGACGAGCAGATACCCAGAAAAAAATGTGAAATGCTTTAGAGTAACAAGCGATTCTCGCTCGCTATGAAAATCCGTTCCTACTAATAGCATAATGCTTACAGTGCTAAGTTTGTTATAATATTGACAAATGCTTATTTATATTGACAAAGTATGTACTGGGGGGCAAAGAGACTGACAGATATGATTGATCCCCTTTAATTTTTATCTTAGACAAACATAGATTATAATTACATATAGATTACATAAACATAGATAACATAAGTGTAGCAAACATATGGTAATTAGCTACCCATCGACATTGATTGGTCGCTTTCTGCATATGATCACAAAACTCATGCATAGAATTTATTGGAAGTGGTACTTTGCATCAAGTGCGCTACTGATGCTAAACATATATTTGAATGTAATTCAATTAAAGAACAAAGTATGTAAAACCTATTCCAAAATAATACAAAAATATAATCTTATCGTTCCAGAATGCTGGTACAATTAAAATGACAAATGCGGTCTGTACTTCCTATAACAAATCCTGGGTTGTTATAAGTCAATACGGCCTGAAGGCATTTACATCCGGCTAATGAAATTGACATGAAATTGCAAATCCAAAAAAAAGAAAAAAAAAAGAAATGGTTACAAACCTTGGCTTTTCAAAGCAGCAAACCTTTGATGTAAATGTTTACTTTTCATATGTTGAAAACCTTATATAAATACATTCCAAATAAAGCATATAAATGATTATACTATTATGTATTAATGCATTAATGTGCGTCGTCTATCTGTTTGCGGTATGTATGGAAGCGTCAGTCTCTCAAACCCCATCAAATATATATTAAATATAACCATGAATACCTGATACAATATACAATTATATTGCAATGACTGTTGAGGCATATGAAAATAAATGTACATTTTTCAACTTCAATAAAATTTAAAATATTTATCTGTTTAATGATTTTTAAAATCTGAGTCTGGTTAAAACGCAAAGCCGATTGATGCCATGATGCAACCAACCACAACCATATTAAACGTTGAAATTAAGTAATTAAAACATATGTACAAATCCTCATTTAGCATCGGTTTTCTTCTGTTCACACCCTGAACCCATTGATTAAATGGGATTAAATGGCAGAAAGAGGCGTGGCAAACCCCATAGAGTATATGCTGAATGCTTGATCAGTGGAACGATCTGAGTCCCTTTAGCCCTATGGATCTGTCCGTTAGTTCGTGTGTGTGAGCGCGTCGATCTCAGAAACTATGAGAGCTAAAGACTGGAATTAGTAAGTTAGGTCCATATACATATATATAAGTAAAAACAAATCGAAATTGACACGTTTAATTTTCTTTTTTCATTTTATATATTGCATTTCATCCAATAAACTTCTCTAAAAACTTCACCTTATGGTTTTAAAACAACAAAAGTTTAATTTTACAACCAAGTACAAGAACACGTGATCTAAACCAAATCGACATAATAAGCTCACTGAAGTGTTATATTTTTATGATATCAATATATCAAAATTGTATCAAGCCAAGTTTGCTTCCCAAGGCAAATTTCGTGTATTTAGCCTAAAAAATGTAATTACTTTATCGTCAATTTACATATTGGAAACGTATTAAAGAGCAACAACAACAGGAAGTATAAAGTAATTAAATATTTGTAAAATATACATATTTTACATCATAACGATTTGCAATTGGTTAACACCAAGCAAATGCTAGATGAATAGCAATAATTCCAATAAAATAGTATCCTTAAGCAATAAATGTTTACACTCGTTAAAATCTATAAAATTGTTCTCTTGTTGTTCTTATATTGTTATTCAACTAAAGTCTAAGCTGAGCTGACAGAAAACAATTTATATTTAAGCGCTTGGCAAAGTTTATACCAACTCACTGTCAATTTGTATAAAGTTTATTACATTTTTAACGAAAGTCTGCAAGAGAGCAAGTTAAAGTCGTGCGTGGTTGACTTCAACTGTCCTTTTAAAACTAATATTAAATATTAAGCAAAATGCCACTTGTGCTATTTTTAATTAATATCGCCTGTTACAGACACACAAAAACTATTTTTAAGCCAACATATTTTTTCTACTAGAGATGAGCGCGAATTTCGCATGAATGCGTGTAGGCAAAAAAGAAAATCCGAGTTTTATGACCGGAAAATAAATGTTAATTAAGTAAAAGTGTGTCTAGACACGGAAGTAAAGCATCGTGAGCCATGCACCGTGTGCCGTGTGATAAAAGACCATCTCGAACTTTGCTCATCTCTGGAATATTGCGCATACGTCGCGTTGGCTCTATCCGGGGCCGTTACCGTTTTTCGTAGCATACTTTCGAGCGCGTCGTTTCTGTGCCAACGCGCAAGCTGTTGAATATTTCAGCTTGTTTGCAGTTTTTATGCTGAGTGTGTGGGTCAGTACGCTGGACAGCGTTAACGCAATTCCCCAAGCAGTTTGGGCTGCTCTGTTTGTTGTTTGCTGTTTGCCGTGTGCCGTTTGCTGTTGCCTCTATAATTTGTATAATACATATTTAGCTGCCAGCGGCGGCATTCATAGTTTGTTTGTTAAATGTTAAAGTGCAAAGAAGTCAGCGCCGGACACTTCATCAGGTACAGGTACAGGTGTTTACACACATTCCGTGTCATTGTTGTTCTCTAACGCCGGCGTTTAATTTAGTATTACAGCTTTTTTTTATTGTTTGTTTGCATTTTATTTGGCGTTGTTGTTGTCCTTTCGGACAGCACGCTTCGTCTATGACCACAGAGTTTACGCACGTACGCGGGCACGCACGAAGGTTTATTTTGTGAAATTTAATGCATAGGAAATGACTCGCATTAAATGATGATGAACGCTGGAAATTATGATATTCGAATGCTTAAAGCGACTGCCGAGCGAGACGTGTTCTAAGCGCTTTAATTTCAGTGTGAATGCTTCGGAAATATTTCTCTCGCAATCGAATGACGGATTATTTGACCATGAGAGGGTCACAGCTGCATATTAACATGGATTCGCAGTGCGCTTATATACATATATGTCAGACACACGGCCAGAAGGGCAACAAAACAGCAGCTGGCCACGTTCAATGTGTCCGCCACACTGGTTTTGCCTTCCGCATGATTTTGTATTTTTAAATGCACTGGTGCAGTCAGAGGCGAGGGAAGGGAAATCCGAGGAAAAGACAAGGCAGACCTGTTCATACTTTAAAAGCCGCTGGGTTTGAATGTGAATACCAAAGAGAAAGCATTTTGTTTTAAATGCCATGCTAACAATAGAAAAGAAGCATCCGTATCAAGGACACAAACAATTGCACAGTGAAGCAGCAGCAGCAGCAGCAGCAGTCTCTGTTGCTCTTATTATGTGGGCGGATCTCTGGCAATGGCAGAGCGAAAACAGCTCCTAGCACAGGAAAGTACTTTTCTCAATTGTTGTTACTTTGCTGCTGATTGTGTGTGCGAGAGTGTATGTAAAGGTGCATAGGCAGAGTATGTATAGGGGAAACCACGAGTGGTTGGTCTTGCTGCTGCTGCAGACGGAATGCTTACATGGCTGCAGCTGTGCAACCTGTACCACGTGACCGAGAACGGGCGACTATCAGGCGCACAAACTTTTTGGCTTTTGTTTTTTGTTATTTTTTTCCCCCAAGACCACGACCTTCAATACCGGCGCTGCTTAGACAGTCTGCAGTTGATTGCAGTGCCTCAAAGTATGCAATACAAGCAGGAACTTTAACACAGATACACACACCAACACACACTGTGCGTGGGGCAAACAGAATGCGCAGCTTCATTAGTGTTAATTGATTACATGGCCCGAAGAAGGAAAAAGTGAGGACAAAGTTACCGCGACGACATTGACAAACGAAGCGCAAAATTGCAGACAACCACAAAGGAGGCAAATAGTTCGGAGTGTTGGCTTGCCACATGGCTTGTCGTCGTTGGGTTTGGCCAAACTTTGCTGAGCTGTTGATGCAGCTAAGCTACAGCGAAACTATGATTATCGAGGAATCACGTACACGACACGGTCTGGATTTCGTTCAAGTCAATCAGATGATGGCAAGCGCACGCGACCTTCGGCATCGATTGGGTTTGACATTGCTCCCTCGCCGGTCGAAAGGAATGTCAATTGCCATTTGCATTGCACATAAAATACGCTCATATATAGTATATATACACATATCTTATAAATGTAACTGGGTTGCCCCAAAAAAACAAAAATAAAATGTATGCCCTGTGCGCGTTGACTCGATCCAACTTGGAGGTCCTTTTGTTCTTTCGCAATGGCCTTTTTATGGCAGTTGCGGAACGCAGCCAAGTACACTCGAGTGTGTGAACTCCGGCACATTTTATGGCATTTTGATGTCTAATATGACTGCAATTTTATACTTATTTTATTTACTTACACGCGCACTCATATGTGCTCGCATATGCCAAGTATGTATATGAATGTCTGATTGGAAGCTGATTTCCCTACCTCATGCTGCTTGGGCTGCCGCCATTAGCCGCAATTACGTACTTTTCAGAGAATAGAATTTGATTACGGCTCTTACGCTCCAATAAATATTTAATTTTTTATTCAAGCCCACTGGAAGCTAAAGCGAGCCGCCTCTATGCCGCCTTCGACTATTTTGGCGCTGCCAAATTGAACACATTATCGACTTGTGTACTTACATATCTGTAAATACTTATATGTAGGTATGTGTGTATGCGTGTGCGTAAGTATGTATACGTTTTTATACCCTGAACATGAAAAGGGAATCAGGGAGGTGGAAAAGGGGAAAAGAATGAAAAAAAAAAGGGGCCTGCGGTGCGGGGTTGAGGGTCGAACAAAAAGGGGGGAATTTAAAATTGTTGAGGGGGTTTATTTTGTTTTTTAACCTCAAAAAAAAAAAAAAATTTTTTTTTTGTTTTTGGACTATATTTTTGTAGGGACGGATGTTTTGGGGCCCCAAAAAACAAAAGATGGGAATATAATATATACAAACGGCACAAGGGGAGAGAGGGGGAAAAAGGGGGGTTGATTATATTAGAGTGTGTTTCGTATTATGACCAGAGCCAATAACCACAGCCCACGCAGTTTGGACGTAAATAGCATATTTAATAAGCCAAAAATGTTGACTAAACGAAAAAAAAAAACAAAACAAAAAAAAAACAGCAAAATAACAAAGAACGCAGGCCGAAAATTTAATAAATTTGAAATAGGTAGCCGAATTGATGACTCCAACTAAACGGTTTTCATAAGTGAATAGTCTCTTAATAGACTGCTGACTATTCAATTTGAAGCTATAGTTGGTCATAAAAATGTTTAAGCAATATAATAAAATGAGAAAGAAATTCATTTTCATATATTTGCCTTTATATTTCTTTAAAAATTCACACAATTTATAATAATATAATAATAATAGTATATAAATATATATCATGAAATAAAA
Organism: Drosophila buzzatii; assembly: GCA_035045845.1. Taxonomy (NCBI): domain Eukaryota; kingdom Metazoa; phylum Arthropoda; class Insecta; order Diptera; family Drosophilidae; genus Drosophila; species Drosophila buzzatii. The sequence goes on from JAWNOS010000198.1 coordinate 629,872, forward strand.
TATAACTGACGTTAGAAATATAACTAACAGTTAGCAAAAAAACAAAAAGTGTACATTATAATATTATATAGTATTAGCAAAATCATTTATTAACACATGAATTTATACTCTGAATCTATTGAAAATGGAAATTCAGGTTTCTTAAGCGTAATGTCTTCACCATTTAAGCAGAGACATTAAATTTATATATTTAGATAGATATTATGGATACGAAGATACTCTAATCTGTAATCAGATTTTTATCTGTATCTCGTAGTCAAGCAGTCTCGACTAGAGCCTTCTTACTCGCTTAATTGATGATAATATTGTAATTGTGTGCAAGCTCTTAAAAACTTTTATGAAGCAATGAGAATTAATTAAATATTTGTAAATTGGCCTATAAAATTGTTTGTCTTATGGAAAAATTTTAAAGTTCCTTTATCAACCAGCAGAAAAATATATTAAATCGCATTTCACTTTTATGTGGCATACACAAGAAACACATTTTTCAAATATGACACATGTTAAAAAATATGGAATCTCTGTACAGCCACAGAAAGTCGTTCTCTAGCTTTTATGTATACAATTTGAAATGTAAAGTAATATAAAGTTAAACAAAGTCTCAATTTTCTCACTTGAAATCAATATTGAAATTTTGTTGCGAATACTTTTATTAATACTGCAGCCAAAATGTATGCGCAAATTATTATACATATTTGATTCATATCGAAATGCACAAGTCTATCTGATCTGTAACAGAATATGGACAGTTTCAATGTCATAAAGATTGAATAAATTCAATAAGCAAAGCAATTTTGGTGAGTTGAATTCTTCGTGTGATTCGAGCACAATCTAATTTGATATCTATTGTCCATGAGGGGAAAGCAATTTGAACTTTCGATGTCCGGTAACTACCCTTTTCACAGCCCTGATGAAATATTAAGGACACAAATATGAAATCCCATATTGAATGTTCGGTATATGGCGCACAATTTAACTTTTATTGACGCTCCGTATATGTATATAATATGATTCGGTCTTGGATTGTCAGCAAAGGTCATGCCTAACTTACTCCACCGTCCCACCGCCCCACCGCCCACACTTTATTTCTGTCGTCCTTGCAAGGTCTGGTAAGCATATTGAGCGCAGACAAAGCAGCATTTTGTGCAAAATGCTTGTAAGAAAATACATACATATTTGTTATTTGGCTGACAGGCGATGGCAACGATGAGCTTCAAGAAAAATCACGTTATTCGCAGCTGCAAGGAAACAATACACGTCTCTACAAACATATATCAGGCGAGCAGCAGACCCGCTGGGCTGATGGCTTTTGTCTGATGTTCGATTGGCGGTCTCTATTTCCTGTTACCAAATAAATCAAAACCGCAAATTGAGATATTGAAGTTTCTTTAAAGAAATAGAAGCACAGTGTGTGCTGTGTGCGCGTACCATAAAATGGCATGTGAAACTAAAGTGATTAAATTAATATTGAAAGAATGTGATCAACTGACTAAAAACCATATCAATAGGTCGCTCCATGGAACTGAGCGACCGTTAAGAAGAAACGCACACACGCACCACTCAAGCAATGTTTGTGTGAGTGTGTGTAAGTGTTGTGGGCTGGGCGAACACACGCTGTTTTGGCCACGCATCATAACATGTCAATATACTTTAACTCCCAACGCCATTAAAGTCAAATGCTCCATGGGGAATTTCAAGGTAATGACTGTTGTTGAGTTGGCCAAACGTCCCGAGGACTAAGAGCTTGCCACACAACTATTACAATGAATACCCTATGATTGTGTCATACTCAATTTCTAAGAACAGTTCATTGAGCTTATAACAGGCAAGTGCTATGTTTTGTTGAATTTAAAATTAGTGATATTTTAAAACAATATAATTTGCGCCGAATTCAAATACATATATAATGGAAATCTATATAAATGACGAGATAATAACTATTAAACCAGAATTTAAAATATCGATATACATATTTTTAATTTTGCATAAAATTTTGTTTTTAATTACAGGGCATCCAGCGTCCTTGCACAACAATCTCTATCAACGGGCCATTAAGTATTTTGTTTTGAATTTTGGGTGCAGAGTATAGCAAAATCAGATGATGGCACCATCCAGACAACAAAATATAAAAAGAGCAAAGTGTGAAAAAAGGCGAAAAAATATGAAAATCGAATTTTCTCGCATCGCTTGTTTAGGTGAAGAAGCACGCAGCTCCCAGACATGCCATTGCTGCTGCCACTGATATTGTTGTTGCTCTCGTTGTCGTTGCCGTTGCTGTTGTTGTTGTTGTTGATGGTATATTAAAGATGTTGTTTATATTTGCATGCAGGTGGGCGTCATTTGTTTATATTTGTATTCCTATTTGCATTTCTATTTGTATTTGTATTTGTGTTCAATCAGCGTCAAGCGAGGCGCCAAAATACAATAAAGAGGAAAAAACAAAAACAAAAAAATAAATCTGAACAATAAAAACCAAAAGCTGAACAGCTGAGTTTGTGATATGTGAGAGTGAATCAAATAAAGCACAAAAATAAGTGAAAACAAGTAAGAAAGCTGTAGTCGAGACTGCTCGACTACGAAATCCCCTGAGCCTTTCTTCGAACGAATAATATTCCAAGAATTATTCGATTCGTTTCCGCACGCATAAGAAACTGTACATGCAAATCCACGAGCACACACACACGCTGATCTACACTAGTAGCATGCTTGTGTGTGAGCATTGCAGGCGGCTTGCTGTCTCGTTGTCTCGGGTATACAAAAATATTAAATACCAAACAATATAATCATTTAGTGATCATGCATCGAATATTTTGGTGAATTATATTATTATATTTCTACGCATGCTTTAGCATTATAATACAAAATCATTATATTTATGAAAGTACAAAGATCGATTGATGTCAAATATTTAGCTAGTTTTGTATACCCTTTAAAAGGTACGATGTCACAATTGATTGCTGTAAATATCTGAGAAGACCCAATAATCCCTTTGCTAAAATTATTTACGAAACTTTTAAAGATTTTTCAACATTGAATCATACGTGCCCATATATCGTAAGTAAATCAAAAATACCTGTAGCGTATCGTATAATTTTTATATTTCTATTTTGTTGACAGGGTTATCAGGGAATAAAAGATTTTTATATTATTCCCAGTAAAATTCAAATACCAGTACCAACAGGAGAATACTTAATAATTCTATCGTTCATATTTTCAAAGCAATTAACGTATGTTATAAAAGTTTACTTCACATGTATCGAAGACTAAATGTAAATTCTTCAGTATATTGGAGGAGCTTACTTCCTATATTCCAATTGTTATAATTGTTGTAGTATGTATCTCTAACAATCTAAATGCTATGTGGATTTGTGATTGAATGAATGAATCTGAAACATGAATCTTTACATATTTATATATTTAAATTGAAAATTGCAGATGCATAAATGGTTTTACCTGGATTCTAAATAAATGCTGTCTATTCCTTTTTCTGATCTACGCTAGAATTTTTGAAGTGCGCGCAATGTTTGAAATAAGTTCTCTGAACGATTACATTGCTTAATGAAACGCATCTCTTGCATATTTTGTATTCATTTTGCCAAAATACATACGCACCGAAGGATGATACTTGCTTATTACCAGAATCAACTACAAAAGCTATCGACTAATGATATTAAAAAGTATTTAGAATGCTAATCAAATTAATTCTTCTCTCCAATTTGCAACTTATAATCAACGCAATATATATCAACCCAACACCCAAATACACATACACTTGCACACTATTTATTGTATTAAATTTTATGAATGTACACATTAATATTAAGATAATTAGGTATATATTATGTGAGCTTATCTATTGAATAAATCCTCTAATTGATGAACTATTTACGTCAAACTTTTAGAATGCGTTATTAACACTTATATGTATACTCTAAACCCAACAAACAGGTTCAAAAGTTTTCTGTAAATTTTAGGCAAATAGGTCATCCGATCCATAATCTAAAGATTCCAAAATGTTCGTATTCATTAATTAAATCAATTTTGAAATATCTAGCTTGTAGAAACTACGCTTCAAAAATAAGGTAAACTTTTCGAATATTATTGATGGATAAGGAAGGATAAGTTATCGTAAAAAAAGTAAGAAAGCTGTAGTCGAGACTGCTCGATTACGAAATCCCCTGAGCCCTTCTTCGAACGAATCATATTCCAAGAATGCTTCGTTATAGCCTTCGATACTCCCCGCATAAGAAACTATACATGCAAAAACACGAGCACACATTATTTCTATTTCTATTAATATTCCTATTCCTATTTAAACTCCCATTCCTATTCCTATTCCTATTCCTACTCCTATTCCTATTCCTATTCCTATTCCTATTCCTATTCCTATTACTATTCCCATTCCTATTCCTATTACTATTCCCATTCCTATTCATATTCCAACTTCTACTTCTACTCCTATTTCTACTCTTATTCTTATTCCTATTCCTATTCCTATTTAAACTCCTATTTCACTCCTATTCCTATTCCTATTCCTATTCCTATTCCTATTCCTTTTCCTATTCCTATTCCCATTCCTATTCATATTCCTACTCCTACTTCCTATTCCTACGCTGATCTACGCTTGTATGCCTGTATGTATGTAAGCTTTGCAGGCGGCTTGCTGTCTCGCTGCCTTTGTTGCTGGGCAGCGTGGGTTTTGCTGCCAGAACTTGATTAATAATTCTGTTTCTAGATGGACAATGACATTAATATCTATATGATAAACCAAACTGCATGTCTCTAGTATTTGAAATAAATTTTTTACACATTTTGGGGTGTGGGGTATATATGCAGAAGAATTGGAGACTCTAACTCTAAAGATCAACGAGATATAATTTTATAACTGATTCCCGATAAGTGTTTTAACGATAACTTTGGAAATATAAATGTTATCGAATTTCTGAAATTTCCGAATTTTAGAAAAAAACAAGTAAGAAGGCTCTAGTCGAGACGGCTCCACTACGAGATACCCTGAACCCTGCAAAAAAGAAGCTAATACTCTTCTTCTTTACGAACGCATGAGATCTGCTAACCGCGCAGTCGCTGCCGTGGCTTGGGGGTGGGTTGGGCCGATCTTTGGACGCTTATAACTCCACTTCTAGATGGACGATCTTCATGAAATTTTCAGAGTAGATTAAGAGTGTTTGAAAATTTTGGTGGCTAATGAAAAGCAAACTTCGAAATGAGCCACAAAGGAGCATTTCGGACTTGAAAATCAAAGTGCAAGAGATGCGGGACTCAATTTCTCATGAGCACTGCAAAAATGTCCAAATCAAAGTCAATACAGGTTAAATGCGTAATACGGGCACAAGCCGACGTTACACAATTCTAATGTTAATTAAATTATTGTTGTAAGTATGATAGTAAATCATATTTCGCAGCGTTTGAATTAATAGTGGTAATTTTGTTTTATCTCTTAAGTCTACCATTTGAAGTAAATGCTCATATTCCTGCTGTTGTTAGTGGAAATAGAACAACACTTTTTAGACTCTGTTCCCAAAAAGGGAAAAAGAGTCCATTGGTTTGTGCAATGTCCGTCTTGCTGTCCGTCTTGCTGTCCGTCCGTCTGTCCGTATGAACGCAATATTTTGCGGCGCTATTAGAGCTAGAGATTTGAAATTTGGAACATATACTCATATATGCTCCCGAAAGTGTAAAAATTTTCCCGATCTGCCTACTACTACTACTACTACTGGCAAATCGGAAAACTCTTCCGCGCATAGGCCAGAAATCATACTAGATGATAAGCTAGAGAGTTGCAATTCGGAATGTATACTCGCGATGACAATCCAAGTTCAAAAAGCTATGGCGGATATATCTACGCCTATTGGTGGCGTGGCAAATCGGGAAAAACGTATCTTCTACACCGTTAATGCTAGAAATGCTTGAAATTCGGCATGTGAGTTAATGTTATGATTCTATAAAGATCAATCAAAAAGTTTTATGTCTACGCTCATTGGGAGCGTAGCAAATCGGACCTGAATATATAGTGATTTTTCAAATTGTGCTATATTTTGAACACTATTAACACTAGACTTCAAATTTGGCATGTATACTCGGGTTGACAACCCAAGACCAAGCTATGGCAGATATATCTACGCCTCCAAGGGGCGTAGCAAATCGGCAAAGAAGTTTGTTGTGGCGAACTGCATAATACATGCTTATAATAGCTCAGTAGTAATTGCTAAGATGGCGGAAAGCATTTTAACATAAATATACAAATATTAATGAATATAATAAATGAAATTTATAAGTTTTGATTAATAAACAATTAGTTTCCAGCGGGATTCGAACCTAGGTCATTTTAAAATAACATGTAATCGTTAGCTAAAACTAAATAATTTCACTGCTGGTGAGCTGATCAACAGCTTGTGACGTCACAAATCAATACAATCGCAATTCATGGAATATGTATACACTCTTGGACGTGTATACACTTACAAACAGCTGTTTACACATGCATACATACATATATGCATGCATAGAAAAATAGCTTGCCACGCAGCGTGGCAAATCGGAAAAGCACAATTCATATGCGTATGTTTATAAATATCTTATTATCAATTGCTGTTGCGCTGGCAACAAGCACTTTATTATAAATATATTAATATAAAATACACAAATATAAAAAAATTCAAAAATACAAATTTTAGAAAAAAATTTCAATGCGGAATTCGAACAAACGCATTTAAGTGCGGCTTGCATACTGCTTACCACCAGCGCCACTCCCTTGACCCAGGTTACATTAACTAAATCCAAATAAGGCTGCTAGAGCGCCTTTTGACAAAACTAAAGTAACGATATGCGTTACCTCTAGTTGTTCAAGCATGAACATGCGACACAACAATATTAACATTAACAAACATTAAAATACTAAAAATTCAAAATTTACAAGTTAAATATGTTAAATTAAACATTACTGGATAACCTGCGAGTTACAGAACAATTATAAAAATTGCCCAGCCACAAATTTTAGGCGCAAGTAATTAAAATGTAACGTGAGACGAGAGAACGGCTTAGCGATCGAAAAGTCACTCTTGACAAACATCTGTGCACTTATGTGCATGGAATTAATTGTACCCTTCCAGTGCCTGGAAGTATTTTAAAGGTATATAAGCACTAGGATTCTAAGGAATAAACAGTTCAATTTTTGAATTCGGCAAATGTGGAGGTGTTTTTACTTTAACTCTCTAAAACTAGTAGTATTGAAAATTTAGTTTGTTGCGCACTGCCAAAAAAAAAAAAAAAAACGTTGCTAGATTTATTAATGGTTATTAGTGGTTGGGGCTCGTACATCAGTAAAATTTGAATTCTATAGCTTTTGTGATTTGAGGCGGAAGGATGAACACGTATATATGGTTATATCGATTCAGCTCGTTACATTGATCAAGAATATATACTTTATGATCATGAACATATACATATATTCTTTGTGGGGTCTGCCACGCCTCCTTCCGCCGGTTACATACTTTTAACAAAACAATTAACCTGATTTCCCACTTTCAGTGGGTAAAGGGGATGAATTTGGATATGAAGAAAGAACCACTAAACTTATTTTCAATTTAAAAATTTAAATACCAAACATTTTTTAGTGATCATGTATAAAATATTTTGGCGAATTATATTATTATATTTCTACGCATGCTTTAGCATGATAATTCAAAATCATTATATTTATGAAAGTCAAAGATCGATTGATGTCAAATATTTAGCTAGTTTTGTATACCCTTTATATAATTATAGTTCACTCTGTACAATACTAGATAGAACCAAATTGTAATTGGCAGGTTCCGTTAGTGTTAGCTTTTCAATTGCCTACCTGCACGATCTTCATAAAACTTGCAGAATATATTAATAGCAGTCAAATGTGTCTATTTCCTAAATTACAAGTCTATATATTTTTTTTTTTGTTGTTTTTTTTTTCAAATTTGTTCATGCTCATCCAAAATCTGAAAATTAAGAAATCAGCGTATCCATACTATCTATCTAAATATACAAAATTTGAAGTCTCTAGCTAATACGGTGTAGAAGTTATCCTAAAAAACGTAAATTTTTATCGATGATTTGGAAATGGGATGAGTTATCGAAAAAATAAAATTAACTCGTACTGCGTAACTAAAAATACGAGTATTGCTGTCAAATTTACGCTCTCTTGCTTTTGTAGTTTCCGATATCTCGACGGACGGACGGACACACGGACAAGGCTCGATAAACTTATTTTTTGGTGCTGATCAAGAATATATTGTGGGGGTCTGCGACGTCTTCTTCTGCCTGTTACATACATTTTCACAAAACCATTATACCCCGAAGTCACATTTTCAATGGGCTCAAGAGTATAAAAATGAAATTTACGAGAAAACATGACTAGAGCGTAAAAAGGAACCCATCAACATAGGCCATCATATGATTATAAAAGTCATGTATAGAATTTATTGGAAGTGGTTACTAGGATCAAGTGCACTACTGTTGCTGAACGCAAATTTGAATGTAATTAAATCAAGGAATCAAGTAAGTTGAACCTTACGCTAAAAACAAATATTCTGTTTGTTCCAGCATGGTGCCACCTTCAAGATGACTAACGCAGTCTGTAATTCCTATAATAAATCGTGGGTTGTTATAAGGCAATGCCGATTGAAAGCCATTCAACGAAACAAAACTACTTTAAATATTGATATGGATTATTTACATCTGGTGTCCCAAATTGACTTGCGAATGCAAGTCCAGAAAAAGGGAAATTTTTATATGCCGTGGTTGTACGATGTCACAATTGATTGCTGTAAATATCTGAGAAGACCCAATAATCCCTTTGCTAAAATTATTTACGAAACTTTTAAAGATTTTTCAACATTGAATCATACGTGCCCATATATCGTAAGTAAATCAAAAATACCTGTAGCGTATCGTATAATTTTTATATTTCTATTTTGTTGACAGGGTTATCAGGGAATAAAAGATTTTTATATTATTCCCAGTAAAATTCAAATACCAGTACCAACAGGAGAATACTTAATAATTCTATCGTTCATACTTTCAAAGCAATTAACGTATGTTATAAAAGTTTACTTCACATGTATCGAAGACTAAATGTAAATTCTTCAGTATATTGGAGGAGCTTACTTCCTATATTCCAATTGTTATAATTGTTGTAGTATGTATCTCTAACAATCTCAAATGCTAATGTGGATTTGCTGATTGAATGAATGAATCTGAAACATGAATCTTTAACATATTTATATATTTAAATTGAAAATTGCAGATGCATAAATGGTTTTACCTGGATTCTAAATAAATGCTGTCTATTCCTTTTTCTGATCTACGCTAGAATTTTTGAAGTGCGCGCAATGTTTGAAATAAGTTCTCTGAACGATTATATTGCTTAATGAAACGCATCTCTTGCATATTTTGTATTCATTTTGCCAAAATACATACGCACCGAAGGATGATACTTGCTTATTACCAGAATCAACTACAAAAGCTATCGACTAATGATATTAAAAAGTATTTAGAATGCTAATCAAATTAATTCTTCTCTCCAATTTGCAACTTATAATCAACGCAATATATATCAACCCAACACCCAAATACAATACACTTGCAACTATTTATGTATTAAATTTTATGAATGTACACATTAATATTAAGATAATTAGGTATATATTATTGAGCTTATCTATTGAATAAATCCTTAATGATGAACTATTTACGTCAAACTTTTAGAATGCGTTATTAACACTTATATGTATATCTAAACCCAACAAACAGGTTCAAAAGTTTTCTGTAAATTTTAGCCAAATAGGTATCCGATCCATAATCTAAAGATTCCAAAATGTTCGTATTCATTAATTAAATCAATTTTGAAATATCTAGCTTGTAGAAACTACGCTTCAAAAATAAGGTAAACTTTTCGAATATTATTGATGGATAAGGAAGGATAAGTTATCGTAAAAAAAGTAAGAAAGCTGTAGTCGAGACTGCTCGATTCCGAAATCCCTGAGCCCTTCTTCGAACGAATCATATTCCAAGAATGCTTCGTTATAGCCTTCGATACTCCCCGCATAAGAAACTATACATGCAAAAACACGAGCACACATTATTTCTATTTCTATTAATATTCCTATTCTTATTTAAACTCCCATTCCTATTCCTATTCCCATTCCTACTCACATTCCTATTCCTATTCCTATTCCTATTCTTATTCCCATTCCTATTCATATTTCTACTCCTACTTTTACTCCTATTTCTACTTCTATTCTTAATCCTATTCCTATTCCTATTCATATTCCAACTCCTATTTCACTCCTATTCCTATTCCTATTCCTGTTCCTATTCCTATTACTATTCCCGTTCCTATTCCTATTACTATTCCCATTCCTATTCATATTCCAACTTCTACTTCTATTACTATTTCTACTCTTATTCTTATTCCTATTTCTATTCCTATTTCACTCCTATTCCTATTCCTATTCCTATTCCTATTCCTATTCCTATTCCTATTCCTATTCCTATTCCTATTCCTATTCCTATTCCTATTCCTATTCCTATTCCTATTCCTATTCCTATTCCTATTCCTATTCCCATTCCTATTCCTATTCCTATTCCTATTCCTATTCCTATTCCTATTCCCATTCCTAACTGATTCCTTATAAGTGTTTTAACGATAACTTTGGAAATATAAAAGTTATCGAATTTCTGAAACAAACTCGTAATGCGCGTGCAAAGAAATAATGAACACAAAAAGAACGAACTCCTAGCTCTTAAATGTTCGGAAATCGACGCGTTCATACATACGGACGGACACACGGACAAGGCTCATTCAACTTATATTTTTATGCTGATCAAGAATATATATACTTTATGGGGTCTGCGACGTCTCATTCTGCCTGTTACATACATTTTCACAAAACCATTATACCCTGAATTCACATTTTCAATGGGTTCAGGGTCTAAAAATGAAATTTTCGAGAAAACATGACTAGAGCGTAATAAGGAACCCATCAACATAGGCCATCATATGATTTTAAAAGTCATGTATAGAATTTATTGGAAGTGGTTACTAGGATCAAGTGCACTACTGTTGCTGAACGCAAATTTGAATGTAATTAAATCAAGGAATCAAGTAAGTTGAACCTTACGCTAAAAACAAATATTCTGTTTGTTCCAGCATGGTGCCACCTTCAAGATGACTAACGCAGTCTGTAATTCCTATAATAAATCGTGGGTTGTTATAAGGCAATGCCGATTGAAAGCCATTCAACGAAACAAAACTACTTTAAATATTGATTTGGATTTTTTACATCCGGCGTATTTAATTGACTTGCGAATGCAAGTCCAGAAGAAGGGAAATTTTTAAATACCGTGGTTGTTCGATGTCACAATTGGTGGTTGTAAATTTTTGAGAAGACCCAATCATCCCATTTATAAAGTGATTCATCAAATCTTTAAAGATTTTTCAACAGTGAATCATACATGCCCATATATCGTAAGTAAATAAAAAATACCTGTAGCGCCGCGTATAATTTTTATATTTCTATTTTGTTGACAGAGTCAACAGGCATTACGAGATTTTTATGTTGTGCCCAGTAAGATTCCAATTCCATTACCAACAGGAGACTATTTAATGATTCTATCATTTATACTTTCAAAACAACTAACCTTAGATGTAAATGTTTACTTTACATATGTATATCGAAGACTAAATTTAAATTGTTAAATATATTTGGGGAGCTTGTTTGCTACATTCCAAACGTGAATATGGTATGCTGATTGAATGAATGTTGAACATATTTTTAGATTCCATTGAAATTAGATTGATTGAAAATTAGAGATGTACAGATGTTTGTAACTAAATTCTGGGTATATGCTGTTTATACTGTTGATCAGTACTAGTGATTTCAAAAGAAAAAATCGATCCGGTTTACATAGATACTATTGTTAAATCAATTATCGATAAAAAATCCACATATATTCTCGCAACGTTAAAGAATATAAAATCGGCACCAAAAATGTATAAATCTTAACATTTTGAAACAGGTAAATATAATATATCCCTGTTTAATGGACTGAATCAACTAGGTCTATGAATAAAATGCTATCGAAATGATCATTTGCCTAATAATATATAAATGAAATAAGTTTTCTGAATAATTATCTTGCTTATTGAAACGCAACACTTGCGTATTTTATATTAGTTTTGCCAAATTACATACGCATAGAAGATCGCATTTAACGTAGTTGATAGAGGAATCACATAGATAAATATTAAAAAATTGAAATTGGAAACGACTGCATCGACACCAATCGTCGCCCTGATCAAGAATATATTTTATATGCATATACATACATATGTATGTACATGTCGGAGATGGATCTGAGTTGCCTCGTTCCATGATAGATTTCTATTTCACAACTATCAATAATGTTTTGAACGCAGCAAGTTGCAATTGCAATGTTACTGCTTCTGACACTGTTAAAAGACTCAGTAGGTTAGAAAGGGTTCGTTTTTTGTGTTAATAACCCGGGGGGGGAGGGTTTGTTTGGGTGGGGGGTGGTCCTGGGGTAAGAAAAAAGGTGGTTTTGAAAATGAGAGAAAAAAATTTTTTTTTTTTTTTTTTTAAAAAAATTATGGATGGGGAAGAGGTGGGAGAAGGGGGGGAAGGAGGGGTGATTTTTTTTTTTTTGGGTGTTTGTTAAAAAATATTTTTAATAGGGGTGGGGAGGGGAAAATAATTTTTATTTAAAAAAAAAGGAGGAAAAAAAAGGAGGGGAGGAATTGTTATATTTAAAAGATGAGTGGGGGGGGATTATTATATTTTTTTTTAAAAGATAAATTAAGGGGGGTGGTGGGTAATGGGTGGAGTGGGCTTCTGACTTGTCGCTAGACTGAAGTCATGTCACACAGCTTTAATGCTCGTGCCTATGTACATATGTATCTTCTCTTTCTCTTTACATAGCAACATTAATCACGCCACACTCGGCTGAGGCATCTCTCTCGTTCTGGACATAGAATTTACCGCTAATCCGTATTCCTCTTTTGCCTTTGCTTCTTACATAGTAGCAATGCAGTCACCCTACTATCAGGTTTGTCAACATCGCAATGAAGCAATGTTGCATTGCAACATTGTGACTGACTAATTACACTAACCATACAACACATAGACTGGACAACTAGAACAAACTTTTTTCACGAAGCAGATTATGATTTCCCGTCCTAGTCATCTTCGTATTTGCTCGACTCTTTAATTTACTGTTCGGGCAGCGAAAATATAGCAGTTGATATTCAGTTCGCTGCCAGCGCTCGAACGAAATGATTCTATTCTCATATGAAGCACCGCTGTGTGCTATTCTTTCTTTACTCTTTATGCCTCTCATATATACATATGTATATGTATGTACGTATGTGTGTGTATGAAGGCACAAGCCAGCAGCTCACAAAAATTGAAATTTGTCCGCGAGTCGCGATTCGAGACGATCCCATCTTCGCTTCTGAATAAGAGTATGCCGAACTCTTAAAAAGGTTTGCCATGCTCATGCAAAATTTTAGTGTTTTCGTGATTATTTTGTTGAAGGGTATGAAAGCGTGATGTACATAAGCACTCCTTTTTCGCGATGAGCATGGACAAACACATTTACAATGTCTTGCTACATGTTTGAGCATTTATGTGACTGTGTGCGTAACTACTCTTGCTACCTGCGAGATTCAGTAGTTTGTCTATTTTGTATGGCTGGAATTGTAGAGTGACTGTCAAATGAGCCTTTACGGCTTGCAGCAGTCATTTTGGCAATAATGAGTATATAGTGTATTCTGACATTTGTCAATACAGATGAATTTCTTGTTCCACTTAAATAGCAACACAATATATTCGATATTTGTTAATGCGAAACTATGATTTAGCGGTTCAAAAATGTTACTAAATTAATTGTATGGTTAGTGCTAACAACATTACATCTTTATGTTATCAGCATAACATACCCGATTATGCTAACTCTTACGTAAATTAAATAAACCTCTGACATACATATATAGTTTAGCATGAATATATATATTTAACGAATCCATTATACTTTAATTTTCCATTTTCAATGGGTTCAGGGTAGAAAGAATATAACATAAACGGGCGATTGCAGGTGTGTGTGTTTGGGTGTGGGCGTGGATGTGGGTGTGACTGCGCTGTCAGCCGTCATTTGTTGCCAAGGTGAGAAAAGCTTTCAATTTGATGGTGTTGATGGCTGACTGCAAATACTTATGACATCGAAATTTCAATGTCAGCAAAATATATACACACATACACACCCATACGCCCTAATGCTGAGCTAACGAACCCAATTTATGTTGACTGACAACTATAAGTATGGACTTATTATTTAATGAGTGTTATTTGACTATTGGTGTGCACAGTAATAGGGCTGAAGCTCAGCCTGATTACAATATCATTAGAATGTCATCAGCATCATATCATGCCCAGAAATGGGTATGTATGTCAAAGCTGGGATAAAACTATCTTACTGTCATATTGCCAGCAATAATGATGAAAATAAATAAAATGCCTAGTTACCATAGTCGAGTCGGTAGCTAGTGCTAGTAGCCACATGACGCCGAGCTTCGTCGGCAGCCCCAACATAACAACAACAACAACAACGTCGGCTACAGCGTCAACAGCCTGTCGAGGATGGTTGGGTGAGCTCAGCTACCTACGAAGGTTTGCTCCATTTGCTCGTTAAGTTCATCACAGTTGCCTTAATGAAGCTATAATTAGATAAGCGCAGCAGTAGGAACGCTGCTGTTGCTCCTAACCGCAGCAGCAACAGCAGTCAGTCATTTAGTCAGTTAGTTGGTCAGTCAGTCAAGTCAGTCGGGCCGACTTCTAGTCTACCAGCTGCTACTCGCAATGCGACAGCAGATCAGTGCTCTGGTTATCTCTATGGAGAGGCACGGTAGCCCGTCGAGCTATACATTCATGCGCCAGGTTAGCTACGATGATGAAGTGTATCTCACAGATACACAAACATGATGGCGTTATGGCCTTGTATTTTTAGCCAACAACCATCAAGTCCAGCCAGGCGAGCAGCGAGCAGCGAGCAGCGAGCAGCGGGCGGCAACGCATAGAAGCAAAAACCCAAACGTGCAGCAAATGTTGCAAACGTTTGACTAACTAAATTCAAACTGACAAGCCATTGGGTGCGCAACATTAGAGGCCATACGACACGAACGCCCATGGCGACACATTTACAATTGGGCCCGAGCATCGCCATTGTTCACATTCAGTTTCTTCCCGACTGGCTGCTTATCATTCAGCTATTCTGTTGCCCTGCCTCTGTGTCTGTCTCTTTCTGTGTCTATGCGTGTGTGGGTTTGTGCGACATTTCGTGGCGCACATATATTGAGAATGCAAACCGAAATGTCGTGGAGTACCGTGCGTATGAGTTATGCGAAATGAGCTCTGAATTATGTATGTACTAGGAGTTCAATTTTGGTCTGTGGGAATTAAGTCAGTTGTCTGAGGAAAATGCAGAAGAGCGACTAACTAGCTGCTCGAAACGACTGTTTTACTAATTAGCTATAATGCTCTCTTTCTCTCTCTCTCTCTCTCTCTCTCTGTTTGGTTTGATTAATACGAGATGCATTTTGAAAAATTACGTATGTGATTTAAGACTCTAGCTTTATATACTAGATATATTAAAGAAGAATATATATGTTGGCTCGAATGTCTTTTGGGTTATGTTACTTATTATTCTAAATACAGAATTTCTAAGGGAATTCAGCAGAGTGTGAGTGTCTGTCCGTCTCTGTCTCAGTCCATGCTGATGGTGTATGGTGTCTAAAAGCATCAGACAGCCCACGAAAGCTCAGTTTGCTTTTGGTTGATATTTATAAAAATCAATATTAAACGCCAGTTAAATATTACTCGCACGTTTGCAGACCACACTTTCTCTTTTCTAAAATCAGAAAATCAAAATTATATTTAAATATTGAATATTGTGGGTTAGCTCTACATTTTGTAAGGCTTTCGTGGCATAACATCTTCAATGAAGTGTATAAAAAAGAGAAGAGTGTGATGCGATACGTTTCTAGCATAAAATTTTGAGTTTGATATTATTTCTCCTGCGTCAGCCGACAAATATTTAGTTCAACTAGGAAATCTATCAGCATATTCATCTACCACATCTTAATAAGACTTCAATATAATTAGATAATGAATAGGTTAGTTAAGGTTAGTTACCAAAGAACGCAGCCGTATATGAAGAGTATTCAAATTCTAAAGGAGTGCTTAGCCAGAGAGCACCATACATGGTTATTGAATAAACATTTGTGTCTATTTATAGCTTGAACACAATATTGAATTAAACGACGCACAAGTCCAGCAATATGTGCAGTGCTCTTCCCCAAGTAACCTTGTTATCCTTGTCATATTTTGCACTTGGCTCGACCATCAATCATAGAAGGGAGCACATTTATCCCAGCCACTGCTGGCTGCTTGTTCCTTGCTTGCTTGTTCCCAGCTACTATTTTACACTCATTGCAGTGCACACTTATCAAGGCTAATTTTGTTATGGGTCTTCTAATTGACCCTGGCACTTGCAGCCGACAGAGCACTTTCCTCGTAAGTCCCCTGGATCGACAGCTTTGAGTTGTTTTTGCTGTATTGCTGCTAATAGCTTTGTTAGAGTGTTTCCTCTTTCATGTTGTGGCCAATTAAAAACCCAAGCAAGACGAACTAATTACTAAATACTCAATACAATGAAAATCAAATCAGCAACTCGTGCTGACGTAGCCATCCTCTTTTTCTGCTCGATTCGCCAGGGAATGACTAGCGAGTCGTCAATCAGGCATCACTTAATTAACTACTTCAGAGCTAACAATTGGCAGCAGCAGCTCAAACAAATCCAGCTTAACTGGGCAACTTGGTCTATTATGCTTCATTCTTTCATAATCTTTTCGTTAGTCAAATAAAGGTGCCACACAAAGTGTTTAATAGCCGACTTGTTACTTTTGCAAAATTAACTTGATTAATGTTAAATCTTAAGTCTATTTCAGTAAACTTTTACTACAGGAGGCATAAAATTAAATAATAAAGTGTTGAAGTATATATTAGAAAAGTTCTTCGGATCATATTCCTATTCCTATTCCTAGATTTACTATCTTTACTTTAATATTGTAGTCAATCCTTTTACTCCTTCTAATCATTACAAAACGGGAGTGTCTTACCCAATTAACATTACTTTAAAGACCTGAGTAATAAAATTGTAGGCAAATAAGTTATTTGATCTTCGCAGAGATGCACAAAAGCTTTGATTGACAATTAGTATTTTCAATTCAACTTCATAGACTAAGAACTAGGCCTTTTCTACTTAGACAACTAGTATTCAATGAAAAGATCAGTAGACCAATCAAACAAAACCAACAAGAGCATCGGATTATATATTATATTTTATATATTATTAATTATAATTATTATAACTAGAAATAATATATATATTTTAAAAGGTTTATTTATAAAGGCATATTCATTGTAGTTGATAAACGCGAGTATCACGTTTTGATTAATACAGAGAATGGGATCAAAATCTCATGTTATTTGCTTCCATCAATAAGCAGCAAGTATGATGATGCCATTGAGTGATGATGAGATGATGATGGATGAGATTGCTAATAACAGAAACAGAAACTGCACAGAACTTATGGCCTTTAAAATAGATTAATTATCAGATATTTGAAGATATTAAAATTCGATCTACATGACAATTTAGTGCATTTAATATCAATATCAATATCAATATTTTTGAATTGAAATCTATTGAAATATTATTGAATTCTTATAAATTCTTATTGCATTCGTTGAGAGTTTCAGCCCTCCACAGGTTTCAAATTGGCTGACAGACACTCAATCGATAATGGTAAGCGTAAGTTGATATTTCTCTTCCTGTGAATTTATTATCGAATGCTTGTGTGCAAGAAACTTTTGGTGAATTTGCAAGTGACTAAGCCAAATATTGCATTAAACTAAGCTTCAAACTCGAGTTTTTGCAAACACAACTGATTTGTGTCAACTACATTTGTAAGTACTCAGTTTGTTCAACAACTACAGAAAAGGTCAATTTTGGTTTCGATAGAGCATGCAGACAGGTGGGCGAACAATTTTGAACAACAATTTGCAATCCTATACTGTTCGAAGTTTATTTGTGTATGTGATTGTTTGTTTAGGCTAAGCGGCAGTCAATTGCCCAAAAAACTACGAAGTTTGTTAAAGTTTTCAATAGCCTTATGGCCACTCGACGAGCATAGGTAAATTGCAATCAAATAAAATTTAAAGTCTGTAAGTGAGAGAGAGTGAGAAGCCGGGAGAAGTAGAGAGGGGGATAGGTTAGAAGTAGTGCGCGCTTTGCTCTTAATGTAAAATAAATCGAACGAAAGTGCAAAACACTTGCCAGATTAATTAAAATAAAATGTGCTAATAGAAAACTCTCTCACACACACAAGCAGCCAATAAAAAGTGTTAAGCACGTTTAACACTTCGAGGCGAGCGAATAGAAGCGCTTGGTACGTAAATCACGGAAGCTGATTAGTATTTTCAAATCATATTCAGATGTATTCGTGATATTATTTTATGCGAATAATCCAAAATTTAGTAATTCAATTGTATATCGAGTTCAATGTCTCCTACACAAATTATACGGAATTATTTTTGATAAATGCGTTCAGCTACTAATCATACTCAATTTTAAAAGTTTATTAATTATTGTAATTAATTAAATTATTATTATTTTTTAAATATACCAATATGTTTTTCATAAGCTCAATTTCGTAGCCAGCTAATTAATTGATTTGACACACATATGTATATACATAAATATTTTATGTATTATTTAAAATTTTAAACAAATATTTTTTATATATAAATTCAAAATAAATCTAATGAACAATAATCCCCATTTATTTATTTATACTTTACCTGTAATCATAACAACAAATTATTCGTTAAAGTAAACAAAGCTATCAAATGTAATTAATGTTCAGCGCTTTTTCTGTTTTATTAGTTTCGCAATGTGGCCTATATATGGAAGTATGGTTACATGTGTCTATTTTTGGTATAACGTATGGTATGTGTATTATTTTTAAATTTTCATACCATTTCAAGGATAACGCTATTTTTAGGCAGTGGCCACAGAGTAAATTTACTGACAGCCAAAGTGGGCAAGCTTCAAAGCAGAGAGTACACCGGGAAAATGAGGTAGACAAGCAGAGAGACAGACAAACAGACAGAGAGATGGAGATACTAAAATTTCGTCTGAGAGCCATTTAAAGCAGAGGAAAACTATTAAAATTTATGCGTGCAAATGAGAAAGAACAACAAGAGCCGCACAAGAGGGGAACTGCTTTGAACGTGGAGAGACAAACAAACGTGGATAGCGGCCTACTCTCACGCTATGGACACGAGGCGCTTAGCAAAGCAACATGTTAATGCTGTCGTCGCCGCAAGGTAGAAAGCAGATGCCACAAGGTGACGCCTCGCTGAAGTCAGCCTGAATACTTCGGAAGTTGCTTAAGGCAGCATATCGTTAGCTCGAGGGATGAATTTCACCAATCCTAACCACATACTTGAGAGGAGAGCACCAAAATAGATTTTAGGATTAGGCTACCACAAGTCTATATACATAAGTATATAAATAAAATTATATGTATGTATATATTTATGCGAACCATCAAACCGCACAGCGAAAACTTATTTAAGTGCTTACATACCGAGTATTGTGTATAAAGTGTTTAATATTTCATGTAAACAATGAAAATTGTATTTGAAACCGAAAACTTTGAACAATTAAAGGTCTTTGGACCAGAGAACAATACACAAATGCTTACCAAGATCTGCATCGAGGGCCGCAGGACCCGGAACGGGGCAACTTAATGCCTTCAAGTTGTAAAACACTTAGCTGAGATTTTTTTATTTTTCTTTCCTTTCTTTCACACCGAAACAGAAACTGAAGCAGCAGCAGTAGGAGCAGGAACAGACGCTGCGTCAATGGGCAGAAGGCAACACTCAGCAACACACAAACTTCGCGCGTGCCAAATTTCGGTGCAGATAACTTCGAGCAATTTGGGTACAAATTTTAAAAGTCTTGTGCCGGAGCAACAGCAGCTACTGGCGCGCACAGGTGTGTGCACTTACAAATTGGCGAGTAGTAGGCACATCAGGCTGCTGCCAACTACAACCGTGCACAACCGACAGGAGCAAAGGATAACGCACGACTGTGCCACACGAACAGCGACAATGACGAGAACGACGACGACGAGGCCGAGGACGACGACGCCAACGACAACGCCAACGACAACGCCAACGCCGACGCCAACGCCAACATCGCCGTCGATGGTGACGAGCTAGAGAAGCCAAATACCGAAAGCATCAGCCGCCACAGCTAAAGCAGCAGAAGAACAGCGCAGCAGCAGCAACAGCAGTTGCTTTATGGCCCATTGCCACGGCGTCGTTTGGTATTAGTTGAAAGTAAGTAAAAATATGAAAAAGAAGTAACAAAAATAGCAGCGGCTATGGCTGCGAAGTCGACGTTGACTGCGACAGCAGCAACAAATAAATCGCTAGTAGATTATTCGTGCTGGCACCCATTGCCGCAGCCACCGTCCCGTAGCACAGCCGCCCACTCCTTTTAGAAGCGCGCCTGTGTGTATGCTACAAAAAAATTGACAGCCAAAGCAAAGGGGACACATTTGTTGCTGGGCGGCCTCTTTTTGGGTAAGTAATTTTCGTTGTTTCTATTTAATTTATGACTCGTGTTTTTCTTGTGTTTTCTCCAGTTCTGTTTGTCGTTTGTTTTGTTTTTGTTTTTTTTTTTTTATTTGGCTTTTATTAATTTGTTTATTTGCGCGTCGTGATGCTCCTTTCTGCGCTGGTTTTTAAACGTTACATTTTATGGGCTTTTAATACGAGCTTAGCATCCCATATCCCAACGAACAAAGTCACGCACACACACACTCGCAGATAGTCTTAGATAGACAGCTTTATACACTGCGACATGCATCCTAACCTATCCAGTAACACATATAAAGAAGTGTAAGTGTGTGTTTGTGTGTGCGGCTTCCTGTTGCTTTAGTAGCGATGTATTTGAAAAGTTGTTGGCGTGTGTTCGAATGCACTGTAAAAATGTTCAAGGTACTTAAAAGCATAAAAAAGCTAAGGTACGCATTATCAAATAATAATTATTTAATAAATGATTCAAGAAAACAGAGCAAAATCATATTCCAACCAATAATAATACTCTATGAAGCCGGCATTCAAATAGCGCACTTGTCATCATATAACTCTATAAACTCATTTTCCAAGTATATTTTACTTTGCTTGTTTATCCTTTGTGGCGTTGACAAGCAAAGTATCTGTTGCTGGCACTGTGGCATGTCCTTTGGCTGCTGTAAGACTCGCACTCGTTTCTCGTTTCTTTTTTAGTTTATAACAAACTTCAGTTTATATTGCTTGCCACTTCTTAAAGCTCATAAATCAGTTTGTTAGCACTTTGTGTAATTTTAGCAGAAAGTGCTATACGAGCGCTTGTTGCACACTTAGGGCAACATAATGTGCTTCAAATAACCCATACGCCATGTGCTTCGCAGGCTACAAAAAGATTATGCAGTACGCATTTTGATTTACTCTTGCGGCCCACTTAATAGACCGCAAAAGCTGCAAAACTCCGTAAAGCAAACGCTGAAAAACTGACAGAGAAGGAAGGAAAAAGAAAGGACCATCAACGAGCAAATGGCCACAAATGACACGTTTGGTGTTAAATGGAGGTCGCCAATTGGGTGCTTGTTTTTGTATATGTGTGTATGTGAGTGTGTGTGAGTATTCGTATTTGAATGTCACAGTTACAGTAAATTGTTTGTACAACATGCATGTACAGCAAACATAAATCCCATCCAGGCAACAGCGCCTGCCAGACGACTACGTTAACTAAACGTGCGACGCCGAACGGGACAAGCAGCGCCAGTCGTCCACCCTCTTGCTCTGTCTCTGTCTCAGAGGCAGGGCAATTAAAGCCACTACGTGTATTGTTTGTTTGCAGCGTTGTTCGTGTGTGTGTATATATGTATATCTATATGACAACGTGTGGCTCCACGTGTGTGTGTATTTGGCTTTAACGTAACCGAAGGCTCAACTCTTGCAGCTCTACAGCTCACGCGGTTTGCACAGATCATTAGCGCATTGTTGCATCGACCAATGCAAAGCTACTTAATAATACTTTGTCCAGCTATTCACTCATATGTGTATACATATATATACAGTGAATTGAATTCAATATATGCCTATCCATGCACAGACACACATGTTACATATGTATGTATTCATGAATAATTACGCATACTGTAAATACCACACACAGTTTTCTGTTAATTTGACATGCATCAGGCTTTATGCCTACAATTATCAGCTGCGACCATTAATGTACATATGTATGTATGTATGTATGTATGTATGTATGTGGATGCATTTGTGTTAATAAATCATTCGTTTGTTTGGGTGCTTGCAATCCGAGACGATTTGTCACCACTGGAACAGCCTTAATTGTAGAGAAGCACAGGGCGTAAACAAAACATTGTCCTCACACTATCAGGCTCTCTTTTTCGCTTCCTTTCTATCAGGCAATTAACAAAAGCCAAATTAACTCATGGCTTTCATATGCCCGTTACTAGGCTGTCCAGTTATAAATACTGGGAAAAAGCTCTTCAAAAGCACGATGGAGTTATGCAATTGACGTAATACTAGGTTATGCAAAGCGGTCTGTTAAGTTAACTTTGAAACGTAACATATGTATGTGTACATGCTCTTAAATTTGTATGAAAATGAGACAATTTTGACACTGTTAACTACTGTTAACTATCTTAAAACCAGTATACTAAATGGAAACTAGTTCGGTGACTAATTATTAGTTCTATATAGATTCACAAATCTGAGAATATAAGGGTTTCTTCTTTTTTTTATTTCATGTCGTTTTCTAGGCAGTTATTGAGGAAGGTAATTCGATTAACCGCCAATACTTTAGAGTTATATCGCTAATCATATGGTTAGTGGTGGTGATATCATGTTTATATTACAGTGCCATTTGAGAGTACCAGAATAACAGTTTAGTGACCATAAACAGTGTCAATTGAGTAAATAGCGCGGGCTAATGTATCGATACTTCACCATATTACTTTTAGTTTAAATGTGAGGAAGCCGTGATAGAAGTGAGAAAATTAAATTAGCTAATTTTGTAGACCAATCAGCTGTCGCACATAAAATATAATATTACTGATTGCACATAATACAGTGGACAGTGCATAAATTAGTGTCAATTGTGGTATTTGCTTTTAGTTTCATATTACTCTGGGCTTGACAAGCAAACAACCGTTATATTCGCCATAGTCTCTGCGTGTCTCCATTCACAGCGTGCTTTGTCTCTTCATTCAGAAATTTTCATTTCGTGGATCGCATCAGTTCGCAACAATTATGAACGTAGACGATAATAACGTGAAGTGCTTAATTTGCGGAGCTCTTGCCAATTTTATGTGCCAGCGTTGTGGAGAGCCCTATTGTAACGATGTTTGCCAGCGTAAAGATTGGCAACGGCACAAATATGTGTGCACCACGATGCCGTAAGTGTTGAAAAATATGTACATATGTATGTATATGCAAAGTATATATGTATGTACATATTAGCTGTTAGCAATAATTAGGCGAATTAATAATTTTAATTTACCTCTTATATTTATAAAAATGAAAATTACATTTTAAATTTTATTAAAAAAAAATAATTTTTTTTGTTGCATATTAATTATTCTCTTTGTTCACACAAACTCAATTTGTGTTAAATACATATATAGCTCGCAAATAACTGTTAACCGTTAAGTTCACGCTCACACTGTTAGCAAGTCTTCGTTTACAGGGAAAAATACGATTGACGCTCGCTTAATGAGAATAATGTAGTGATCATACTCATACACATACATATTCACATTAATGTACGGTATTGATGGTTTAGCGAACACAATCCACTCATACACTACAGACTTTTTGCATCATAAAACTTAAAAACTAAAAAATAAAAATGTACCATTGCGAGCAAACTCGTTGAACCAAGTTTTCTTCTCAAAGAGAAACGGTCAACATATATTTGAAAGCTCCGGTTGAAATAAATTAGATAAATCATAGTTTTGGCCGAGAGTTTAATTCTTAGCATCTTCAACGTTAAATTAAACGCTTTACTATTTTCGATTTCATATAGAGCTTTGGTTAGCGTAAAACCCTCCAAGCCAACGGCGATTTTTAAGCACAATATTGCGGACAGTTGCAATGAAAACGTGTCATCTATGGTAGAGGATATAAAAATTGTGGACTCAGGCGAAAGCAAAATGAGCATGGAATGGCGTAAGTCTCTGATGCCGACGACAAAAGACTACTTTGAGTGTCAAGTTTCTTGTATGGAAACCAATGGTTCCATTTGGGTAATAGACGTGGCCAATATTGCCGACCTGGATCGACTAGCCAACAATATTACGCGCAGCATGGTGAACCGAAAATCGTGCTCAATTCAGGATCTGTCTGCAGGCATTTTGGTTGGCGTCAGTGTTGATGGTAAAATATTTCGGGGCGAGGTAGTGGAGGTAAATGCATCAGACAAATGCGCTAAAGTCCGTCTCATTGACTACGGCACAATAGTCACTTCCGATGTGCAAAACATGTATTTGCCAGTGCAACGAATGTGGGAAAGCAAAGCGTTTGCATTCCGCGTTAAGTTGCCCAACAACTATGCCGTGCAGATGAAGAAGAATTTGATATTGCGTCTTCTCGGCACCAAAACCGTCGACGGCATAGAGCAGGCGCAGCTGAAGCCCAAATCAGTGGTTCCCCTTTATTTGCCATTTGAATTGCTACTCACGAAGCCGGAACTGAGTATCGTGAAGATTCTGGAACCCAATATATTGCTCAGGGAGCCGGAAGTGGCTTTAGTGCAACTTAAAGCGATGAGCAATTTGAATGACGACTTAAACGCAATGTTCAATAGTAAGCCTGGAGATCAATTTGTAGAGCCTTTTTCAGATGATGTACGGACAATGTGTCTGGCAGCACGCACTAAGCAAGGCTATAGACGTGCTTTTTTGATAGACTTTATCAAGGATCCTATGTTATTTTTAGTCTACGAGATGGATGAAGGTTGCCTTTCTTTAACCAGTGAGGTGTGCCGCATTCCCAATGCACTAGTCGGAAATACATTGCGTGTTTTTGCCATCACTATCGATGATGACCAGTCTGGCATCTCCTTAAAAGACGTTTTTGCGCAGGGCGGCCCGGATCTATCCATCAAGTTTAACATGGACAGCCTTTTGGGAAAGGACACAGGCAAGCTCCGAGTAGCAAGGGCAGCACTCTTCAAAGACAATAAGCAGTTGTGCACTGTGCGCGCGAGCACCTTCCTGGGTGTAGTAAACACCCTCGGACACAAGTATTGGCGGGAGCCCATTGAGAACGATGACTTTGTGTACATATCACACATTGACAACTTTCAGGAAGTCTATATTAGCTCTGTGCACAGCAAAAAATACGAAGATATATTCAAATCTGTGGAAACCAAATGTATGCCAGTCGATCAGTTGACTGACGTTGTTATTGGAAGCGTTATGCTTGTCGTGAGTTCTAGCCGTTGCAACTATCGGGCTGAGGCAAGTTATCAATGTTCAAGTTCGATTTATGATTCTAAATTTGCTTTATTCATCTTAGATTACTGCCATTGACAACAACAGGTTTGCTGTGCGGAACATCGATACTGCCTCCACACATCTCGTGGTAGGCTCTAATCTACGCAGGCCTTGTCGATTTGTTGAGAACTTGCCTGTTAGCCTACGCCGCGTTAAAATAAAAACCATCTGTAACATACCCTTAACAGCAGCGCCACCAAACTCCGTTGCTATGCAGATGTTGAAGAGGCTGCATGCGAAAAAGTTAGAGATGCAAGTGAAATTTGATGATTCCGATGACAATACTGTTGATTTGCTTGACCTTACGGCCGAGCCACAGTCCCTGATGACTCGCATGCTGCCAGTGTTGTTTACTCCTGTAGCAGTCGAGCTGAATCCGGCTGCGGACTTACCTGAATTAACTGCAGTTGAGCCACAGCCAATCAACTCGTCAAGTCACAATAATGCGGTTGCTGAACTACTTCCATTACCGCCATCCCCGCCAAATTCCCCTTGTGAAGATCAGAAGTCATCCAAGCAGGTCCAACGGTACTACTTCAATGATTTGGAACGTCATCTCTTGCCTGTGGGCGATGATAAGGAAGTTATAGTTTTGCACGCTATTGGACTGAATACATTAGGATATATTACAGCTTGTTTCTTTGCCTGCGAGGCTGAAGCTGAAGATTTCCAGAATTCGCTCAATCTTGTTGCCAAACTTGGAAGTGAAGACGATAAACTGCAGCCTGGCTATTTACCAGAGTAATTAATTGCAATTCAACCTGTATTCAGTAAATTATTTCAGTTCGTCTCTTTCGAACAGGGTTGGCGAGCTATGCCTTACGCTCTTTGTAGGTGACAATTCCTGGTACCGAGGTGTTTGTCAGCGAGTTAGCGGACAGAATGCTCATATTTACTACTGTGACTTTGGAAACGTGGAACTAGTTCCTCTAGAACGGATCAAACCAATATCACCCGAACTCCTTCAAGGTGTATATGCCACAAAATGTTTTATCGATGGTAAATGCTACTTAAAGCAGTTTTTCTGTTCCTTTAATAATCAACACAATACCCATTTATAGGTTTTGATGAAAACAAACCATTTGTGCATCTTGAGAAATATCTATCCGATAAAAATAAGATTTTGTGTGATGTGCTCGAAGGACCAAAGCCCAATACACGTATGCTTAGAATTCCGTCCTTGGATAAGATATTGTCTAAGGAGCTGATTTAATCTACGACGTATCTAAGTATGTTTAAAACTTCTCTAATGATACTATGGAAAATAATCTTTTGTTATGTTTATCATATATTAATTTGAAAACTATTATCACTTTTGTTGAAAAATGTAAAATAAAAAATTCATTTTAATTCTTTGACTAGACATAGAATGATTTCAAATATATATATTATAAAATTAAAATGAATTTATATATATATATAATCTTTTGTTATGTTTATCATATAATAATTAGAAAACTATTATCACTTTTGTTGTTGAAAAATTTAAAATAAAAATTTCATTTTAATTTTTTGACCATACATAGAATGATTTCATATATAGTATTATTCAGTGTACCCCAAATGAAAATATGTAACAATTTACTTATCGGGTTTACGATCTTAACAAGCTAATGTAAAACCTTTGCCTATTATATGCCTATTAAAATAAATTAAACATGTTCTGTTTTTAGATTTTATAAGGTACAGCTCAGTTACAACAGCAATACAATGGTAATATAACATATATAGTAAACAATAACCCTCAGATCTCTGCTAATTTGTTAAGAATTTCATTTAAGATTGTCATATCTCGGACGGCTATCAACCCGTTTGAGTTGCGCTTCCAATCTGAGTCAGATTCGGATTTATTTACGTAGCCAATTGGCACAGGAAGTTGCTGTTTGATGCTAGCAACGTAGTCGAGCACATCGCCTCCAAGTGCGCGCAATATCGCTTGGGGACCACATGTATCCCAACGGAATGTGGAGCCCTTACTGAGCAGGTAGATGTCAGCTTCATTGGAGATCACTTTTAACGCTTTGTGGCCAGCCCCCGCTGAAAAGGCCAGTTCATAATTTAAATCGAGAAAATGCTGAAGTATTTCAGCTTGCTCCGATGTGGAGAATATTCCAATTCTTCTATTTGCTCGACGTTCGCTTGGGTCTGATTTGCAGTTGTGGCATTTCAGAGTGGGCATGCAGACGCCCCAATTTAAGAAGGAACTGTACACGTGCTCCTTTATCTTGTGGCCAAATGGCTGAGAGACTATGCCTATTACAGGCACTCCGCTGTCACGTTCATAGACACCAATCAATACGGTAACACAGTCCAGTCCTGTGGAAGTAATGCCAGGAAAGTCGGTAAATATAGAGTCACCGGAAATGTACTCGGCAGTGGCATCTGAAATATAGTAAATGTTAGCAACACTGTGGAGTAGGTAAAACATTTACGCAACCAATAGGATCTATCCAAATGCCCAGATTACTATAGTCCAATGATTCTGGTAGTTCCGGAATATCTTTAAGAGTTGTATCATACTCAATTCTTCTATGCACCTCAGCCGCCAATGCATCGGCCGCTTTTCTATGGCCATCAAGCACTGCTTCCAATCCTGCAGCAGTTTCGACTGCTGTGTCACCCACGGCGATTGTAATTTCTTGGCCTAGTTTGTTGGTGAAATGAGTCGATTCTTCACCAAGAATAGCTTCACGCATCTCTGGAAACAGTTTGCCCACCTCATGCCTAATAGTTTCCTGAATTAGGACATCAGCCAGCGTCTTGAAATCATGTTCGAAACGCTGGTTGGCCTCTGCTCCAGTTTTCTCCTGAACGAGTAGCGCTAATAAGTCTTGATTGGAGCGACAAACTCGTGCAATATTTGCCGCTTTTTCTGCACAGTTGATTAGAACTCGAAGTAAGTTTATATTCTCCGTCATTTCTATATGTATCCTAATTATTATTGCATACTTTCTAAGTTTTTGCTTTACTTGTATGGCTTCGTTTCAGTTGCTGACGAATTACTTGTAGCTGTGAGGTATCGGACATCGACAGCCGCCACAGCGCAACTAAATATATCGATGTCATGCGATTCGATAGTTTTAGTAATGCCAACTCTTTCGAAAGTTTATTTGAATATTAATTTATTGGGTAAATAAATAAAAATGATTGTAAAAAATACGAAAAAAGAATATATAAAAATCATAAGTATTTTCCACAGTGTACTTGAAATGTTGACGCAAAATATTCAGTTTTGTTCAAGGACTTGTCGCGGCATTCACATCTTCATTGAACCAATTTTAATTGGCAATTAATAATTACGCACTCAACGCCCCATTTAGCGAGTGCGGGCAAATTTTAAAATCAGCGCCTGTGGCTGCTCCTGCTGATTATGATGATGCAGCAGCCATAGCTGCTGCCGCTCTGCACAATTTGCACCCGATCTTATCGCCGAGCAGCGCTAATGATTCGCATTAATGATGCTCTGTCTCGCTCGCGCATTCATCTCGCTATCATCTTATGAAATGGGATCATCAATCAGCTCTTCGGCCGCATCCCAGCGCCTCCACTGGTGCATTTGCATATAAATTGCTGCTAATATCGCGCTATCAAAGTGACTGCATCAATGTGGCAACGACTACGCATTCTTGCAATGCCAGCTTCCCTTGCCCATTGCCCCTTACCCGTTGCCATGCCCTGGCCGGACTGCAAGAGAATTGAGTGCCCTACGGGCCAAGTTATTCGTGTATCGCTTGGCTTATGCTAATTTTCCCAGGCAGCAGCCGCATACAGAGCCCAGGCCAAGCAATTGATGTTTGGATAACGTTGACTTGATGACTTTGCATAATTTACGCCACGCAGCGACAGCAGCAGCAGGAACAGCAGCCAAAGCACCAACGACAACAACAACAGGAATTCTCTTTGAGCTAATTTTTCACTCAAACGCACGCGTTGCTTATAATGTGTTAATATTCATGCTGGTCTACAACAACAGCAACATTAACAACAACAATAGCTGCAACATATGTACATATGTCGTTTTTCTTTTTGGCCAACTCTTAACTCTTTTTGACATTTCAATTTCTTTCCCTGCTTTAACTTTTTGGCAAACGATTTTTCAAGCCTTGCTCATTTTATGCAGCCCAGAGTTGAGGTATTCGTCATCTCCTTTCTCAATATTAAGTTAACTCTGAGACATTTCTTTGTCTTGTATATTGTATATTTTGTATACAAATATATTTTCTATGTTGCATGCTTCTTTGCACAAGATTTTATAACCATTTAGGCAGAGCGCTTAGAAATATAATAATAGTAATAATATTTAAAAATAGCTCAGATAATGTACTTGATTAATGTCCATATGTAACATATTAAATGCAATAAATTAAAAATTTAATATTTATATTCTAATATTTATATATATTAGAAATGAATGAATTTTATTAAGTTACATTCCAATAGACTAAGTTTTTTGTTTTTATAGGCAACATACTTAATGATAGAACTAGAGAGCTCTCACGAAGAGTATAAACAAATCTATGTTAATAATGACGTTACTGTAATTGCTGCAAGTTTGTCGCCTAAGTCTTTTGTTCCACTTTAGATAAGAGATAACGAAAGCGAATTTGAAACAAATATATTCATTAGGGCTGCGAGATATGTTACACATGGCTACACACATCTTTGGGGCTGTGGCTTTGCTCGAATATGTTTTGTGTACCCTTTGCCAGGTCTAACAGCCTTTTAATTAATCGCTTGAGTTAAACAAATTCTTAATGAGTCTTTAATTAATCGCCAAAAACGAAATATAAGCCAGTCGTCGCATCGCTCGCTGTGTATAAATATTTAAATTAGTTGTGACTTGATTTCTGTTATGGCCACAACGTTGTTGGTGCCGCTGTTGTTGTTCGTTGCTGAGCTGCGGCGGCTCCTCCCCTGAGGTGATGCAAACGAGTTTGAAATCTTCTATAAGTTTGTTTGGCTCTTATCATTTCGCCTTGCTGTTAACTGGATTATTAAAAAGATGCCACAACAACTGACAATATTGATAACGGCTTTTGTTATCCCAATATTACTACTCTAATTGGGGGCATTGCCAATTGAAGTGGACAGCAGACTAAGCCATGTCTCCATTAATTAGCTAAGTGAACGCGACCCTTGGTGACAATAAAAACTCTTGTAAGCGCATGTTAAGAGTTGAACGAAAGAGCGAGAGAGCCAGACAGCAGCTGGAGTTTGTTTGCAAAATGTCTACCCATCGAACATAGAACTTGTCTTTACCAGTTTTCGATTGGTGCATTTGCCAACTGGCTGCAGATCCGCAGAGAGTCCAGCACCCACTCGTCGCAATTGCTAAGTTGGTCCATGGCAATTGAGAAAGCTTACTTTGCTTCAATGAAATTTATAATTATGGATAAAAAATTATTTTTTGCAATTTCCATAGACTTCAGTGCGTGGGAACAATATGGAAGTACAATTTTGTAATGTCAAGAGCTTCGTTAACCTTTAGGAGTATTTAGTCATGATCAATCGGGAAAATAGTTATATTTTATAGTTTCGATTCAGTACGACAAAACTTCAAATCAAAATGCTTTCATCAATAATTGTAACGAATAAAAGTGAATGAAAAAATTACTTTCTTAAGAACAACTGATAAATCACAAGAGCTAACGATTTTTAGTTGAATTTAAGCCTTAATTAGTAGACATAGCTTAAAGAATTTGACTAATTAATGTCTGAATAAACATACAAAAAAAATTTGTTTGAGAATATTTGTAAAATTTAACTGAATGCATTTCGAATCAGTTATTTTATAAAACATAACTATCCAGTTAATTGCAACGATATAAATTTACACATAAGTAATATTTGTTGGCCATCACTCATTTGCAATATATTTGACTGGCAGAGAATTGAAATTAGTTTAGCTTGCCCGAGGCCTTGTCGTATGCATTATCCTAACACTCGATCGCATATCGAGCGGAAGTACAATCGCATGGGGATACAAATGTGATTCTCGGGCGAGAGCATATAAATTTTATGTATTTTACGCAACGTTTGCCATTTTGCCACTTTAACATTATTGTTATGATGATAAGCGAGCGAACGTTGCAGCGAGCATGTCGAACGTGCTGGGCTAAGGCTGCCCGCAGAGCGAGAGCAAGATCAGGTCTCACCTCTGGCCAGAGCTTGAGATGGGAGTGTAGAGCGAGGAGAGTGTGGCCCGGTGTCTGTTGGGGTCTGTTTGTCTGCCACAGCAGAGGCATGCTTAATGGCCTGTGGATGGGCTTGTGGCCAGAACGCATCCTGCCTCCTTTTTGACCATTGATGTTGTTGTTCTGTTTGCTGATCTCGGCGCGATCAGCTTCATGACTCTGGCTTGTTTGGCTTTCCACCATATTTAAAACCATTTCATTTTCTGGGGGCCAGAGTGTGAATATAATTTAATATGTGTGTGTTTCTCTTTCACTCTCTCTCTCTCTCTCTCTCTCTCTCTCTCTCTCTCTCTCTCTCTCTCTCTGTCGTGCTGTCTGCCTCTCGCTGTGTATGTGTGTGCAATTTTCAATATCACTGGCTGTCCCCGACCCCACCTGGCCCACTCGCTGATATTATTTATTATGCTTGATTGGTTTTCAAGTGATCATAAAGTAAATGATCGTCGTTTTGGGTCGCAGACCTGGCCCCGGCCAGTCTGTGGCAATTGTGGCGCTGTCCGTTGCCATTGAGCCGACTCCGCTGTGGCGTTAATATGTAGATTTCTGCATTGGAGGCGTTAGTTGAAGATTTACGCGCCGGCCAATGAATTGTGAATTGTGGCAGCTTTCCATAGACATGCCCGGGGTCCTGACCCTGTCCATATGCGCGCATGCGTACAGTATACTAGTATAGTTGCCGGGGATGGAGATAGCTTCATTTGCACTGCAGACACCTTGCATTCCAATGCCCATATCCTGCTCAACACCCACACGCAGCGCACTTCTCTGATGGCCTCCAAACAATTTGGCATTAACATTTAATTGACATTGATGATTGAGGCAGCGGACAACTCTGAGAACGGCTGACTGGTTACCCGTGCAGCGTGCTCGGCATGGCAATGCGCTCCCCATGGCAAGAAATTATTAAAAATCATATCGGACCATTGTGACAGCCGAGCTGCGTATGTCAGGCATACTCATACTCATCTAGTCCTTGTCGTATATGTAAGCAGTTAGTTGCCAGCGGATTGACATGAAGAAGACATACAAATAAATTTGTGGCACTTGCAGACGTCACCACAGGCTAACTGAGGGCAGCCACTGAAATAGAGAGAGAAAGCAGATGCCAGATGGAGACAGCTCTTGCTATTGTTTCTAGCGCCAATCTCTATCGAAGTAACTCAAAGAAAATGCTGAGAGTCAATTCCAAGTCAAGTCTATGGGCGCTACTTTCGACTCACATAATCAACTATTTACGTGCGTGTGCTTGTGTGTGCTTTTGTGTGTGCTCGTGGCTTGTTTATTTGTTGGAGTGTGTTTTGTTTTCGCTGCTTTAAATGAACGTTATTAAGAGATGCTTATCTCTGAGTGATTTATTCATTAAAAAGGCTTTTATTAGTCAGAAACAAGCCAATGCCAATGCGTGCGTGTGTATGGGTGTGTGTGTGTGTCCGTGCTAGCCACACTCACCTGCACACTCGCACAGCGACACCTCCACATGGCCAACACACATTTGAGCCGCAGCGGCTCGTTTGCTGTTTGCTGGGCCCGCTCGTTGCCTCATTTGTGTGGCATTAAAATGCAAAAGCGTGTTTGTTCCTGGAAAAACTGCAAGCACATATGGCCGATAAGCAGGGCGTAGGGTATAGGGTGCAGGGAGTCGGAGGAAGGGGGGTAGATCTGGCGAACTGCGATGCCGTGTGTGTTTTATTGACTCGCATATTTCCATAATGTGATGTCTGTGTGCGTTTTTAATCACTTAATTAGAGAGTTTTTTAATTGTCTTTAGTCGTAGTTCTTGCAATTTATGCAAAAGGTGTTCGCCGTTCGCCGTTCGCCGCTCTCCGTTGGCCGTTTGCGTGCCGGGCAGGAAATGTGACTTGCGGGCCAAGTTCGTGTCTTAAGTCTTTTGTTGCGAGGTGCCTGAGAGTGCGGGAATAAAAACAATTGTCAGCTGCAGAGTAGCAGTACTTTAGTTACTTTCCTATTTGATCTCAAACACTCGCTGATTGGGAGCACACATATTAGGACAAACTGATATCAATTTGAAAACTGCATAAGAATTGAGCATGGCAAGGCCAATAAAACGGCAGAGGTTCTGAGGCACAGAGTCAAGGCACGAGGCCATGCCATAAATATGTGCGCGCTGAGAGACAAGTGAAGAGCAGTTGGAGCTGCAGTCGCCTGTTAATCACCTCCTCTCCTAGCTGGTCATGTATCATTGCGAGCGACAATTGGCCTGGCCAGGCCTGGTCATGCATGCTAGAGCCTGGTGGCTTCTTCGGTTTGGTGTCATAAGGAAGCGTCTAAATGATTCATAATTTATGCCTAGCTCTGTGGCTCTGCCTCACCATGGCTCTGGCCAAGGCAATTCTCGTTCCCATACACATTTCCAGAGTCATTCAGTTGGCCATTCAATGCTTTCGTTACTTAATTTTTTCAACTTAGCGTACTGGCTTGTGCCTGCCTGCCTGAATCAAGCCCCCATCTCTGCCCCACCCTTGCTTGTAATGCGTTATGGCTGCCACAATGCGTGGCCGTCATCGTTGTCGTCGTCGTCGTTGTTGTTGTTGTTGTCGTCGTTTGTCTGGGACGTTGATAGTTGAAAAAATTACTTACAAATTACATGCGTAGCTTATGCCCCCGTGCCGCCTTCAGCTTGTTTGCTTAATGTGCTTTGTGGCGGGTTACGACTGGGCTCATGTCCAGCCGATGTCCGATGGTCGCTGCTGGTATTAGTATTATGTCCCGTGGCTGGGTCGTAAATTGCTTTTCCTAATTGAATTCTGAGCACTGTCACGGCGAGTGACAGTCAAGTGGGTGTGGGCCACTCTCTGCTTCGGCCGTGCAAGAATGGTCTGTAGATGCAGCAGCAACAGTCATGAATGAATGATTATTCACCTTTAGTCGTTTGTTAAACAAAATATTTCCGCGAATCGTTCTCATTAGCTCAAAAGTCTTCATCATTTGAGGGCTTTCATCTCGCCCAGCAACAGTTTAATTTACATATTTAATATAGTGCCAATTACGCCTGTTAAATAATGCAATTTCGCAATAACAATAATTATAATTGAGTTAACAAGCCGAAGCGAAGTTGGTGAAGCGGCCGAAGGGGGTGTAGCGACTGTTGAAGGGTCTGCAAAGCCAGCTAGCTTTTAGGTTTTGCGGAATTTTTCGCATGCTTTAAAATGCAGCACGAAACCTGGCCATAAAGTGTAGTTGCGTTTGGCTTAACCAAGTCGACAATTTAAAAAGCCAATTTGCACATAATACGGGAAACGTGAGCGAAAATCCTAAACAGAATTGTCCAAGCAAGCAATTTCGACGCATGTGCGCGCGAATAGACGCTAATGCAAATGCAATGTGCTTGCTGCTGTTGGCTTGATCAGCTTATTAAGAAAACATTAACTCGGCCTGACCCAAATATGCGCCAGCATACTAATTTGCACTTGTCCGCGCGCGCTGCCCAACACTGGCGCAAGCATGTGCGCCCGAGATCTGGCAACACTGGCACAGAAAACTAGACGCAATTGGATTTATGTCACGCTAATTTGCGCATTGCTCTTTGGAAGAAATGGGTCGGAAGGGAACAAAGGAGCCGAAACAGATGAAAGTTGGCGATTTTGTGTTCGCCAAGGTACGCGGCTTTCGCGCCTGGCCAGCGCGTATTCTGCAGCAGGACGGCATCATGTATCAGGTCTATTTCTACGGCACTTGCAATATTGCCAAGGTGCGGGACTCGCAGCTCTACGACTACGAGAAGAGTAAATCGCGATTTGGTAAGATAAAGGAGAAGCAGTACAGCCTGTTTAAGGAGGCCATGGAGCACGCGGAGAAGTCGGTGGCGCATCCACGTCAAGACCGGGGCTATTTCCAGGCCAGGGCTCAGAAGGCCGACGAGCAGTCAACGTCGGCCTCTAAGACCAGGAAAAAGGCGCCGGGCAGAGTGATTCTACCCTTTATACATATAACCGGAGACTCGGATTAGAGTGCGTCTGCCTTATGCAGTTTAAGTTTGCACAAAGTGTTTCTTTTCTAATGGAATTTAATAAATACATACTATGTACTTTTTTCAGAGCTTCTCTCTTTGTTTTTATCTTGGTTAGTGGTTCGAGTTTCGTGGTAATGGAGCGTCACGTGGCAATTAAGGATTTCGGGGCTGTTGTGTTTATCGCGTGGGCGTGTTTGAGCGCGTAATGGTCGCTGCGTGACGCCGAGAGAACATACACATACATATGTATGTATGTGTGTGTGTGTGTGTGTGTGTGTGTGCTACACAGTTAATCAAAAACTTTCTGATACACGTTTCGATTGCCGCACAAATGGCAACGCATTAAATTCTGCGCCATCAGCAGAACCCGCGTCACCCTGTGGGCAGAGCCCAACTCAGCCTGGGCCTGCAGGGAGCGGACATAGTTTAGCTTAATGGCTATCGTAAAAAGTGCGCTGCCATCAAGCAGGAAGATCCTTGCTGAAATCTGTATGTGTGAGTGAGTGTACAGATCCACCCTACTTTGTCTTTAATTGAAGGGGAGCAGTAGCTGCTGTGATCTTTGGCCAGCTTCGTTTAATATTAACAAATTATCTGAACCGCAACAAATTAATCGCTGCGTAGTTGTTACATTGCCAGCATCTGTGCCGGCAGACTCGCCAGACACATATTTAGGTTAATAAAGCGGATGCTGTGGCTGCAACTGCTGTTGTACTTAACCACAAATCAGATTCACTAGCTCTGTATTGAGATTTGGCAGCCCAGACACTGCAGCTTGAATCTACCACGAGATATTTTGTGGAGCTTTCGGAGTTGCGTCCAACAGCTTGCATCAGCTGCTTGCGATATCTTTCAGAGTCTGCAGCATCCTTGACAGCTGTCCTGTGTCGTTGCGGTCGACCGCTGCAGACTTGCGATGCCTGGACAGATTTCTTAGGGAGTTGACTATTTACGCATGATTCGTTCCACACTCCTTCATTTTTCTTCTTCTGTTTTTTTGTGGATTTTCACTCACACCCTCCCTTGGCCCACGTCCAGGGCAGTAAAATGTCAAATTAATGTTACGACATGTCCAACAACTTTTGATGGCATTTGACAATGTAGACTTGGAAATTCCTGCAGGTGACGCAGTGCCCCTGTAATTTGTTTGGCCGCACGTACGCTGGACATGATGGAGCATTGTCAGCTTGTGCCTGCCCAGCATAAACAAAAACAAAGCGCTCCAAGGGACCTGCAACTGTACAGAACTGGATGGCAGGTGCAGACCACGGCCAGGAGGCGGACGTGGAGGGGGATGAGGAGTGTGTTGCCAGGGGCTCCAGATCTGGCCACCAGAAGGTGTCAATGTGTGGGCATGTCGCACACGTGTGCCTTGCCAGCCCGAGGCTATAAATTTACTTTGTTTATTTGTTGCAACCAGACGGTGCGACCACGGAAAACAGAGAGAAACGGCTCAAGCGGCCAAAAAGCCTTTCGCCGGAAATTTGCTTGGGAAATCGAATTAAAATTTGCTAATTTATCAGGCGTTTACAAATCGTGCCAACCTGGACAGCTAAATGGCGCGAATGCATATGGACATACATACATCTATATATGTACATACACATATACACATACATATGTATCTACATTTGAATTATTAAATAATAGACAAATGACTGCAAAGCAATAGCATTTTAATTAAAATTCTCAAACGTCTGCAGGTATGTACATATACATATGTATTTAGTTCTCGAGCATTCATCAAATTTTGGCAATTAAATTTGCTCTGATTAGAGATCGCAGAATGCAGACTCAGGAGAAAACAAATAAAAGCACGATAGCTGGTGGGGTTAGTGGGGAACAAAATGTGGTTCTATAGTGAAATTAACACTGTGCTACATGGAAAAGCTTACTTAAAAATAAAATTGTATTTAAATAAAATTGAAATTGTATTTAAATAATATTGAAAAAAAATTTAATAAAAAATTATAAAATGTTGCAGTTGTTAAATGCAAACGATAGTATTTTATAATCGATTATTTAAGTCAGTATCGTTGATTTTTTAAAATGTCACATCTCTTTTTTAACACGTTTTACAACACTTGCTTGCCAAATTGTTAAGCTTTGGCATTTAGTGTCTTTTGAAATACTTAAACTAAAATTTGCATGTTTGGTAAAATTTTTAATGTTTATGCATCCATTTACTCCTCGACTTTGTCGTGGAGTGTAACCCATTTAATAGACACACACGCAGCATAATAAACTGCAACAAATTTGATAGGCCAATCAAGGACTCATTTTTGCGCCCTTTGGACTGCCATTGTTACGCACTCGATGCACACATGTTATTATTAGTGGTTACACGAAGCCAACCCCTGTTGGAATCGAATATGGATGGATCTACCCTCCCTTAAGCACCCATTGTTCATTTGTTACAATTCATAACTGTCATGTAATGTGTCAAAGACGCAATCGATTCCAAATCGGGCCACACTGCAGTCACAATGCGTAATCAAGTCATAAATTTCTGGTGGTTAACGAAGGTAGCTCTGTGGGTCAGCAGGTGAAAACGACACGATTCGATGTCATCATTCATAATTGTATGTTGAGCAAAGGCTTGCCATCAAAAATATGCCACACAAACGAGAAATAACGAATTCAATATGCAAAGCGGCTACGATTTTTATTTGCACTCGTGCGCACAGTGGGTGGCATCAACAATGGGACAGAGTCTCTGTCTCATTCCGATACTTTGGATACTTTGCCGGCTGTAAACATTAATTGATTTGTGCCAAAAGCCGAACAACTTTTTAGGCCGTTCGCCGCCTTCGCCCCCATCCCCTTTGGCTAATTAAGTTATGCCCCAAATGGCAAATTAACATAAAACTTTGCAGCATTAAAAATGATATTCACTTTATTATGCTCATATAGATTGACATTTGAGGTGCTCTTTTTTATGGTTACTTTGTGACAAAATTGATTAATGAACTCATTTATTTGTGTCGATAGCGTATGGAGGAGAGTGGAGAATTTTTATGATGATGAATTTTCAAAGGTATCTTGGTTGCCTGAACTTTGATTTTTTGTCGGCCAAACCTTATTATGTTTATATTTTTCTATATTTTTCTATATTTTTATTATTTTTGTTATTTTTTTTATTATTATTATTTTTTATTTTTTTTTTTATTTTGGACTGATAGTGAAAGTGGTTTTTGGGAGTCATTAAATTTTGACCGTAAATATTACAGTTTAGGCGCAGCTATTGTTTAACACTTGGATATGGGCGGCATAATCGAACGGTTTTTATGAGCGCACTTAAAACTCAACTCATAAAAGGTATTAAAAACAATAAATTCATCAAATATTACTTAATTATGTATATTCATTTTATCGTTATGAATACAAACTCAAAGGAATTTTTTTTTAAATAAAAAAAAAAAAAGTTAACATGAAGAAATACAATATTTTGCTTAGATTTGTAGGCCTCATAGTAACTACAGATGCTTCTCTTCCCTAATAGTTAACGGTATTCACATGACTTCGGATCGTATTAGCTCAGAACAACCATAATGGGCAATACATGAATAGTTAACAGCAGTCATTTGAGTGTTGAACACTCAATATACAGATAGTATGCTCGTATAAACAAATGCATATATTATACCTGGGTGCTATAAAATGCGTTGAAATATCTCTAATAAGTAACATAAAACAGGTCGTAAAATGGCAATCGAATTATGGCCTGAGGCTATCCAAAAACAGCCGTCTTAGAAAGTGGACATAAAATTTGTGAATGTTAACAACATTCTTAACAAATTCATTTCGGCACGCATTCGGCATTTTTGGTTTGGTTTTGGGTTTGGGTTTGGGATTGGGCAAGTCTTGACATGATAGATAGCTGGATGGATTTTCAAAGTTCAGTTGAGACGAGTGAAACTGTTAACGTGACTGTCGCGTCTGCTCCACCAATTAATTGATAGAGCCATACGAAAATTGTGAAAGCCATCGCCTAGGTGTCCACAATGAACGCCTTCTATGCGCTTATAACTCTATTTATAATTTTGGACATTCAGCTAGTGTGTCTCTCGTGGTTTGGTGTCAGCTCGCTTTGTGTTTGTGCATGGTATGTGTCTTGTTAATGGCCGTTTTTAAAATGCCATAAAATCGCTTTTTAAGTCCATGATATTAATATGCACAACAATATTGGACATTATTATAAAATATTGGGGAGTATCTGGCGCAGACAAAAGCGACCCAAATGAGCCGTAGACCGATCCCATCTTTGATTCTGGTCAACACCAAGCAACTGTGCACACCCTGTGGCGCACATTAACCAACACCAAGACAATGCCAAAGCCATTTAAGTAGCCTGCAGAGCGGGCAGCCAAAGACATTTCAATTTGTACATTGTTATTCTTAGTCTTGTTCCAGTTGTTGGGTATTTGGGTATCAAATTGCATCCATTTGTCAAGCCTTTCATAAATTAAGGGCTTGTTAGACAGCCAGCCAGCACTTGGGTAGCGCGCATGGGAACAAGTGCTGCCGATAAGGCAGCCGAAGATCGCTCGTTATCAAAGCCATCCACTGGCTCATAGCTAGTTGTAGTTAACTCCAATATCCTAGGAGACTGATAATATTTGATTTGGATACTTGTTTATACCTCGGGGACTTAATAAATACTTGTTTATTTATTACAACAAATTGCTTGGGAATTGTATTCGAAGATTTATAGCTTTGGATTTCTATATCTATATTATATTATTTTACATTTGTATTCTTCGTATTGATAATATCAATAATA
Organism: Drosophila buzzatii; assembly: GCA_035045845.1. Classification (NCBI taxonomy): domain Eukaryota; kingdom Metazoa; phylum Arthropoda; class Insecta; order Diptera; family Drosophilidae; genus Drosophila; species Drosophila buzzatii. The sequence goes on from JAWNOS010000198.1 coordinate 670,593, forward strand.
AATAAAATTGTAAATTTGTTTATGATATAACATTTTTAATCTTTAATATTGACTGATATTACAACAATATTAAATTATACCTACGCGATTCTTAAATCTTAATTTTAAATAATATTTATTAAATTTTTATATCAATATTAAAAATTATTTTACAAAATTATTTTTATTTATTAATTTCTATTAATATTAACTAATAATATTTTTATTATTTATTATAATTGTTAAATTCAAAAAAATTGTTAAATAATAAGCAATAATAAGTATTTATTATATTTTTGAATTTGGATTTTGTGTTATATTTATTATGTTATTAATGTCGTTATTAAATATTATTTGCAATTAAATCTGAAGCGATAGTTCGTGACACGCCAAAATATTTCACAGTTTCTCTGCTCTAGCAATTCGATGAATCACCCTATGATAGTTGTAAATCTATGACAACTTAAAACAAATAGAGCTTAGCTCATCAAAGAACAATGGAGGACTCTTGGAATATGTCAGAAACCATGTTATCCGATGTGCTCGTGTCCAATGTCTACAATCAGTTTTTCCAGCAGAATCAACATCTATTCAAGGATAAGGTATGCTTTCTTTACATGAAACATTTGAAAGTAAATGAATTTAATATGGAAAATTACTCCGTAGATTGTGCTGGATGTGGGCTGTCGCAGTGGGTTGCTGAGTCTGCTGGCCGTCGAGGCAGGCGCTGTGAAGGTGTTTGCTATTGGCAACATGCAAAGTGCGGAATACATTGTGAGGGTTTTGGAACACGGAGAGCGAGCGGAGGTTTTTGAGCCGCTCAATGGTTGCATTACTCAAGTCTCATTGCCCTGTGGACTGAGAAAAGTGGATATAATAGTGTCCGAGTGGATGGGGTAGGATATCTTCACATATATATGTATGTAAATCAAAGTTATAGATGGTAATATCTGTCCATTAAAGGCATGCCCTATTTGCGGATTCCCTATTCTGCCAGGTGCTGTACGCCCGTGATAAGTGGCTGGTGAAGAATGGACTCATCTTTCCCAGTGTAGCCTATCTCTATATACAGGGCGTATCACTACGTCGAGAACAGGTCATTGAGAAGAACGTTCTCCTGATGGACGACTATGTGGATCAGGAATCGTTGATGACAGAGAGGTGTCTGCTGATATCTGTGGATCTGAGTTCAATTCAAGGAGATATTGAATTCCAAAAAGCCGAGTTCAAGCTGAAGGCCGTCAAAAATGGAAAGATGTCAGGCTGCCTTCTCTACTTTGACATATTCGCTTCAAATGCCAAGGGGCAGCTGCAGAAATTGTTCTCGATAGGGCCAGAGGCCCCCAAGACGTATATGATGCAAACTATCCTATTTCTGAAGGAAGACGCCCTCGTGATTCAGGAACATCAGCTTCTGTTTGGACGGCTGAGCGGTACACTTGGCTACTTTGCACCGCGCGGCGTCGAGTTCTCCCTGGGCATATGGTCGACCAAGTAAAACATTGTACTTAATAAAGGGTAAATGCTGATGCGAACACTGAAACTGATGTGTGATGCCCGATGTCTGATGTCTGATGTCTGATGCCTGATCCAGCATCAGCTCGATGTATTCATGGCAATATTTGGGCGTTCTTTGGACAGTTCGCATTAAAGGCCAGCACGTCGATCTGGCTGAAGTCTGGGTGAGCAGCGATGCTTCGCTCAACGATCGTTGCAAGATCAAAATTTATGGCCGTGCTGCATCAATTAGGGCGGTAGCCCGACGACTGCCAACTCAAAAGACAATGGACATTGCGAGTTTGGCTTGCGATTTTGTTTTTTGCTGACCTGATCGGTGTTTAGCTTTGACGTTGCTACAACGATTTAAAATGATGTCGCGCATAATTCACTGATCGAGTACCAGATCGATTCAGTATTCAGCGATCAGCGTTCACGTTTTGCCAGACTTTGCGTCGTGCTAGGGCTCCAGTCTCTGTCTGTTGTTCGCTCTGTTCTCCCTGATCTGTTTGCCCTCGTTTACAGTTAAGTTCTTTTGTTCAAATCTCATAACTGATCGGCGATCGCACTTGGTTAACGCTCCATACACGGCAGAGTACAATGGGATATCAGCAGCTTGTCCTGCTCGCTGGCCAGCTCTGCGAACACAAATTCGTTTTTTAAATGATATCCCTTGGAGAATCGATCCACTGGCCGCTCTCGGCTCGCATGCTTAAGTGACATTTTGCGGGACGTGGGTCTGTGATGGATTAGCATCATTTTGCCGTGAGGATAATGTGTCGTCTGCAATGATTTTGGTTGACATGTTTTCGTTTTTGTATCTCTTCCTCTGTTTTTTTTTTTTTTTTGGCAGATGCTTGAGGGTATCGTGCGTATAGCCAAGGCTGTTCTCGGAAATAATTATGCTGCTTTTGCGCAAAAGTAACAGCATTTTTGTACAAATTGCATAAAAATTTAAATTGGCCAGCAAAAGTTTTTGATTTTCGCGGCGAGCCCAGAAAATTGCTTAATAATGAAATGCCAATGGATTAAGCGCAATTTGTGCGGTATGCGGCATTCCGCATGGGTCATGCAGCGGGCTCACTGATCCACGCCACTCACCGAATTCCACTCGAAAGCTCCCTTTTCTTTTCAGTTTCTTTTTGGCTAAGCAATTGCCCCCCGTTCAGCAGCTTGATTTGCTGAAATTTTACTTTATTTTACACCTACCCTCACCGGCATAAAACGCGCTTCTCTTTCTAGCACAAGTGAGCTGTCTCTCTCCCTCTCTCTGTCTCTGTCTATCAGTCAGCTTTCAGCCTTTCGCACGCTCGCCTTGCAGCGTTTTCATTAAATTCGCTTAATAGCGCAATATAATTTAAACAAGTAGTAACATAAAATAAAACTCACAGCAACGCATTGAAAGGCATAAAGAGAGGCAAATGATGGCAGGGCAGAGTTGGCCCGGCTCGGCTCTGAGTTGGCCTGGATCTGCGGCACAGTCCGGTTCGACCATGGCTATGGCTATGGATGGCTGTGGCGCATGGGCGAGACGCCCGGCTTGGGCCGCAAGTGCAATAAGTTCGCTTAACGAGGGTTTAATTTATGATTTGTTATGTTTCCGGTTCGTGTTCTTGTGGCCGATGCTAAAAATTATTGGCAATAAAGCTAAGGTGTGGATTATAGTTGGCTGGTAGCGTATGCGCTGCTGCAGCCAGTTTGGCCACTGGGAATTTTCAATGATGGAGATGGTTTCTGCTTGTCGATGGTGAACTGTGCAAAGTTGTTCTCCAAATATAGATATAATGCTTATACAAGCTGATCAGATCAGATTAGATCAGATGCGATTATCTAGAACTAAAAGTTTAGCTGGCTTTTAAGAGAAGTTGGCTAATTTCGCATACGCCACACTTTTGTCTTTACCACTAATAATCGCTAATCCTTTCACGCTCACTGTGCATTTGCAGCAACACAAGGCGAGGCGGTGGCAGCCAACGAGCCAGAGTCAGAGTCAGAGTCAGCCCAGCCAGCCAGCCATGAAGAATGGCAACCGCATCGGGAGCGGGAATGGGTAACGAGGGACGTCGCATTGCGTTGAAAATCGATTTGTTTGGGTTGCGCCTGCGCAAACAACGCGGCCCCTGGATAAGAACGGATAAGAAAATAAGCAAAGACACCAAAAGGGACACAGGCGCTGGACTGGACAGAGACGCGGGGAGAGGGACAGGGACAGGCGCTGAGGCACGACGGCGAAATGGTTCAAGCCAACGCCAACGAGTATCTGCTGGAACATAAATTACGCGACTAACAAGCAGCGCCCCGTGCAGCCAACCAATGCCAACTTGGCCGAGAGCTAAAAAAGATACAAAGCTCAGGCTCAGCCAGAGACGTAGTAGTGCGGCTCGGATGGGCACTTGGGAACGGGCTGCAATGTCCGTGCACTGAACAGCTCAGCCAGCTCTGGTCAAAGTGAGTTGCAGAAAATTATAAATGAAAGCGGGTGTTGGACGCCGTTCACAGGCGAACAGCCTCGCGATGTGGCAGCGCTGCTCCCAGCTCCCAGCAGCATCCACGTCCACGATTAGGTGTAGCAATTTGGACGGGCTGCCTGTGATTGAGACCGAGGCAGTGTTCGAAACGAAGTTAAAAATCAAATTAGCGAATGTGTTGAAAATTAAAAACAAATTCACGGATAAATTGCATCTGCCAGATACGCAATTATTATGAGGGTAGACAGGGCCAGGCGCAGGGCGAGAGACGTGCACTGCCTCTGACTTATGGACTGTCCAGTCTGGCTCTGGACTTTGGCTGCTGCTGTTCTGGTTCTCGACATTCAGCTTGAGTTTAGCTTTAGCTCTGCCCTGACTGGTGCTCTGGCTGTGCGTTGTTTTTGCCCTCGAGGTGTTGCAATTTGACGTTTTTTACGCGCGTTTTTATTCCATGAAATCCACATAAGCCTCGCATAAGGATGCAGCAGCGAGCACAGCAGCAGTCGCAGCAGCCGCACGCAGTGCAAATACTTGGCCCTAAATGGTTTTTGGCGAAAAACATGTCGAATTAACACGCTCAGATGCTGTTGCTTTTGCTCTTCCTCTTGCTGTTGCTGTGGATGGGGATGTGGAGGGGGATGGGGATGTGGATGTGAGGCAGCTGCGATCGGTCAGTGAATGTGGATTAACAGCAACATCAACCTTATGGGGCAGTCACATGCACTGCTAAGCGCTGTGTGTATTTAAATGCTTGGCAAATTAGCTGAAATTTCTTTTAGCTCAGCACAATTTGCATTTGATGCATGTGTGTGTGTATTCTCCTTTGACTATGTGTGTGTGTGTGTGTGTGTATTTGAGAGTGCAAAACATATAATTAGTGTTGAGTTTTTGTGGTAAGCGTAAGCCCCTACCGGACTAAAGGAGCTCAGCTGGCGCCGTCTGCGGCTGGCAAATAAATCGCGCTGCTGTTGAACTTTCAGTGCCTCCGGGTTGGAGTGGAGGTTGGTCAGAATCGCCAGGCCAGAGCGAATGGCACTGCCAAGAGCTGACAGAGTTGGACTTGAGAGTCGATTGCGAGACACGCCCCTTGGTGTCCTGGGCAATTGCTGGCAAGCTCTCAAGGCAGAGCCACAGAGCTCAGAGCACTGAGTCCAGCGCAGATCGAGGTCGAGGCAGCTTAGAGCCCATCGTCCAGCGCCGTAAAAAGGGCGCAAATTTTATGAGCGCATCGTTTAACAAATGAATTTACAACCGTGCAACGCCCAAATGTCTGGCGTTCAAATTCAAATTCCTTGCGCAGCAGACATGGCCCCAAAACGAAACGAAACTTGGCACTGTCCATGAGTTACGTGGCACACGGAGGCGTATGCACCATATTGGAGCATGAAATATGCCTGGCATTTGGCCAAATGATTTAAAACAAATAGCAGACAGTCATCCACATCCACAGTCACAGCCACAGTCACATTCACATCTCAAATGGACGTTCACACATGTATATGTGTACTCTGATATTCAAATCTCTGCCATCGCTTTAGTCAGGCTGAATTAACGCTTTCATTAGCCCAGTTTGTGTTTTCTTGGCCATCCTTTTTTACCTTCATAAATCGAAGTCATTGTCAATTACTAACTGGCAACTGGCAATTGCCAGCACGTTGCTTCACTCGTTAAATGCAGTTTAATGAGCTGTCCAAAAATGATAAAAAAGAAACCAGAAAAAAAATCTGATTTGCCTTTTTGACCAGCTCCTTGGCGGTGCGTGCTCGCCAACGGGCTCGATCAGCTCTTTGGGTAATTGTAATTGCGTCGGCCTGTCAATAAGTTTTCATGGACTTCAATAAGGGAAAGCTTCGCCTGCTTGCAGTTATAATTCGCTTTTGGACCTAATTTGTGTAATGTATTTACCGACACGATCCCAAATGATCGCCCCTCGAGCTGCTCATTTGCCCATTCGTGAGCAAGTGCAAAATATTTTACACACGAATATGCCTTGCATATCTCCATTATATGTAATATGTATTATAAAATTGCCATATATGAAACATTGATTCAAGGTGCAATGCACATACATTATCTATGATTATTTGTTAATTATCTTGAAAAATGAAAGGATAGAGGAATTTGCGATTAAAAATCGCAGAAAACTTGTTTAATTAAATGTACAAATTCTTCATTTAATAATTAATTCATTAAACTGTCACTAAAGACAGCAGAAAAATTGTTTAATTAAATATACAATTTTGTAATTTAATAAAAATAAATAAATAATAAAAAACGAATAATAATTATAATTCTTTAGTTTCAATAATGAATTTTTCGAAACCTTAATTTTCGTTTGCTTATTACGATTTATTTATTTATTTATTGCCGTATAAAATTGTTCTTTAATATCAATTTCGAATGAAATAAATACTTGTATATAATAATTAGTATTCTCTGTATATATATAATCAATTGTTCAGAGTTTTCTTTTTGTCAAATTACACTTTCATTTGCATATTATTATTTATTAAGTTGAATGTCTAACAGCTACTCATGTTAATTTCTTACACATAAGACACTTACCTGAAAATGTCAATTGCCTCTCAAAGTACTGCCACAAATTTCACACTTCTAGCCTAAACTATATTTAAATGCCTCAAGGCACATCGGGAAGCTATTGAATATGTTCTCTGCTGCTCAGCTGCTGCTGCCGTTGTTGAAAAACTTGTTAAGAGTCCTAGGGCCAGCCGCTTGGCATTGGCACTTGGGTGCTCATTGTTTGCTTAATAAATGAGTGGCCATTGTCATTGGCTATAAATGTCAAAAGGTTGCCTTTGACACCCCAGCAATGGGACGAGCAGCGGTCAAGCGGCGACAAGCCGACAAAAACTGAAGTGTGCAGCACAATGAAATTGAACTAGGCTTTGCTCTCAATTGTCAGCTCACTTGGCCAGTTTTGCAAATGCAACAATGCGACCCCTCAGCGAACATATACAGCGATCATTTAAGTGCCATTAAGACAGTCAGAGAGAGAGAGAGAGAGTGGGAAAGATATATACATATATGATGAGTGACAGAAATGGAAAGAAGGACAGAGAGAGAGAGAGCAGCAAGAACAGCAGCTGGCAGTTGGCAACAGCTTCTGGCCCATTCTGAAACTGTTAGAGGTGGTGCGGGCGCAGCTTGAGGCTGTCGCTCGGCTGGCTAATGGAGCTAGGATGCCGCCCATAGTGCCTGCTAGTGACGATCTACTGAAGATCTCTTGTATCGCTGTCCATGTGTGTGTGTGTGTTTTCAGTTGAGATGATAAAGTTGTTGCGACGATCGTCGACAATCGGCGATCAGCAATCAGCGATCAGCGATCAACGATCGAGGATCGAGTGGGCCAATTTGTTTGCAACTCGTTTGACGTGTTTGTCAATTAAAATCAAATTCGATGCCATCTTAGAGCAAACGAGCCTCGATGGTCATGGCTTTAGGTTGTTGTTGTTGTAGTGCATCGGGTAAGATTTCCGATGGCCGCTTATGCCTATCATTAACCACTTAGGCGCGAGTGCAATAACATTTAATTAACCAATAAATTTGGTGCAATTTATCAAAAAATCCAAAACGCAGCCCAGACCAAAATCTTGTTTTTCCAAATTGCCTCTAATAACCGCAATCGATCGTTATTTTTTGTGGTTATTAATACGGAGGCCGCGGATTGCAACGGGAACCAGGACTCGAGACTAAGTCTGGCACTGCAAATGCGTGTCTGGGGCTGGCTCTGGCTCTGACTCTGGCTGTAGAGATCGTGGCTCTGGCCAAGTCTGGCAACGGCTTCTCAGGTAGTTCACAAGTAACTGCAAATTGCTGCCGTCGATAAAACTCAAATTGGTGGCAGCAGCCGCACAGCGTTCGCGACGCATCCGCGTTGCTGCCGCAAGACCACAATCGATCGCTGAATTTGCCTAATGGCGACGGCCACTCAACACAAACACTGAGCGCTTGCTGGCCGCTTGGTCTGCTGTCCAGAGTCTGGAGCTGGGCATAGGACGCATCTTGATCTTCAATCTGGCCTGGCTGATTGACAGTGAGCCGATCTGTGGTCCAAGGCCTCTCTCTCTATCTATCTCTTTCTCCGTCTGTCTGTGTCTCTGTCTCTGTCTCTCTATCTGCCACCGATCCTGCCTCAAGCTGCAGCCTCCTGCATGCTACCTCCTGCGTCGTGCCTCCTTCTCGTCTCCTCTACATGGTCGCGCTGTTTACGCGCGCATTTAGCATGTTGTAAAAGTCTGATGGCGTCCATTATAATCAATTGGCCGGGCTCGTAAAATTAAATGATCCCGCAGGAGAATTAAGCGCCAATTACGCGCAGCAAAGGAAAAAATATGTTGCCGTTGCCATTGGCGCAGCAAAGTCTCAAATTTGGGACGCGATCAGAAAGAAGAAGCAGAGCAAAAGGCAGCAAAAATACAACAGAAAGAAGAGAGCAACGAAAAAATATATATAAAAACTCTGCTTCGAGTTAATTGCAGCATTTAAGTTGTCTTATTGATCATAATAACTCCATAATGGCGGAACATGTGCGTACAATATAATAATCAGACGGGCTGCGAGTGAAAATTGCAAACGGGAAATGCGTTTGGAGTGAATGCAAAAGGGGGAAAGTGGAGATGGAGTTGGAGTTGGAGTTGGAGTTGGCTGGAGCTGGAGCTGGAAGCTGTAGCAACAGGTAGACAGAAAGAGGAAGCAAGAGACAAAGAAAGAGACTGTGAGAGAGAGAGAGAGAGAGAGGGGCGATCGCTAGGGCTGCGCTCAAAAGTGGAGCAGGCACTTGATCTGGATCTTGAACTGCTGTTCGCTCCTCAGCCTCTGCTGTTGTTGTAATAAGAGTGTGAAAGCAAACAAGCAGTTAAATTAAAGCGATGCGGCCCCCTCGTCCTCGCCCCGTTACAGGCCCCAAGTGCAACAGTCTGAACAAAAACTGATCAACTTGTAATGGGAAATGTGCTCAAAAACTCAACTCAATCAGCTTAATGGCCTGACAACTTGTAACTTGGTAACTTGTTGCCGTTGCCAATGGGGAAATGAGCAACGGCGATCTGGCGGGGATTTGCTCGAAGACACGCCAGTTGTTTTCGGCCTGCCCGCCAGGTGCGTTCCGTTTGCTGGAAACATTGTAAGGAAATTGGTGCATTCGCGCTTAATGATATTGCAGATAACGTGTTCGATGCACTGCGAAGAAATCCAAAGTATAGTATTAAGGGTTATGGCAATTACAAGTGGGTCGATGTATAGGAATAATATAGGAATATAAGAATTATAATAAAACATTAATGGAAAAAGAACATGGAAAAAGAATCATTAAATGTGCTTGGGTTTTTTTTTATAATTTATATTTTATTTTATTTATTTTGTATTGTATGTATATAAATTATTATTACAATTAATTAAAGCAAGACAAAAGTCTAGAATTAAATTAGTAATTAGTAAGTGAATATTGTGATATTATAAGACATATGAAATTATCATTGCCTAGAGTAGCAATTGCTGTTGGAGTTGTGAGAGCGAGCATAGTGATCTCCCTAATAATGTGTCTGCCTTTAATAGTTCTCAATTTGATCTTTCTCCATAGAATCACTTTTTTATGATTACTCGCATATGCTACTTCTTTGGGTAACTGGCATAATATTTGAAGATATGAAATGAAATCCATTAAAAATTGATCAAGCGTAGATTATGCCAATTCGCATAATATGCTGAACTCCGTTTTTTTACTGAACTGAGCTCTTTGCAATTTTATATATATATTATTATAATATATAATATAGGTACTCTGATTAATAATCTAAAATATTTTTTAAACGTGCTCTACCAACTGTATCAAAAGTGGTATGAATTCGCTTTATGTAGCAAGCCTTTCTTCATGCCTTCATCCAGTTCGCGAAGCAATCCACAAATTTTAATTGTAATTTTACAAATTCGTAAATCACAATTTATATGCATAATCTAAATATTATATATTTAAAAAAAATAAAACACTCTATTCAACAACTTTATCCTTTGCAACAGGTTTCGCATAAGGTTCTGTTTCTAGCGAAATATAAAAAGGGTTCTAGACGCTTTCCTTGCTGGCTAAAAACTGGTTTTCTGCCCTAAGTTAGCTGCAGCAGTCAGCTGTGAAGTATGTTCAGCTTATCAACTGTGCTACAGGTATATAAATTTATTAATTAATCAGACAGTTCTATAGAGACACACGCAAGACCCAAATGACATGAGTTGCAAGCGTATCACTCGAATGCCGCAGCAGAATCGTATTGCAATTGGATTACTCGTCGCCTCCCTCGGCTTTTTTTTTTATTTTTGGCAAACGGAAAAGCAAACATAATAAATTAAGTCATTTAACATAATTTCGCTACCAGAGCGAGGTCGATGCGGCGATTGCAACAGCTGCTAAACGAGGGGACACAACGCATGTGCCAAATGCAAACGCAGAGGCGATGGCAATCCCGAAGATATTGCGAGGGAGCACACATGGCGTGTCCCGGCCTGACAATGGACAATGGAGCGTGTGGGTGCAATCAACATCTGAAGTGGGTAAGCGGCTGGGTAATTTACAGCGTTGCAGTTGCGCAGTTGCAGTTGCAGTTGCAGTAAACGGCTCAAAAGAGTATTCGATTTGTGTTTGTGTGTGTGTGTGTGTGTGTGTGAATAGCGCAACTAATTTTCAATGGAGGCCCAACAAAAGTGCAATAAACGATGTCCACTTAGGCGAACAATGGCGTACAACAATGCGACAACTGTGGGCGTGGCACGCCGCACGCAGCACCTCAGCTCTATGGCCAATAAAGTTGACTCGCTTTAATTAATGGAAATGCAATGACTTCTTACCTTCTGTGCTATCCGTGTTTGGGATCTCTGTCAGCTCTCGGCTCCTGATCGTGCAGCTGCCATCCGTGGCTAAGGGCCAAGGAACAGTGGCCTGGCCTGCATTGTCTGGCTGCCGCTTGACAAATTTATAACAAATATTCACGCGTGCTTTGGCAGGCGGCTCTTTGTCAACTGCTGCTGCTGCTGCTGCTGGTGGCTATATCTCAATTATTGCCTTTCCATTGCCACTTTTTTCTCGCTTTGATTTCACACGAAAAAAGAGAACTGAAATTCTCGCAGGCTCATCCTCAGTGCTTGAGCTCTTTGTTTGGTTCACTGGAAGCCAGTTGACGGCTTTGGTTTCGCACATTTTGTTTGGCGAGTCAACAAAAAACCAACTAAAGAAAAACACTCGCATAATAGCAAAACAATTAAAACAAATTTTCGAATTGAATGGCTCTGCATTGTCCTGCCAAATGATCCTGTTTGCCAGCCTGTTGGCTCTTATCCTTATTGTTTCCCAGCTCGGGGTGCGATTTCTATGGAATTAAAGCGTCAAATGCGCCAGTCATAACAAGCCACACTCACAAAAGTCAATAGGGTTCCCCTACCACTGCCTCTTTCTCTCTCTCTCTCTCTCTCTCACTGTGTTTTTTCTATATATAGAGCTAAAGTCAATTGGCAAAAATTGATTTGCACGCCCTGGCCATGGCTCCGAAATGGCTAAATAAATGCTGCTAAAACTGCCGGACAGGGCGTTAATTTCATTTGGATTTGCATGCCAGACAGCCATATGCATATACATAGAAACTGGTTCTGTTGGCCCGGTCCGCCCTGCAAGCCCCCGCCATCTTCAACTATGTATAATGTTTCAGCGAAATCTTGCGATAAAATGCATAACAACTTCATTCACAGCGGGCGATGCCATAAAAGTGTTTTAAATCGTGTTAATAATTTTGTGCAGCGTTTGCCTGGCCAAACTCTGAATTGCGAAGAGTCCTGCTGTGACCGGCATGTCGTCCACACTCGCCCAGCCTCAGCCCCAGCCCCAGCTCCACTCTCAGCTCCAACTTTACCTCAGCGGACTGGACAGTTGCATGTTTTGTATACAACGTATTTGGCATTTCATTTTTCTCTTTTTGTCTTAAAGCATTTGCAGGCGTTTATTGGGAGTCAGCCTCCAGTCGAGTCCTGCAACTGGCTGCCCTGCGGTCATGGCGTGGTCTATTCACACCTGCAATCCACGTATAAATTGCGCCTGCTGAAAAGTGTCTGCAGGCTGCTCGAGCTCCATCTCGTGATCAATGCAATTAATTATAATTTGTCGTCAATAAGCAGCAAAAAGAAAAGAAAAGATACAAATTCGAAGCGAGAAGCATAAAATTTCAGCAGCCAAATTCGACTTTGCGTGCCCCAAGTAAAAGGTCTTCAAATTATATATGCGAATACACCATAGGCCATTTAAATATACTTAAGTCTGGACTTTTTTCGAAGCCAGCGCCGCAGTCTGGCCAGAGTGTGGAAATGTTGATGGCCAAATAATGATTGACATGGGAGCTACCAAAACAAACTCTTCAGTTCCAATAAATTTATGTCAACACGGATTGCCGAGAGTTAGAAGAGAAGTTGGCAGCCGATCTTAGCTAATTAGAAGCTGAAAATTGACTTAAAATTGTAAAGATAATGGGATACGCAATAAATTGTAATGTTCTTAATGACAAAAATAAATAAAAATAAAAGTAATAAATAAATATATTTTCTAATTTTTGTATGAATAAAATAATGCCATAATAATGTTGTCAAATATTGGCATGGAATCAACTTATATATATCATAAATACATATACTTCAAAATTATAAAATTTATTTCAGAATGTTCTTCACATATAAAATATATAATATATATTTTATAACACAAGCCGAAGTCTCTCTCATCTATAATCTATAAATAAATACATGAAAAATAAAACGAAATTTTATAATAAATATTCAACACATAATAACGACGTCAGCTGAAAATTAACAAACGTTATGTGTGGATATCGACTAGCGGGGCTTCCCACTTACTTACTTTTAATTATTTGAAACTTGCAGCTATTTTTTGTACAGCTTACAAAATTTTGAAACAATTCCTTTTTATCTCCATATGAACATTTTTGCTTTGACTATGGCATTAAAACAGTCAGCAAAGCTGCTCGCTTGATTTTTGGCACTCACAAACAATAATTATATTTTCCATACGGAATAATTCTTTTGATAGTACATATAATATATTATTTGGCATTTTAATATAGCATTCCGTTTTAGCGCCAGTTTACTTTCTGTTTAATGAGCCACTGGGTAGGGAAAGTATGTCACATCGTTAACCTTAAACATATCGCTTAACTCTCTATCTTTGCTCAACCAATTCGCATACTCATAATTCGCCTAATTCTTGGGCGGAACTGGCGTTTATCGTGCAGTCATAAAGTTGCAATAGGCGAAGCTCTGCCTGCCCCGCTGCTGCTGCTGCTGCCGCTGTCTATGAATAATTTATATGGCCGTAATGTGATAATAAGCATGCGCTGATATCCTGCGGAAATTTTGCAACCCAAACTGAATTTGGGATCAGGCCGAGCGCTCCAAGTGGACCAAGTGGAGCTGTGGCTAGGTTCAAATGTTAAGACGCTTTTCGTGTTGCAACTCAATTGCTCAATTATTAGGTGCAGACGACGAGCGATGTGGACGTGGACGAGCAGGCGGGCGAGTAGCTCCCCAAAATTATACAGCTGCGTTGGGCGAGTGAAATAAAAGTCCATTACAAATGGAATCAACAACTCATTGCTCATCGACATTCGGTGCCGGACGGCCAGGGCTATGTGTTCGAGGTTCCCAAGCAACATTATTATCAGGCACATCTAACAGTTCGAGTGGCTGCCGGAGCAGGGGAGAAGTGAAGCGCACTGTTCTCAATCCCCGGATAGCTGGTTCATCTGGCAGAGCCAGTACTTGGCGATAAGCAGCAATTTTCCTGAAGTGAACCCCATTAAAATATGATAAATTGCGTCTATTTTACGGAGTTGATTTTAACAAGACAATTTAACAAGCGTAATTTAATATTTGACAGAGCGCAGCATAGAGACGGCATGCTGCTCTTGCCATCTCTCTCTCTCTCCCTCTCTAACCGCAACAACAAAATGGAAGCGACCATGAAAATGATGTAAAGTCGTTCTCGTTGCTATTGTTGTTGCTGTTGTTGCTGTTACCGACGAAAATGTATCTCACCCTGGGGAACACTTAAACGCCAACCGAAAAATTGCCTGAGTTGGACGTTAGGAATGAGTCGAAGGCAGAGGCAATAGCAGAGACAGAGGCAGAGGCGCTGACTTTAGCCGTTAATCTCGACGAGTGCTGATGGTGGTAGTAATGTTGGTGGTGTTGGCTGTGAACCACAAATATGCAGCAAACAGGGTGGATTTCCCAGCTAGGGCAGGCGCAGGTATGGATGGATCTGGCGCATTGATGTTAAACATTCTAAATTAAGTGCCGCGCTGCCGATAAGGTAATTGGGGTGAAATGAGAGTGGAGGGTGAGGTGGGCTACCAGCTTGATGATGTGACGTTGGGGGAGTGGATAGGGGAGATTGTCGCCGGATCCGTGATTGTAGCCACAGACAAATGCTAATCACATTTATATGACACTCTATGAGTCTATGATGAAGAGGTCGCAGGGACGGGCATAGTTAATTAAGTGATTTATGCGCCTATTGCATGAGTTCCCATTATAAAGTTGATTAACTAAATTAAGCAATTATCACAAATCTTTTCCGAACCGCAAGCCGAACTGCACGAACCACTTATGGCCATACATCGAACCAAACTATATTTTTGCTGTCGTAGCGATCACAAATTGAATGTTTTTTCGACGTAGATAATTGCCAGCTGAGGCTGAAGCTGCAGCTTTGGGTAACTAATTAACCTGATCCACATAAGCCGAGTGGCCAGCGGATAGATCCATGGCCAGATCGAGACGAACTCCAGTATAAAATTTATGACTTGCCCGAGGGCACTCAACTAAATGGCCACAAATCAAAACAGTTTTTGACTAATGAATCGATTTCAGCTAAAAATAAATATGCAAGGATGAGTTCGTGCTCAGAGCATAAATCCTATTGAATTTGCCAACAATTAACACTAATTTCGGAATAAAACGTATAATTAAATTAACAAATTTTGCAATCAATTTATGGCAGCTCGACAAAAATGGCAAGCATTTATATATTTCAGTTCAATCAAGATAATTGACTGTTTTCTATGAATTGATTAGTTGAGTCAAAGAAATCTGAAATGGTATATTGAGAAACAGAAGTTGTCATATGGATAACTGAAAACATATGTGAGACGTGAGATCATTAGGCGTGTATTTAGTCAAACTCTGTCCCTCAATAAAACGCTCTCGTATGAGGTAAGTGGGACGCTCCCTTTACTATTATAACAAGTAAGAACGTTGCACTTAGGTGCAACTAAGTGTGATAGACTCTGTTCCCGTAGGTGCTGTTTATTTCGGCAATTATCAAACGTACATGGCAAGCAACAAACGATTTTCTATGCTTACATACAAAAAGCTGCATGCTACAGTATTCTAAGAATTTGATTGAATTATGAGTTTGTAACTGCTACACTTATTTAGACGGACGGACGGACAGACGGACGGAGCGCAAGACGTACATTGCACAAACCCAATAGACTCTTTTTCCCTTTTTGGGAACAGAGTCTAAAAAACAATACAATTTCAAATGAAGTAAGTAAGTGGGCCACATTCATAATTTGTGTCTTCAAAACAGATAACATCATAATAAATTAAGTTTAAATAGAGTCCATTTTAGTATTAAACACTTTCTTGATTCGTACTGGCATGGAATCAAAACATTATTAGAATGTGGCTGAAATTTCTGTCAATTATCATGCTAAAGTTTTAAATAATGAATAAAAGGAAATTAGCTAAATAAATTCTGTTATCTACAAAACAAAATATAATAATAATCTATGTATGAAAATTAGTTAAAAAAAAAAAAAGAAATAATAGTAATTAATAATAATAATAAATAAAATACTTATAGGTAAATTAATTCTTATTATGACTTTTTCCTAATCACTTATCATGACTCTAAGAGACCTCACAGCGTGGCTCAATTACTCCACAGCTGAGCTAAGTACAGTCGCTTTCAAGTGGCCCGTTTCATTGGAAGTGAGTGCAAGTGGTGTGAGTGGTTCTTCAAATGCTAACAGATAAAAGTTCAGCGAACCGCAAAATGCCAGCCAATGGGCACACATTGTTTAATGGCCGCCATATCGGCGCAATTATTTTCAAATTGTCTCGTTTGTTTTCGAAATGCACAGCAATTACAATTACCCGCAAGTAACTCAAACTCATCCACTTGGAGTTACGCATCAACTCACACACACAGGCCAGATGAGGCACACACGTACACACACATATGGTCACAGGAAGTGCGCACTTAAGTAGACTTTGAATAGTTTCTAATTAACTGCGACAATCGGCGTAACCGGGGTTGGCTGCTGAATTGAATGAATGCATAAGCCGCTGCAGTCAGTCCACGAGACTCGCAGTCTCAATCAATCGGAAAGGGGTTGCAACTGTGGTTGCCACACAATCAGTAAGCAATTCTCAGTTTAGAGCTGATGCCCGCTGCTCGTTTCGAACTTGAACTTGCTTCGGTTAAAGATGCCGCACATAAGTTCCATTAAGATGCAAATTGCGCCTCGGATGGCAGCATTTAAAAGCCGTTTTCCATTTGGGTGGCTCGCTAGCATTTGGTTAATCCAGCGCTTTGCGCCGCGCCGCACACGACGGCTGCCGTGAGCCGTGAGTCCAAGTTGAAATTCTTTAAAATGCCATTATCGGAGCTTAACAATTCGATACATCTCGAGCTGTAAACGAACTGTAAGGCTACTGTTCGGCCAATCACTCGAATTGGAATCTGCATTAGAATTGAAGTGGACTAAAATGCGGAGCTGCCATAAATTTTGAGGTGTTAGAAATGGGAGCTCTGCCTTATGCCTTATGCCTTATGCCTTATGCCATATGCCATACGAATTGTGCTTTGTGCTCTGCGCTTTGTGCTTTGGGCTGCGGAACTCGGGCGGACGTCATAAGCTGAGCGTTTGATTTATAGCGAAATTATAACGCATTAAGATCAAAATATATATAGAGAGTGTGGCAAAGCCGCTGCGGCCGGGTTACCAGTTGAGCCGAGCTGAAAAGCGATCCAACTAGTTTTTGACATTTTAATAAATCGCTCGAACACAACGAAGCGGAGCGGCGACAATGTCCAAAGCCGATAATATTATTAACTCTGTGAGTTAAATCGAACGTTTTGTATGTTTTGAAGCCGTTTATCAGACGCTTAAGTCGCGCAGCTTCCGACATTCCAACATGGACATGGCCACATATCATTTAAATTATGGACAGAGACACACACATTTAAATCGACTTGTTTTATTCAGTTTTTTTGTTGTATTGTAATTGAAAAGCGACTTGCGATCGGGCGTCGAGCTACAATTTGACCCAGCTCCACCCAACGCCGGCCCAAGTAGTGGTCTCCTCTGATTTCGGTTAATTACATAAACGCACACAGTTAATGGTTAGCTAGGTGCTTCAGTGCGTCCGTAATGATACCTTCAGGCATCGTGCAATTATTAAATGAGCGCAAAACCGAGCACTTGCCATACATAAATTAATGGACCACATTGACGCACCCGTTTCGGCAACACAGTTCTCTAAGCTCCTCTCTGGGGTAGGTGGAGCAGTTGAGTTGAGTTCAGCTGAGGGGCAGGCTGTCTTCGCATGCGCTGGAATAGTATATACGAATGTGCGAGCTGCTTGGGCACCGCCCCTCGTGCTATCTTGCCTGGAAGTTGAGCTAATCAATGTGGATGCTGTGCTTAGGAGGCTGCGCACTGCAGCCATATACAGAGATACATTATGTACTCGCTATATACCAATTATAGAGTAAGATGATTTCCATTTCCTCCTGCCAAACAATGTATAGCTGTTAGCTAATGAATTGTTAAGAGTATGCTTTCGCCTTGCACACTCTGGAGAAATGGATAAGTTCGAAATGTAATTCAACCCGTTGCTGATTGCGTACGCTTCGCTTGGACCACAAAGCAGCCGACGCTCTGCCCTGTTTATGAGCCGTAAAATTGTATTTTTAATTTGGCATAAAATTTAAATATCCTACAGCATTGCGCACAGGACACTCACACACGCACACACATGGCGTGCGAGGCACTTGAGGCTAGCATGGCAAAGTACGCATAATTACGTAAGGATCGTTGGCTGCACTCGCTTTAGTTGCACGGGATTTTCCGAGCTACTTGTTTGGCTGGACATTTTCGATGGGAATTCGAGTGGCACTTGAGTGCTGAGGACCACACAGCGAATGAAGTGATAAACTAATTGCTGAGGCGGTGCATTCGAATGGGCATGGATGCCAGCTCGTAAAGTATTCAAATGCCACCAGCAGCTGGCAGCAACGGCGCACCGCATTCTCATTGATTTTAATGGCACATTAAGCATACGCCTCGTTGCCATACAAATTTGCCCAGATTCGATCCGCTTAGAGTCGCCAGCGAGCCATGCGTTTACGACTATTTGTCGCAGTCTCATTTACATATACATAGACACACTTTCGGCCGGGAAATACATTAAACAAATGTCCAATAAAGAAATAACGCCACAATAGAGAAAGAAAGAGAGAGAGAGAGAGGGAGAGGGAGAGGGATAGAGAATTTTTATTACAGCTTAAAGAATTGGACGAGTTTTTGGGGCCTCAGAACGCGTTTTCAAGTTGTCAAGTTGGGCGGAACCGATTTTGTTAATGATGCTCGAAATGAAAACGAAATGATCTGAAATTGTTATAAAACGCAATTTTATTATTGCTTTTGTTTGGTTTTTATGAAATGCTATTGAGAAATTTTCGATTTATTTCGCTTTGTGTTAGTTAATGCCTTGTTTTAGCTATGGCCATCGCGCTCAATCATTCCAGAAACATGATCTAAAACATTCGCTTCCCATTGTCGCGGCTCACAATGCACTCTTAATAGCACCAATTAATTCTGAAGGCCTTTTGTTTCACCTCGCGGTATATGCATGCGAAGAGCCATTGTGCAGATTTGCCGCATAAATCAATATAATATTATTTATGTACAGCTTTTAGCTAAATACTTTCGAATGCTGGGCGTGGGCGCCTTGAAGTCTTTGTATTTGTTTTTTATTATTTTTTATTTTGATGCGCTTCTCTCATAAATCAACGTAATTATATGAGCTATTCAACAGTTTCTAAAAGGTGTCTAGAATTTCAATGGGGTGTGGCAAACCCGATGGGAATTCTTTTTTCTCAGATATTATATTCTCCACCGAATTTCGTATTGAACGAGGCGCGATAATTGTGCTGAACTTTAAGCTGCAGCTGTATGTATAACTGTGTATGTATATATTTTTGTATGCATGTATATAGTCATGCCCTCCATTATATGTATTCCATACTTTCCTCAATCCATGCCAACAACCTACTTAATGCCGCAGCCCCCATTCCTGGCGTCTCGACGCGGCAAATGCACAACGACAGCTAAACAAACATTAGTCACAAAATTGCCTGCCAACAGCGAAATGAACAATATCTATATGCCATAAATATCCCTGGGGTATATGGTCCACCCTGCGCTCCACACAATTTCTGGCAGCATCCTCTCCCTCCCTCCCCATCGACGCAGTTCGTATTCAGGACTGCCGTACGCCGGCTCTGGGTATGGGGCTCATGACGACCCGGCTGTTTACTTTCAAAACCGTTTGCCATGCGTAAATGACAAACGATTTTGCAAAATTATTATTGCCATTGTCATCGTCGTTCGGTTGGCTGGCTGCGTCTCTGACCCTAAAACTTCCAAGCACTTTCTCAATTTCAGTGTGATGCCGCTGCTGCTGTTGCTGTTGTTGTTGTTGTTGCTGTCGCACTTTACGCTGCTCAATTTAGCAAACAGTCAGCCGTTGACGTTATCCTTCCGCTGGCGCAGCAGCCAAAACCAATAAGCCACCAGCAGCAGCAGCAGCAGCAGCCACCATCATCCAGCTACATTTACCGCCATCCATGTTGCTAAATCCCACAGCAATTGCTGCTGGCAATGCGCACTAATCCACCCAGCCATTTACCACTTCACGCTCCAGCCCCACAGCGCTCGGACTCAGCCTGGGTGGGGCGCACCACGCATATCCGGGCACGCCCCCCGCTCAGGCCGCCGCCCTCGTAGTGTATTTATTTTATAACATTGCCAATCAAGATGGCTGCGCAAACATAATCGCAATGGGGACACAGATATTGACACAGACAGCGACGCAGGACACACGCTGGCTGGCAAGGACCCTTCAGCCCAGACCTTTTGGCTCGGCCCAGTGTGGCCCTGTCATCTGCTGGTTGTTTGCATTTCAGCAGCTTTGCGCCCTCTGCTCACCACACTTCGCTCAACCCAGCCAGAGGATCAATAACACTTTTGACTCAATTCCGGAACAGCCACGAATCTGACTCTCAGCCTTTTGTTGTTGTTTATTTGTTTTGCAAGCAATTTCAGCATTTTGTGTGCCCTCACAGCCGTCTCTTACAATCAACGAGTGAATTTCTCTTTCTCCATGTATCTGTGTGTGTGCGTGCTTTATCCTAGACCCATCCATAGCCATACCCCAGCATGTATATTGTATGCTGTGTACATGTGTTGTGCTTATGTCCTTTTCAATTTGTTCAATGATTCGCAAGCAAATTGATTCCCATTCAATTTCGCGCCGTTTCGCCTGCAACAATTTCGATTTTTATTGGCTTTCTCTTCACACCGATTTCGACCATTTTGCTCCCTCAGTGTGTGCGAAAATATAATAAAATTGTAAATTGGTTTCTGTTCATTTATAGCTAGTTGCTGTGTATCCCAGCCGATATTGTTATTGGTCAGTGTTTGCGGGTTCTGGCAAATGCCAATAAGCCCGCTTGTCCTGTCATTCCTCTCTCTCCCTCTATCTCTACTCTCTCTCTCTCTCTTTCTCAATGTCCTTTTGGAGCCTATCGTCCTGCGTAAGCAAAACTGAGATTGGTTTGCGGATTAGCAGCCATGAAATAAATGATGGCAAACTCAATTCGAGTGTTTTGTTTTTATCTCAATTATTTAATGTTTGCTTTATGTATATGAGAAAAAGAAAATAGTTTATAGATAAAATATCTTTTAAATATAGAAATTATGTTTATGGACTTTGATGGGTTAATATTAAGCTAATTATTAATTTGTATATATAAAATGAACAAAGAAATAATGTTGATAATTAGGAGATTTGGTGAATTTTATTATTAAAAAATAATAAATAATAATAATAAAATAATATAAAAAAATAGTAATTCAATATATCTATAAATTTTGGAATCATAACCGATTGAAAATGGGAGATCAGGGAATATTTTTTTTTTTTTTTATACTTAAACAATATTATTCAAAAGTATAATTATTAAAAAAAAATATATATATGCTTTTGAATATTACAATATTAAAATATAAAAATATTCCTTATATAATGGGATAATCAAGTAAATTATGAAACTAATGATCTGTATATATTTACATATATCTTCAATCGATTCCATCACGATTGAATTAATAAAGAAAGAAGTCCTCAACTCTTGAGAATTTCAGCTGATATCATTTTCTAAGCTATTATTAAACTATGAAGATGGAAATGATCATTATTTAAGTTAAATATTAAAAATCTAAGTTTGTTAATTTTTCAAAAACCTCAAAAGCCACCCTGGGATCTGTGGCTTGTGGTGCAGTGGAGCATGTAAGTTAAATGCAATTACAGAGCTCCCGCTGCAATTGAAACTAATCACCAACTAATCACATCTACCAACTTTGTACATGCTCATAAACCACTCTCGACTAGCTACTTAATGGCAACTGCCTGGTTGATCTGTGCAGCTATATCGGTATCTGTATTCGTATCTGTGCGCTGTATCTGTGCTGCCTGTGCGAATCCTCGGTCAGAAGCGTCCGATGCGACGGCCAAGAATGTTTGTCACAATACATCAAATGGCAGCGGAATGACACAAAACATGAACGCGTCACTTTCCATCACTCCAAAGTGGCTGCCCGACGAAAGCTCCGACTGGCGAGTGCGAGAAATGCCAGCCAAGTGGTCGGCTAACAAGCCAACAGCCAACAGCCAACAGCCAACCAGCCAAGAATCCAAAGCACCAACCAGCCAGACAGTGTGACGCAGCTTCATCCGCAGATAGCCCGAACCTCAGATTAACTGCGCGCATGCGCAACTATTTGTGCACATTTTAAATGGGCCGCGATGCGGTGCACAGAGTGTGGACCTGGGTACAATGCACCTTTGGAGTGGTTAGAGCGAGTCGGGCAGGAGTAGGGCTGGCGATGGGACGAGGCTTGGTGACACTCAACAGACGTCGCTGGGTCTGGCCAGGCAGCAACTGCTGCTGCCTTAATCCGCCAAGCAATGTGGCACACACAGTTCCAATGATGCTCACGTTAATGATGACGATGATGATGATGATGACGATCGGGCGATGCTTTGTGGCTGCTGCACCCTCAGATACGAAACATACACAAAGTTTTTGTCGTCGCAGCAATCTCGTTTGACCAAAAACGACTAACGAGCTGCTGAGTTGGCCAAGAGGCGAAGGCAACGGCAAAGGCAAAGGCAAAGGCAGAAGCTGAGCGACTGCCACAGTTGATATTGTCGACTGGCTGGGCTCTCGGTCTGAATCTGAATCAGTTGGCATCATTAATCCTTTGCAGCCAAAGGCACACACACAGACACACACACACAGACACAGATGTACGCAGTCTGGTGTTGGCAACGCCTTGTTTGCGATGCCGCCGCTGCGTAAGTTGTCATGTTTTTGTCGCTTTATGGACTTCTAATCGTTCAATTCTATCAAAAAGCTTACGCACTAACAAACACCCAAATCCAGTTGAGCATTTCAGGTCCATTTCAGTTTCGGTTTCAGCTACATTTAGAGCCAGAGCGAGAGCCAAAGCCAGAGCGAGAGCCAGAGCCAGAGCCAGAGCCACAGTCAGAGCCAGGTACCAGATTAAGATATTTAGATTGGCTCACGACACTGGGACGGATCTGCTCGAGAGCAACTTTATTTAGCACCTTTGCCGGCCCACGGGTCCCCAGCGCTCGAGGTGACAATAAGCCGCAGTCTGTGCCAGAAATTGGGTACAATTTTCGCCTTTTTTGTGCACGAGACTCGCTTGATAGAGCAGTCCAAGTCCGCGCCGAGCGGTCCCTGGTGCCCTGCTCCTTGTGGCATTTGATGTGCGAATTTGTTATTTAACTTGGGCAACACGCAATTGTCTGCGACGACCGCTTCACACTCGCACACACTCAGCTCGAGGTGTGAGTTGTGCATAAATTTTGTGCAAACGCTCGGACGCTTCGAGCCTTAGATACATTTCTATCTGATGCTCCACATTGATGATGTGAACTGGAATTGATTTCGATGCCGATTCGGCTATTCGACTATTTGTTAAATTGTTTTCCAACTACCGTTTTGGGCTTCGAGTGGCTTTTGATTAGACCAGGCTGCTTTTAGTGGCATGTAATACAATACCCCAGGTGAAGGGTGCTTGGCTCATTTGCTCATTTGCTCATTTGCATTTGCGTGGACTTTCAAAATACGAAGATGGTCGGTCGGTCGGCCAGATGTATGCAGCCACATATATATGAGTTATTGTAATTAATGCCAAATTGGCCATAAAACACAACATTTGCATGTCAAACAGATCAGCGAATTTCGTAAGCCACGTTTTGTCATGTTTGCTGGGCGCATAAATTTCATTTGATTATTCGTTCACTTTCGGGCGGAAGTTTTCATTGTGCGCTCGACTGAAATAATTAAATATTAAATATGATTAAGTTGTTTTTTTTTTTTTTTTCGTACATATATATATATATATATTTATATATATACATTTATATAAATGTTTTTTTATTTTTTGTTTTGTTTGTCTTTTGTTGTTTGCGCTACGACCCACGCAGAGCCATAAACTATGGACTTATGGAGCTGGGCAATGCTAAACGGCATTCAAATATAAATAAATGTCAAATTGTGCACGCTTCGCCATAATCATATGGAGCCTCTGTCAGGGGCCCAGTCTCAGACATTGTCTCTCTCCCTCTCTCTCTCTCTCTTCCTCTCTCCCTCTGAAGACAAACTAAAAACTGCTAAATGCAAATTAAAGCTCATTAATCGCGCAGATATTTCGAACAGCGGGGCATTAATGTGATTCGCACTTGGCCAAGAACCAACAAAAAGCGGCAAAAAAGAGAAGAAAGAAAGAAAAAAGTCGATTCCGATTCCCAACTCGTTTTGCATAGAAAGTGAGCCGAGATACAGACATTGTGTGGAGTTGTGTCTGTTAGGCAAGAGGCTTATGGGGCATATCACTACGAGTGCTCGTAAAACATGCTATGATTACTTTATTAAGCCAAATGTTTCATAAACAATCGCCATGTCGTACATAAAATCCGAATCCGATACTCATGCGTCTGCGCGGGCGTTTCTCCGTTTCTGAGACCCAAATCCCGACTCAGCCTGCGACTGCGACTGCGACTGCGACTGCGACTGCGATTGCGACTGAGACCAAGTCAAAGTCTGCCGGGCCCAGATGGTGACGAGCGGGAGGGACGTAATCAAGCGCTGAGCGCTTTGCTTAGATAAGTCACTTAAGATAAATCGCTGCGTGTGCGTGTGTAGTCGTTTAGAAATTATGGGTTTCAGATATTGAAACTCAGATACAATACAATATACAATACACTGGCTGCCATATACTACAATGCTCGGTGTTTCTGTATTTCTGTATTTCTGTGTTTCGGTTTTTTCTTCTTGCCTCCAGTCCCTGTTTAAAAATTCAAATTTGTATCGCTCGTCGCGCCGAGAGTTTAACTAATTTTATTAAATTGAACATTTGTTAAGTTTTGCTCAAATTTAAATTCGATTAGGAGATTGTTTTGCCCAGATAAAACATTCGCAATTAAGTGGAAGTTTTACATAATTAAGTTTGATATCGTCTGAAAACGATGGGAACCTTTGCTTGCGATGAGTTGGAAAAGTAATGATTGTAATCAGAGAAGTCGAAGCAAATACAGCAATTTTATTGAATTTGATATTTTAATATCACATTTCGCGTTATGGCTTTACATTATATGTACTTGATTATTCTTATTTTTTTCTTCTACATAAGTTTTAAAAGAATTTTTCTATGTTAATCTAATTTTATATATGAAAATTGTATGCAAACAATTTCTATTGAATTAATTTTCAATTAATTTCCATTTCATTTCCTATATAATGCAAATATCGATATTCCTGACAGCGCTCACGTAGAGTCCAACTATGTTTTTATATGATGATTGACGATCCGTTGCTTGGCTTATTCAATTAGCACATTTTATGCGTTTCGGCCAAGTGGTTGCCTAATTATGGCTTGACCCACCACGCAGCGTTCGATTTGATGTCTTTTAACCATAAAATTAACAACTAACTGACAAATTATAGGCGATATTCGTTGTTTAGGTGTAATACAGACATCGTCAATCGTAGTCGTCGTCGTCGTCGTCGTCGTCGTCGTCATCGCCAATCGTCACTTCCTTTCTCATTGATAGTCACACGAAAATGTTTGGTGTCTGCAGTTGTTGTTGCTGTCGCTATTCCCTGTTGCCTGAACGTCTGCTTTATTTTATTATCGTGTTCCGCCATCTGCTGCCCCCCAGCAACAGCAACAGCAACAGCAACAACGGCAGCGGCAGCGGCAGCAGCGTTGGATTCGCTACGCTACGTTCATTGTCGCCATTGTGGCCAACATGGTCGTGTCTAGCGACAAATTTAATGACTTACTTAACCTCATTGAGAGTTTCATAGGTAGACTCACACACACACATGCAGAGTCATGGGCGACAGGGTCTCCGCCTTGTTGCTGCCACGACGACAACAGCAGCGAGCAGCCATCTCCCTATCGTCTTGCTGCCCGCACTCCGCACACTCAGAGACTTGGCCCGGTAACTTAGCATTTTTTAATGACTTAATTTACGTTCGCAATAGGTTCCACCTTCCATGTTTATTGTTTTGACTAAGTACACACAGACACACACATGCGCATGCTGCAGACGTTGTTGGCTTTATATGATGGCTTTATAGTTGGTCGTAGAGCGTGCGACGCCCTCGAAACTCAATTCGCGCCTTATCGTCCGCTCGCATCGTCGTCGTCGTCGTCGTCGTCATCGTCGTCGGCGCTGCCTCAAATCTTGCCCGGTTTCCTCTTCAACGTGGGCTGCGAATTTGTGGCCAGCTGCTCCATAGGAATGGCCTCCATTTGTCTCAGTTCGCTGCAGCAGGCGGTCCACATTCACATATCCACATATGACTTCAGACTGACGGCAGAGCGCACGATAGAGCTTCGTTTATTGTTAATTTAATTGGGCAATTCCATGAAGGTGTTGGTGGTTTTGTTTGCTTTGGCTAAATAACTGCCAGCGTGCCAGGGGCAATTGGAAAATTTGTTTCAAGATACGAGGGAAATAGCATTAAGCTGAAAAGTGTTTTGATATGTATCACAAAAGGCGAAAAACCATTCTATCTTCACATGATTAATTCTTTAATATCTTTCTTGTTGATTGTTGAAGAAAGTTTCTAATTTGGAATATATACGGCATGAGATGCGATTTAAGTATTTTATAATAGATAATACTCCAAGCGCAACTGCTGCGAAGATAGAGGGACATATATTGGTTCATGCCTCGATTTATTATCGATAATTTGGAATTGGGATGAGTTATCGAAAAAAACAAAATAAACTCGTACTGCGTAACTAATATACGAGTGTTCATGTGAAATCAGCTCTCTAATTTTTGTAGTTTCCGAAATCTCGACGCTCCTACGGACGGCCGGACAGACGGACAGGGCTCAATCAACTTATTTGTTTGTGCTGATCAAGATTATATATACTTTGTGGGGTCTGCGACGTCTCCTTTTGCCTGTTACATACATTTTCACAAAACCATTATACCCTGAATTCCCATTTTCAATGGGTTCAGGAAATACAAAATGATTTTTTCTGAATTGATGTAGCTCTTTACATCTCCAGCGTTCAGCTGTTCGAATGCCTCAGAATCTTTATCAGATAAAGACTTTAAATTAAGATTCAAGTCAAAGCACGCATATGCATATATATTTTTAATTTACAGTTATAAGCCAGTATCGAAATTTAGCTTTTGAAGTATACAGTTCCATATAGTTTCATGTATTTGAAAATTAAGTTGAAAAGATTGCTCAAATTGAAGTTAATATGCAAATACAATAGATTCCGGTTATTTCGACTCTGCTTGCGCTTATTGCGACGAACATTTTTGTGCCAATATAAACTTATATGAGGAAACTTAAATGATTATTTGTACCCTGACCGTTATAACCGGATTCTACTGCCAATATTGATGATAGCATGTATGTATGTGTGTATGTTGTATATCTCTATAGATAAATGCAAATTTTTGCTTTGGGTTTCATGTTTACTTTAGACAACATCGGTTTATGTTATATATTAGTTTCCGACTCCCAATGTAAAGAAAATGTTTAATTGAAATTAAATTGCAAATACAACAGATTTTTTAATGAGCTTTGACTTTTACTTTGACAAATATTCCTCATTTAGCTGATATGTTGCAAATTTAATTAAAATCAGTCAAGTTATTAAACGAAACATTTGTCTTATTTGCATTTTACAATACATTTTTTTTTTTATTTAAAAAAAAGCCAGCCTTAACCCAGCTGGAAGCTATAAAAGTTATGCCAACTGCTTTTCATATATGTAGTTTGATATAGGGCAAACAATTAAATTTCTAATTTGCGCAAATTAATAATAAACGGAATTGGTTAAGAATCTCAATAACAATTTGTTGTTTTGGTTCCGCAACGATTTGGCGTGGGCTGCTTCGCCTGGTGACTTACGCGGCGTATGAGTTATATGAAGTGTTTGGCGACAATCGAACAGCGTCACGGGTTGAACAAACGGCGAGATTGCGACACTTGCTACTCGGACTGTCTGTCGGCTGGCTTTGAAGTGCGCACAAATGTTATTCGCATAAGTATTGACAGCTAACACGGTGCTAAATTAGATGGCACTTTCTTATATGGAGCGGCATCGAGTTGTTTGCAAATTAAGCAGTGACAACAACAACAACAACAACAACAACAACAACAACAAGAATTAAGTCTTGAAGACAGGTCCCGTTGACATTTCAAGTTCAATGTCACACATGTGTGCACGAGGCAACGTCTAAGTAATTTTGTTAAACACGCTTATTAAATTCCACACCCAATGCCTGGCTCTGGCTGGCTGACTCTTGGGCTGGGATGAGCTGGGAATTGAACTGGGCACCGAAAAAGCGTGTCGCAAGTCATGTTATGCGCATGTAAACCAATCTAAATACGAATCTCTTCACTCTCCGGCCTAAGCATGTGTGTGTGTGTGTGTTTGTGTTTTATTGGGCCAGTCAAACAAACAAAATGCATTTAAAAGCTACAAAACTACATTTCAGATAGCCAGGCATTGGCCCAGGGCCTTGTGTACTGTGCACAACAAACATGACTTGACAACTCATCGAACATTGAACACGTTGTAATGTGATACTTAAATGCTTGATTGGCTCGTAAATATTTTCACTATGTGGCCAAGTCGTCCCTCTTGCCCCTTCTCATTGATTTCCAATGGCCGAGCCAAGGCTGTCGATTCTGTTGTTAACAATCATTTCTACAAAGTATCGCTGGGCTCCTCCACATCCTCCTCGTTGGGCTCGGTCGATGGGTTCTTTGGGCATTGGTTTTGGTTTTTTGCGCACCCTTGCGGCTGTTTGACAAAAGCGCCAAATCTTGCACTAAAAACACACCAAATACGACTTCAAAGCTATCGCTGCGATCCATCGGCATTGGCGCGTTGACAGTACAAGCCGAGCCGTGCGGGATCTTAGGACAAGTTCCAGACACACAATTGTAATTGTTCTGCCCAGGCCAAGCCAAGTCAAGCACAGCCGGGCCACGCCAAGCCAATCCAAGTCCAGTGCAGACCTGGGCCACACAAACATCTCTCGTTCTCATTCTCATTCTGATTCTCGTTCTCGTACTCGTTGCTGTCCTCGTCCTCGTCCTCGTCCTCGGCCACATCATAATGTTAATGTAAATGCATTTTAAATGGACTTGCGTACAACATTTTTTTGTTCTCTCTCAAGACCTGAAGTCTGTGCATTGTTGTTGTTGTCGCGCTTTTGTGTGGACAGTTCGACAAGCTGCAACACGATGCGGGCCTAGCGCAAAATCATAAAAAAGCAAAAGTCAAACGCACACACACACACGCACTCACCTATATATGTATGTAGTATGTGGCCATATGCGATCACATGTCTGGCGTAAAATGCGACTTTGTGGCATTGGCAGCGAACAAAACGTTTTTAGTGTCTTACAAATGAAATGTGACAGTTTCGGCTTAAAAATAACAATAACAAAAAATAAAATAAGAAAAAATTAACATAATTTAATCAACACTAATTCGCGCTTTCAGTTTTTTATACACGTGTGTGTAGATTTTGTCAATCTGTGAGATTGACAGCTCGCAATGGATGATGTGGGCGCCCTTAAGGCAGCTAGTTAGTAGCTCTCCCTCTAGTATATCCAATTGTCTTTGATTTCTTTTTTTGCTTTTGCTTTTGCCTCGGCGGATAACATTTCCGCTTGGCTAATTGCCAGGCCTTCGTTTCGTAGCTGCCTGCTTGCTGCCCGACTCATTAATATTCCACATACGTGCCCTCTAGTTGGTCGGGGTCTCAGGAAACAGGATGCTGCCTATCAATAGCAATCTGGCTGGGCTGGAGCTGCACTTTATGAATGAAAGAAGCAAAGATCCAAGTGTCAAACAAACCCCTAACAATTTGGGAACAAGTTCATTAAGGAATTTACTATCTGCTCGCCTTGCGGAGAGAGTTGATTTTAATCGATCTTCTTTCTGTGTAAATAAAAACAGGGAAAAGTGTGAATGAAGTCAATTACAAGGCGTAGGAAAGTCATTTCAATGGAATAGGCCGAGCAATAAAGCCACAGACAGTGGCGTAGCATACACAGCAGGAAAAGGGGGTTTGATAAAGATGAGATAAGAATAAATATTAAGAGAGAGAACTAAAAATTTAATTGAATTTGAAATTAAAAAGGAAAATAAGGTTGATTAAAAAAAAAAAAAAAACAATAAATAAAATAAAGAATAATACAAATTAAAATGTATTTTTAATATTACTTTTAAAAAAATTAAATTTAATTAGAAAACGCGAACAATTTGTTTCTGTGAAATACTTAAATTAATAAAAATGAAATTTAATATTTAATTAATTTTGTTAATCTATAATATTGCAATGCATTGTCAATAGTTAATAAAAAAAATGTTTGTAAAAAAGTATAGGATCAATAGTAAAACTTTTAAACTCAGTTATTAATTCAAAAGCATATTTTAATGGATAATTATAAAGAATACATTTTTTTAAAATATGAATTTAAATATGAATTTAAAAAAGTTGTTTAAAAGATTTTCTGAAACTTGTTCATTATATTGTTTATTATGCACACTTGTATGTATTTTTAGAATAAGAAGTGTAGAAGTAAATGGGATATTGATTAAAAT
This sequence comes from Drosophila buzzatii, assembly GCA_035045845.1. Taxonomy (NCBI): domain Eukaryota; kingdom Metazoa; phylum Arthropoda; class Insecta; order Diptera; family Drosophilidae; genus Drosophila; species Drosophila buzzatii. The sequence goes on from JAWNOS010000198.1 coordinate 701,152, forward strand.
ATTCTTATTACAATGTTTATAATATGATATACCCTTGATAAACCCTTAACTGAACTTTAGTAGCTAGCGAGACGTCTGTTACTCTGTTCAACCCCCTTTTTCCTAAAATATCTAGTGACGACACTGCATTAACCTGCAACTATTTCTATGGGCAACAATGTTTAGCTTGGGGACATACTTTTTTTGGGTTCCCCCATGTCACGTACGCACGAGATTCTGTTTAAATACAGCCACATGCACGACATATTAAGCAGGCACGGGGCTCTTCTCAGCGCCAGCTCCGATTTGGTTAGCCCGTTAGCGAGGCACACGAGCGCACCAAATTGGTTTATGACTTCCTTCTAACCGCGTCGAATGATGGCCAGAGATAGGTGGTGCAGCGCTCCTAATGGTAAGCAACAACTGATTTAAGGCCTAAAGCCTCCCGCCATCGGCTCGAGCTGCGAGCAGCCGCTGTCACTACTTAGAGCCAAGGCCAACATAAATATTGACCAGTTTGTGTTGCAGTGGTGTAGCCTAGCCGAGCTGAGACATCTCGCCGATAAGATCAATTATGTTAAGTCACTTGGCGTTAAAATTATGTTGACGCATGTTTCCAAAATGTTCAAACATTCGTATGTACATGTTTAAACGATCTCAGTCACATCTATTTCTTGGTCCACGTCCAGGGAGCAATTATGCAAATCTCTTGACAATCACTTAAAGCTTTTAAAACGCATTAAGTATGCGAAATGTCCGGACGGCGCTGAGGGGCAAGCAGAGGAATTGGACACAATACAAAGCTCGAATAGCGCCAACAGCCCGATCGAAACGCACCTCTAACCCAATTTATAACGACTTATCGACAGTAATAAAAACAAAACACACATCGACTAAAATTTATACACATGTTGCGATCGATAACGCCAACGCCTCATTTGCATGCTGACGCAAAGGCGTGGCGGATCGCAGCGAGGGGAGATCACCAAGAAACAGAGAGATAGCGAGAGATACAGAGAGAGAGAGAGAGGGAGAGAGAATTGAAATGATGGGGCTAACATGTAGCAGTCGCATGTGAAAGATAACCCTCGTGTTTATCGGCGACATTTGACATTGTCAAATCGCAGCTTAATTAAGCAATCGATCTTTGGCTGGCCAATCGATGCTTTTGCTAATTTGCAGCGCCTCTAAAGCAGGGGGCCAACACAATGGGAGCCAACTTGGTATGGCCATAGCATGTGGGAAAGCTGGCGTTGACAACAACTTTCAGCTGGTACTGAACTTTGCATATGGTCACCGGCTTGGCTTTGTCTTAATGCAAAAGCCGTGGGGCCAACCGTTATGGGGCCTAATGAGTGGCATTTATCTCGACCGCATATCGAGAATTTTGTGTTTTGTGAAGGAAATTAAAAAATATGTCCACGCTGCTGAGCCCGCACTCTTGTCTTTTTGGCTCTGCTGACTCAGGCACACACTGATTTTGGACTGCGCATAAATCATGCCGACTCTGTGACACTATCACACTAATAAAATCGCATGCAAAAGCCGCCAAGTCGACAACAGCCGATCAACAGCAACAACAACAACAACAACAGCAGCAACAACAACAATCGCATATGAATTGAGAGACATTTACAAAAAAACACGCGGCTGGAATGACAGCAACAAATGATGCCCGACGCTTTTGTGGACATAAATGTTTGACATTAATTGAAATTAATATTAATTTCATATTTATTGTAATGCCAGTTAATGGCCAATGTGGATGCTGTATTGCTGTGGGGGCGTCGCACGGGCGTCTCCCAGCTTTGGTCATGCTTGATGAATTTGCATATTTTTTCCTAACCACGAGCCACTGCATGCTGTGCTCAACTGGTCCTGGATGCCCCATGCCTGATGCCACTTACCACTAGCTCATGTGGTCACAGTCGAGCGCAGCATGACGATTCGCATGAGTGTTCGAGCCAATAACTTAATTTGTAATCGCGTTGCATTAGAATTTAAGTAACGCGTAATTAATGCTGCAAGTCATGGCTGATGCGGGGGCAGCTGCAGCTGGAGGAAGGGTTCGATACGTATGTGAGTCTTATTTATTGGGATCTAAGTGATTTCCGTTGAGATTCCGACTGGCTAGCAGCAAATACAACGATTGAGGCATCAACTCACAGCAGGTGGCAGCAGCTCGCAGAGATATGCTCAAATACTTAAGAGAGAGAGAGAGAGAGGGTCGGCAATAGAGACAGAGAGAGAGGCAGATAATGTAGAGGTCGCGGGCGAGGTTCGAACTCCTGTTGTGTATGGCCTGGCGCATCAGGTGAGAAACGCACAGCATTGAGCTGGGTTTCACTTTCCTTACACACACACACACACACACACACATGAACACTGAGCACAGCTTGGATATTTTGGGTGTGATATCATTAGCTCCCCTGAAGTCAGCTGGAAACCCGTTTCATTGTATGTGTCTACCTGCTCGAGTGCTCTCCGTTGCCCCCGCCACCTATTCTCAATAGCAGCGAATCGCTTTAATATTAAATTTATATTATTAGCGTGAATAAAAATTGCTGCTGCCGATATTTGCGCATCATTAAAGCCATCAAATGAAGCCAATTAAAAGTAAATAAATAATACATTTTATGAAAGCAATCAAATCTTGGCAATCCCGTCCCTTATAGTCTACCCCTCGCTCCATCACCCTCTCCCCTCACTCTCTGGCTCACTTTGAGTGGCCTCAGCTCTTTAGCTAAATTATGCGCAGCGAAAATTATAAAGCTTTGTTAAAACTTAATTAGGCGCTGGCGCGAAGACAACACGAAAATCTGTTGAACCGTTCGGGATCTGCGGATCGGCAATTGGGTTTCGTGTGTTTTATTTGTTGCTGTTCGAAGCGGTTCATTAATAAATTAACAGCACATAAAGAGCAGACAAAAGAACAAATTTATGGGGCATCAGCCAGAAGAAGAAGAGGAAGCAGAAGAAGCTAAAGCTCAAGATCTACGGTCGCCACTCTGCAGTCAAATATTTTGTACAAAGAGAACACAAAGCACTCAAAGGTCAGCATTGAAGGAAATAGTGTTCCAAATGATTTTGGCAAGCGATCTAAAATCAATAAAATTCGATTAGTAATCGTCAATGCTGAAGCTATTTGATTCAATAATAATATGCACAAATATGCGAACCTAAAGAATATTTTAGAACATTTTGACCAAGTTATTTACATACACAAATTCATATTCATAAGATATCTATTTGTGCACTAATTATAATTATTCATCATTTTATCACCTGTATCTAAACGCTCAGAATATTTCTGTATGTTCGTTAAGTTAAATATTCCCATGCAATCTTACGTTTTTATAGAAGTCATTAATTATCAATAAAAATCTTTTCTTTCACAGGATCAAACATATATTATCAAAAATAAATAAAAATTAAAAAAAATAATAAAATAAATTCAGATGCGCAAATTTATTAAATAATTTATAATTTAAATAAATTAATAAATCCAATTACTAACACAAAACGAACGAACTCTCTAGCTTTTGTATCTTCGGAAATCGACGCGTTCAAAGATACGTACGGACGGACAGACGAACGGACGGACAGACCCTGAGTATATATATTCTTATACTTTATGGGGTCTGCCACGCCTCCTTCTGCCTGTTACATACATTTAACAACATTGTGTGTTGGAAAGAGAGAGACAGAGATAGAGTGATTGAGATAGGGTGTTAGAGGAGAGAGAGAGATAGAGGGGTGAATCCCATTTTCAATGAGCTCAGGGTATAAAAATAAATGACTCAATGTTTTCTTTCTTAAATAAGAAATCCCATTAAATTTAATTAAATGTAATAATTAAATTGAGTAGATGACGTATGAATGAATTAAAATATACACATTTTATAAAAAAGGCGTGGTTCGATAGATCGATTTCAAATTTTTCACAGAGCCTCTACACACAGGTAAATATACAAATGCAGATACATATTTGATTAAAGATACCTTTCCACGCATATTAATTGTTTTCCTTTAGATATGCTGTTGCCTATCAATTGCTGCAAAGTAAAGCAATATTATTGCTCTAACATATTTGTATTATGCTCTAAAAATTGTTTTCATTTAGTATAGATAAAGTTGATAGACAATAATGCGACTCTCCTTTACCTAATCTATGGGATGCCGTTGGTAATGCTGGAAATATCATTTCAAGATATGTTTGTAAGAGCAAATGTGCATTTGGCATATGTCAGAAGTGATTGGATCACTTAATAAGTTTATTCTGAAGCAGCTTTTTAAGCTGGCTAACTGTCGCGTTCTATCGGCTGCCCAGTTGCCTGGGCACGGCTGCAATCACATATCACTGGAGTCAGTGCACCCACCCGCTGGGTTATTTAAGTGCCACATTTCACATGAGCAACTCTTAAAATTATTTACAAGCAACACAAACACAGCACACGATCAGGCAGGCGGGCACACGAGCGTCTTCTGTCCAGCACCCGCTCGGAGCGCTCTGGTGGGGATGCTGTTGCCGTGTGCTGCCTGAAGAGCTGTGCAGATAATTAATTGATTAAAATGTTTTTGCATATTATGGCCCGTATCATATTTCACATAAATGAGCGCATTCAACACGCTAAAGTGCCAAAGATTGTCTGTAGCCGGAGAGTCGCAGAGATTAGAGCGAGGTGTCCATCAGAGAAAGAGATAGAGAGCGATCGAGAGAGGGAGAGGATGCGAGGCACTTGTTGCCACAACTTACCACCTTGGGTAACCAAATGCGGCATTGTGGTGCTCACTCATCATGATGTTCCCGATGCTGATCACGATGATGCTGATGCTGATGATGATGATGATGCTGGTCGAAAGTCTACAGTTTGGTCTAGCCAAGCGCCGCATGGGGCAAAGGCCGGGCAGAGAGGGGCGATTGCAGCAGACTCCAAACACCGAACAGGGTGTTTATGGTGATTTAGTCAGTTATGTGGATCGTAAACATTTTTGATAGCTAAATTTAAATAAACGACAGATATTTGTTGCTGGCTGCTTTATGAGCGAGGTTACAGCTGAAGATGGAGATGAAGCTGAAGACGAAGCTGAGCTTGAGGTTGAGTTTGAGTTTGAGTTGGTGTCGTAAGGCGAAGGCGCTTAGTCATGTGCGTGTCTCCTTCTCTCTCTCTCACTCTCTCTCTCTCTCTCTCTCTCTCTCTCTCTCTCTGTGTGTGTGAGTGTGTGTTAGCCAAGTCGAGAATTTAAATTAATTTTATTGCATTGAGGGTTTTGTGTAGTTGGCGCGCGCGGCGAGAGAAAATATCAAATTACTGCGGTAATATATTTGAGATTAATGTCAGATCTCTGGGCCAACAGATTTTGTTACGTTTTACTTTTATTCAGTTGGTAAATTGGCTATAAAAGCGGTCCAACAATGTGGGCAAGCGCTCACAGATGAATGCGGCGATAAACAAGTAAGGAAAACGAGGAAAACTAAGAAAAGCGAGCAAAGAAAGCGCTTAGCTGCCAGCTCTCCATCAAGCGAGGCCAGAAAGAAAGAAAGAAAGAAAAACGTCTCTTCGTCGCTGCTCAGCCGAAACATAAACATCAACATAAACAAAACAAATATTTAGTTTAAATTTGTTCGCTGACATGCGTTTCAGATGTCAGGCCAGCCACAATTGGCTCTCATTTTTGGCAATCAAACTGTGTTTATTTATTTGGGAAATTGCCCCGATCGGAGCATGTAAGTGGGCTGCTTACCTGCTGCCGGGCCCATAGAAATCGAGCCGAGAGAGTCAGCGGGATTTTCGCAGTGTGTGTATGTGTTGGGCTAAGCTGAATCCGGTTGCAGTTCAATCTGCCTCTCTCTAACAGGATTAGATCAGCCCGACTCTCGCTAAGCCCACAACATGCACTTGTGGCTTAACTTTGGCAATCCTGTTAGGCTGTCGCAGTTGTTGTGTAGTCGGACTTGCACTCGGACTGTGGCTGTAGCTGTGGCTGTGGCTGTGGCTGTGGCTGTGGCCTGCACAGATTTCTTTCAATGAACCTAATCCTCGACTGCAGTTACTGTGTTTTCAGCTTGTCATTGTTTGTAGTCGAGTTAGGTGCTGCGCAGGAGCGACCGAAAGGGTTGCTGGCACGCCCACGCATATTTGCATGCCTAGCATTGACTTATGCCTTTTGTCACAAGCCCAAGCCACAAGTCAACTGCTGGCCTGTGCCCGCTCCGGCCGGACTCAAAATTCATATTTAATAAGCACATAATGGCAATAATCATAATTTTACAGCGAACTTCGGGACGCAGCTATGTCAGCGGGATGCCCCTAAAGGGTTTCCTTGCCCAGAGCTCTGACACAATGCGCAGAAACCGAAACAGAGACAGCTACAGACAGCAACAGAAACAATTTCTGAGGCTGGGAGGCGTTGCGCACATTTAATTAATACGTTTGCTTGTTGCTTAGTTCTTGGCCCCGGAATTCGGAACTGGCCCTGAGCCATGCACAAATCGCTCGCTGGCTTGCCAACGATGGGCGTAACAACAGATGATTAGATTTTCTTAAAATTTCATCTAAAGGGTTCTGTGTGGTGTGTCATTTGCCTGACTTATTGTTTCAATTTTGATCGCAGGCAAAGCTTCGTTTAGACCCGGCTTCGTTTAGACCCTGCGGCCGGGGGGTTTTTGTCTCAGTGAATTTCACGGAAGCCAATGGCCATACTAAGTGTTGCATTTGGGCTTGGGATGTTTACAAAATGAGTTTTAAGCGGGGTTTTCACTGGGTATAGCCCTGCTCTGTCTTCGGTGTTTTATATGCAACAAAAGACTTAGGCAACAAACTCGCCTCCTAAAGATATGTTTGCCAAAGATTTCTATGAGATTTAGTTAGGAGAGTTCATTAAATTTTATATACTTTTTCCAGATTTCTATCTTGATTCTATCTGACTTTGCTTTATTACCTATATCGATAACTTGTCTTTACATTTCGTTCGCTCTCAATTTTCCTGGTAATTAGATGTAGCAAAAATTTCATTGTTCCCACCAAAAACATTAGCCTGGATGGGTCTAACGGTTTCTGCTCGTAAAAAACCAAGAAGACAATTGAGTAAACAATACGCATCACCACAACAATTGCCACTCAAGTGCCCTGGGGCAAATCACGCAAAACCATAAGAGGAATAATATGCCTTAACCTCAACCTCAACTCCAGGCCGGTCTGGGCCATTTGTTTAATTTCCAATTAAAAAGAGCAAACACACAGAACACACTACGCACACACTCACACACCTACGCCTACGCACAGCAGGCCAGGGTCCAAGTGCGAGTGCGAGTGCGAGTCCGAGTCCGAGTCCGAGAGCGAGTCAGATCGCCTGGCATTATCATCATTGACATCACGACATGGCCGGTGTTGTTGGTGTTGTCGCTGCTGTTGCTGCTTGACAACTGTTTTACTGGCACAGGTAGACCGTGAGTAGTAGGCCAAAAGGATCTCTGGCACTGCGTGTGCACAAACGCCTGACACTTGGCTGGTCAGTTGGACGAGCATTGTGCGTGGGCCCCGTTGAAATGAGTGCGATGATGATGATGATGAAGTGAGGTTTGTCGTTTCCCGGAAAATGCCACTTGTCAATAGGCCAATGCCCGTCCCATTGTAGCTGTTATCTAAATTACGCCAAACAAAACAGCAGTTGCCGTAACGAGCACAAAAAGAACACAAATCGAAGGGGCAACGCATTCGCCTGGGCCCTAGCCAAGCCAAGCCTAGCCTAGCCCTAGCCCTAGCCCTAGCCCTAGCCCTAGCCCTTGCTCTACCCCTCACACTGCAATGGTGAATGTTTTGGCTGTTTGGCTATTCGATTGTCAGGGGTGGGCCCTGCTAATGTTTTAATTTGATTTTAAAATGATGTTAATCTAATATCCGTGGAAAATGTCAAAATAAAGCGAAAGGTGCAGCAACAATGCAGCCATCTCGCTCCCACTCGCGCTGCCCCCATCCCAGCGAACGATTGATTAATTAAAAGTCTAAATATGGCTTCCAAGCCACTAATTGAAATGCACTTGCCGTGCTGCTCAATTTCAATGAATTTTCCATTTTATTACGAAATACGCTGTCAAAATTGTATTGGATCGCAGTCGCTGCTGCTGCTGCTGCTGTTGCTGCTGTTGAGAGGCTCTTGATAATCTATGAGCATTATGTTGACAATATTTTCCTGTGAATTTCATGTATGTGGTTTCAATGCTCGTAACTTATATGCAAGTGCTGGCCGCAGCAGAGGAATGTCATCATCATGCGTCCCAACATCAATGCTGCTTGGCTGCCACTCACGCATTGGGGCGTGAATACCACAAATTTATATTTAATTGTTTGATTGCCTGCCGTTGACTGTATAATTTCTCAATAATTTCCCTGTCCAAGCTGTTGCTGCTGCTGCTGCTGCTGCTGCCTTGGTGTGGATAGAAATTATTGAAAATTGCTGTGACAAATGTTGGGCGCTGACTGCATTCATTAATTTCGGGGCATTAGGCGACTGTCCCCAACCGAGTGTGAATCGATGAGTGCGACTCCGGGATGCGTGTGGGTGCGCATTAGTTACCAAGTAGCCAGCTGTGTGACGAATTGGTTGTTGCTGTAAATAAGACGTCTCTAATATAGCTCGAGAAAGGCTTACACATTAATATGGGAAGCAACAATAGGCCAGTGAAGGATACAAATGACTTAGGCAACGAACTTCGGGCAGAATGTGGATAGTGGATACTGAAAAGAAGACATCAGCTAACTATAATAAATATATACATATATATATGTATCTAAAGCTATTCAAACACTGTAGCTCAGTTTCCTTCTTGATATTTCGTTATACTTTATATGCACTGCAGAGATTATCCCATTTGGTTTTATGAGCTCCACTTATTCAGAGACTCTATCATTAGCCTTAACTCATTTGATTCGCCAGCTTTTTAATTATAGCTCAAGGTTGTATTTTACTCGAATATTGCTCATTTCATTTCAAGTCAGCTGTAGCACATTCACGTGCTATCCACTGACGCAGCTCTATTAATAATTCGCCTGCTTATTAAGCTAAACTGTTTAATGGAAATAAACAAGACAACATTTCCCGGTACTCATATTCCGCTTCAGCATCAGCTTGAGCTCTCAGTTGTCGTTAGGTCACCCCCACCCGGCTGTATAATTTAAATACGCTCGCATGCCTCGGATAGCCGATGCACATTTGTTTACGATTCTAAAGCGTATAGCAATTTTCATAATGAATATTCTAATTGGTTTTTAATTATACAAAGAGCATTTCGTGTCTTGGCCCTGTGGCGATGCGAAATGGGTTAATTGCTGCTGGTAATTGCAATATTAGACGCCCCGCCCGAACGGAGCATGTGCTGGCCACCAGTGCAACAGGCGGCGTCAAATGGAGGTGCATTAATGGCAAACCCACAATTAATATGGAAAGCCGCAGCTACTCTATCCAATATTGCATTCGCTGCATGGGAATGGCCACACGCAATAGACGCATTTGGCAATGCTTGACAGGGACAGGACAGGGTAGGTGCCTAAAGGGGCACCGTGCCGCCCCCCAGTCTATAATAATTCAATAACGGTATGCATAATTCAACTGCGTTTGTGGCTGTGGCTGTGGCTGTGGCTGTGCCTGACGGTAATTGATTGTTTATTCAGCTAAATTCTGTCTAGGCAGGGAATTCTCCAATTCCCTTTGAATAATGCATTGCGGACTGGTAAGAACATATGAGCTCAGATCATGCGGCGAACAGAGCGTCGATTGTGCGCCTCAAAACAAACAATCAAACACCGCGTGGGCACCTATAAAAAGAATGAGCAGGAACAAAATGGGCAGGCATCAGGTCGCATCATAAAGTTGGCATATTTATGCGACTAATTTGAAATAAAACATAAAAAATATAAAACTCACCAAATAATATTAAGAGTCTCGAGTCTCGGTTCGGGATGCCACAAGAGTGAGATGCATATCAACAATTAGAAGCCAGACCAGGCGCCCCATCGTCACGAGAGATTCGAGAAATTTGACGCTTTTACGAGCGCTCCACACTCCGCAGACAGGCAGCATAATGTCTCTCTTTGATATACCAAATTAAAGCAATGGACACTGGACAGTGGACAGTGAATGCTGGAATCTGGTGATATGAGTACTTTGCATATGAATGAGATGGCGCGTCGTCATGTGAGCGCTGGCGCCGCAGAGAGCGAAGCAGTTGAACCGGCTACAGCATAATTGAGGCAATTAGAAAACATCAAAATATTGGGCCTGGCCACAGAAAATTGTTAAATAAATAAATGCTAACAAATTTTGATCTTAATTAAGCACTTGAGCGCTTAGCTGAATGTTTATGTAAAGTCTGGACGGACAACACACAGACAGACGGAGAGAAACAACAAATACATTTGAGCCAACTCTCAAGCAAGGGCATAATGCAATTAAAGCCAACTCTCAAGCACTGAGCAATGACAAAGCGCTTTTGAATTTAGAGCTCTCGGTTGTTGTGCGAGTCCAAAGGGAGCTGGAACGAACGCCCACATTATAATCATTCAATTAAAACGCTTAGGAATTATTATTATGACAAACAAATGTCGAGAGGTTCAAAATTGATGCCAATCTTTCGGGCTAACCGCAGGAAGTCGCCAACGGCCAACGGCCAATGGCCAGCGGGCAATGGGCGAAAGCCAAAAGGCGGCTCGAAATTACAAGCAATTGATAGAATGCGATCCATATCGCTGGCCAACTGGCGGAAGTGAATTGAAAAGTTAACTGTCGCGGCGACGCTCAGGGAAAGAATGGCCGCAAGTTCGTTGCCTAAGTCTTTCGTTTAGACAAATGCCTCAACATGGACTTTAAATTAATTACTTAATTTAACACAACACATGGTCCAGCGACACCTTCGATGACATCCCAAACGCTGACAACAACAACGTTTCAACAGCACAAAGCACTAACATTGACAACTTCAGCCAGCAGGCGAAACCTGTTGGAGATCGAAGCGAGCAACAGTCCTCCGGCCCGTGGACTGGGCTGTGGCAGATGGGGGCCTAACAGATTAGTTAGCATATCCCATATCAGGGTAATTATTGTTAAATGAGATAACGATCTTGTACTGCGTTGACATTTATTTATTTTCCTTAATTTCGCTGTATTAATCTTCCTGGAAACACACATTAAACACAACACAAACAATATGCAGCACGGCGAAAAGCATAGCAGAAATCCAACAGAAAACAAAGATGAAACGCAGAGAGAGAAAGAGAGAGAAAGAGAGAGAGAGAGAGAGTCAGTTCGATGTGGCACGTCCCGATCTGTTGAGTGTGTTTGTAATGATCATTAGCGGACCATGAAAATCAACAGCATCAATTTGACTTTATTGGCATTGCAACGGAACGGGCATGCGCAGCGCTTGGCGAAACGTCTTTTGACAATTTGCATCAGGCAGGCAATCGATCAATGAGCCACGAGAGTTGGCTAATTAATATATTATCGTTGCTATCAGCAAGCTCATCGAAATGAAAATACTTGGCAATTAAACGAACATATGAGCAACAGCAAAAGAAACACACACATTTGAGATACCTGTAACAAAACTCAATTAAAATCAAACAACACAGAGAACGACAGAGACAGAGAGAAGTAGGGAAAGAGAGAAACGAGAAATCCCCCAAACAACCAAAAAAAAAAAAAAAAAAAAAGAGACGCAGCTAATTTAACCAAATTGGATTACTTAATAAGTTTATTGGATAAATAACTTGGCCGCAACAACAATAACGAGGCCTACAAAAGCATAAAGTGAATGTTTTGTTGTTGTTGTTGTTGCTGGTTATTGGGGCGCGCCACAAACGCACAAACCTTTTGTGGCAGCACACAAAATAAGCCACGGGGCAAAGCAAGTTGTATATAAAAATTGTTGAGCTAATTTCTAAGAATTACCAAAACAACAAAATAAATATGCCCTCTCTCTCACTCTCTCATTCTCCCACTCCTCTCTCTCTCTCTCTCTCTCTCTCTCTCTCTCTGTCTGTCTTGCTGCGTGCGCCTTCTCTAATGTGTTTTTGTTCTACAGAAAGATTTGAAATGATTATCGTTAGGCAAACGGAGCTACAGATAAGCCCCAAATCAAGTGGGCGTCGTAATTTATTATTAATTATAATCAACTTTTTGATAGACAAACAGTCATAGCACAGCCACAATGCCAAGCAGCAGCACCACCTATCAGGCATCGCATGTGCGTGCCACTAGACAAACACAACACGCATCGGTCAATGGATATTTAGCTAGAGCCAAGCACTTTATTTGTGCCGTGTGTGCTTTACGCGTAACTGCGATTTATATCAGAATCTCTCCCTCTCTCTCTCGCTCTCTCATTCAGTGGGCTCTGTAATTGAGTCTAAGGGTTTTGATTTGATTTAGCTTTTGACACTGATTTATGCATGAGCTTATTTACATTGTTTGCTTAGCTGGCTGCAGTTGTGCAACGAAATCATAGACCAGAGACGCCTTCTGACAGCCGGCCACAATTTAGTGCTGTTAACAGCTGGTAATTAGTAATTAGACTCGATTTGCCTATTAATTAGCCATATCAATGACTAGCCAGCTTGCAAGCTTGCAATTCACATTGCATATTCATGGCAATGGCTTCAGAGTTTCGCTTCGTTTATCGATCTGTCGCATAAATTGTGCGCGAATAAACATAAATTTTGATTTAAAAGCCATTAGCACACCTCGAGTCACAAAAATGCCGCGTTGTCAATTCCAGCTAACCCGTTTTAGACATGTGTATATGTGTGTGTATTTATATGTAAGCTACACCTCCACCACACCCACCTGCCCAACGCCTCAGCGTACTCGTCTTTTTGATCTCGGTTGCGCTCAATTAAATTCTCCAATAAAACACGATTTGCATTTCAAATTGTGCAATTAAAATGCTTATGAAATCTATAAAGAATCGCTAAATGCATTTTATGAACACCTCCAATGGCCCAGTGCAACAACAACAACAACAACAACAACAACAGCAGCAGCAGCAAAAGTAATGCTAAATGTCACACGTTAATTAATTACTAGCGCATAATTAAAAGTCGCCAGAGTACAAATGTCTCTTGTCTGTCTGCTGTTGCTTTGACTGAGCAGAGTTATAGACTTAATATATGACCTCTTCGACCTGCTGTTGTTGTTGTTGTTGTTGTTGCGTCGCCTTTCTAAGTAAAAGCTGTTTTTGCGAAAGTCTAAGGAAACTCTTATTTTGTTAAGTGCCAATTTCGTATTTGTGCCCCTCACTTTTACCTCGAGATGCTTGGGATCGTAGTTATATTGTTAAGGCTTATGTAAATCTGTGTGTTTTGTCGAGTTGATTGAAAACAAAATGATTGAATTGTTAGGACTGTGAGATTGGCTTAGCTTAAGTCGACTCGCTAAGCCAACGATGAACAATGCCTAAGTGGACTATAATACATTATATTGTGTAAAGAAACAATCGAATAATTTATGGTGATTACAAAATCAATTTGATTGATTTACGAAAAGTATTCACAGATATCCAATATCAGTTGTCAATTTATTAGTCCGGCGCCCCAATTAAAAATCATTTGTATTTGTTTTTTATATTTTTGTTCTTGCATAAGAATATTTTATATTTTATATTTTTTATATTTATGTATTTTCTTAAGCATTTTTTATATGTCTTTTCTTAACAATTACAACTAAAGTAAACTTAAAATTAAGTTCTATCGTAAGTTGGAAAATGAATGCCCGATTTGTTAAATATAAATACAGTTATTAAAGTTAAATCTAGTGATAAATAAATGATAATCGATTTACAGGAATTACAAAATACGAGTGAAATTGTGCAAGAAATTCGCTAATTAAAATTAATTTTGTATCGCACGCATTTTTTTTTTTTATGTCTTCATCATATTTACACGCTTAAGCAATTAATTTAATTTGTACAATTGTTTCTCTCGCTCCTCTCTCTCTCTCTCTCTCTCGCTGCTCTCTCTTTCTTCAACTCTTCAAAGTTATTTATTTTGTTTTTCTTTCTCTTTCTTTGAGCTCAACTCAACTCGTCACGAAGCTCGCCCGCCGCCTCTGATTTTGGCACAGTTTTGGGGGCGTGGCTTGGGGCGTTCTTCGCAACGTTCTTAATACTTTTCGTAGGGAGTGTTTATAGATGAGAGCATCAGGTTGGCTATATACACTAAGCCTAGCGCTTTTCATTTTAAGAATATATCACAAATAATTAAATTTAAGATTTCACATTCACACACACATTCACACACTCGCACACACACACGCACAACGCTCAGCTATGTAGACGGCGTTTCTTTAGTAAGGAACTCACGGATAGAGAAGATGGATGAGTGGGGAGCCCACCTAATGACTCGCATCTAGATCATGCTCATCATCGCTGCCACAATCGTCCATCTCCATGTCGATGAGCTCGTCGTCGTCCTCGTCGCCGCTGCCGTTGTGCATGTTGCGCTCGGAGCCGGAGCCGCCGCCCTTCTCGTCCTCCTGCTGCATGCGCTTGTGCTTGGTGCGGCGATTCTGGAACCAGACCTTGACCTGTGTCTCCGACAGATTGAGCGACTGGGCGAGTGCCTTGCGCTCGGCACCAACCACATATTGATTGCTCTCGAAGGCGTGCTCCAGCTTCAGCAGCTGCGATGGCGAGAAGGCAGTGCGAATGCGTTTTGGCTTGCGGAAAGGTTGTAGAAGAAAGTCTGGAAGAGAGAAGAGAAGAGAAGAGAGTGGGTTAGTCAAAGCTCGGCGAGCAGAGGCTGGGTGTTGTTACTTACTTCCAGGGAAGCGGTGTGGAAAGATGCGGCCGTGGCGACTGAGCAGCCACGGGTAAAGCGGATAGCTTTCGCGCGGCATGCCCGGATTGCCCATGAAAGAGGCGGCGTGTGGGGGCAGACCAGCCGCTGCAGCGGCAGCTGCTGCAGGACCCAGCACATGGCCGGCCTGGAGAGCTGCGGCCATTTGGAACTGAGCGGCGGCAATCAAGTGCGGATTGTGCTGAGGCGCCAGCTCCGGCGGAGTGTTGATGTACGGTGGCAGTGCCTTGATGTCGGGCATGCCCGGCTGACCTTGTGGCGGCGGTGGACCGCCTGGGCCCATTGGGAATGGACGCACCAAGCCCGCTGGTGGCATGCCTGGCAGCATGAGCGGGTTGGGGCCGGGTCCAGCTGCGCCAGGGCCGGCGGGTGCATGCATTACAGGTGTCTTCGGGTAGCTGGGCGGCTGCTGTTGCGCCTGCTGCTGTTGCTGAGGTGGTGTGTTGTGCGGACTGCTGACCAGCAATGTGGGCGATGAGGAGGGCTGCGAAGATTGTGGCGACACGGACTTGGGTGGCGTGTGTGGCGGCTGAATGCGCTGCGCTGGGTTCTCAAGCTGCTCGGCGCCAGGTGGGGCTGGCGAGCGCTCGCGCTTCAATGAAACAGCAACGGGCGTGGAGTGGACATCGCCCAGCGGGGAGAGTCGTGTCTGGAGAGGACTGAGGCTGTTGGCGACGGCGGCGTTGTGATGCAAGCGCTGTAGCAGCTCCTGGATATCGTGATGTGACTTTGGTGTGCCCTGCTGCTGCTGATGGAGCAGCAGATGCTGATGCAGTGCGTGCTGTTGAGCTGGCGAGAGATGGGGATGCTGATGAGGATGCGCGTGCGGATGTGGGGCCAGATGCGACGGTAGCACGTGGGCGGCGTGATGTGTTGGCGGCGCCATCAGATGATGTGGCGGTGTGGGCGTGGCAGACAGCATTGTGAGCGCAGCTGGCGGTGTCTGGGGCGGCGAGCCGGGCCCATTGCGATCCGGTTGCGGGCTGCCTGGCTGCTGTTCCTGGTTGCCTCCGGCGGCAGTCACCGTCGCATCGTTGCCAACAATCGAGTCGATGCTGAAGCCGATCTTCTGCTTGGGTGTGGGCAACATGACGGCTGAGGTGGGTACCGGCGGAATCATTTTAGTCATAAATACGCGCGTTGATTGTGCGGGCGAGGCGGCGATTAGTTCGGCTATGTTGGCGGCTTTTGTCTATCAAACTGTATCTCAGTTAATCCTTGGTAAGCACTTGCCTTTGTTTTTCTGTTTTTTACACTTGGCGCACCATTGGGGCGCTACACTACACACTAAATAGTTGCCGTTAGGTTTCAGACCCTTCGACAGTTGCGGGCGACGGGCACGGCACGTAAACAACTTTCTACAGAGCGGGGGGAACAGAGAGTCAACAATTTGTATTTATTTTGTATGTTTGAGTTTTGCGATCGACGCGCTCGTAACGTGTTCACTCGACGACGTTCACAGTCTGAATAATCGAGAGAAGCGCCGCAGCTACACCAAGTGTACGCAATGGGAATTATACACACACACGGCATGACGAACGCGAGCTCTCGCTCTCTCCCTCACTCTCTTTCTCTTTTTTACTCAAGTGTTACCTCTCTCGCTGGCCGACTGGCTTTATCTGTACGTCTCTCGCCTTACACAAAACACGTCAAACCGGTCTGCGCCCGCGCCTCACGACTGCTCCTGCTGCTTGCGCTATAGCTGTGGCTCGCGCAACGCGCCAGAGCGAGAGCGCATGAGCAGTTCAACCAGATGCAGCGGCCAATGAGCGTGGCTCGTGTGCTTGCCATTGCACTCTCGCCTGCTTGTGGATTTTATCTGGCCACGCCATGCTGTCTCATTATCTGAACGGTTCAGCTGCACATGGAGAGGCGTACACAATTTAATTCGCTACGATGTATTTGTTTTTGCGTTTGTGTTTGCGCTTGTGTGTATTTGTATGCCTGTATATTCCTGCATATGGCTTCCGTTGATTTCTTCAGCCGGTGGTAGTAGTTGTTGTTGCTGTTATTGTTGTTGTTATTGCTGTTGTTCCTCTCTTTGTTGGCATTGTGGCTGTCGCTGTGTAATTTGGCTTACACTGTCATTCATAGTTTTTGTGGTTAGATTTTCATTTGCTTTTTATTTTTTATTTGATAAAGCGAATGAAAAGTGTACAAATATTTTAAATTGACCGTGTATTTAGCTAATTTAATAGATTGGCCGATAGAAATAATATATATTTGTATGTTATGTTGCTAAAATATTATTGAATTTAATCGTATATTCCACTTTCATTAACTGAAATTTAAATAGGGTTAAGTGCAAGGATTGCAAGATTTATTTGTTTTTTTTTAATATTGGTTATTTAAAAAATATTTATTTATTTTAAATTGGGTATATAAATAAACGCACATTAAATAGCACATTAATAAATTGTATATTACGGATACAAATAGCAGTTTTCAATATCTGCCTATATACATATACATACATATATGCTACATAGTAGTAAAAAAAAATTGTGGTAGTGCAACAAAAAGAAAATTTAATAATAAGCTCAATATTTTGAAAACAATTTGATACGAATATTAAGATTAATTGCTATTAACTTAGATGTTGATATTGAGTTAATAGATCACTACAATCTTTATCCAACTATTTTTATTTTTATGACCATAGCTATAGCATAGTTTAATATATTAATAAATATTATAATTTTATTTTATTTATTTATTTTTATATTATTTATTTTATTTATAATTTTTTATTTTATTTTTTTTTTTTTTTGTAATTATTACATAGGCCGTAATAACAGTTATCCGACGTCAATTTTCTCATTCTTTTCAGACATTCACGCTCTTGTTCCATTTCTCTCTTTGTCTCACAGTTTAGTTAGTTTAGGAATTCCCGTTATCTTTCTTTGCAGGAAACTATTGCGCGAGTAATACGATAAACTCTCGCACACTGTGACTATTTGGATGAGGATATTTCAAAAGGGTAATGCGCATCGCCTTCAAATTCAGATATATGTATGTATGTAGATACACCCATGCACGCACATGCACGCTGACGATGTGTACACGCATGCACGTACACGCACGCTGTCAATGTGTTTAAGCGAAATCAACTCCCGCTAAATAATTTGTATATGATTATATGTCAACAATAGATATTCACATGTATGAATATATGCACATGTACAGATACAAAATCAGATTTCATCTTGTAAATTTCTAATATACATATGTAGTAGTATATCATGCATATCATGCCTTATGCCCTTAAGTTTTTGATTTGCATGCTGCTCTGCCAACTTGGAGCTTGGCTCGTCCACTTCGCATGCTGATTTGTCTGTGAACTTTGTTCGAATTGTATTGAACAGCGCCACGAGCGACTAGCATAGTGGGTTGCCGTGGCCGAAGAGTGAATAGAATCGATTCAATTATAAATTCCGCACCACAAATGCACTTCAAAAAGTCGCCCTGTTACCAATAAATCAAACAAGGCGCACATTTTCTGCGACAGTTTTATATAGAGGGCATTACGCGTACGATTTAAATGTTAATTTTTATGCATATATTTAGTTTTTGTTGTTGTTGTTTTGTTTTTGCTTTTTGCTTTGGCACAAGACAAACTTTGTGTTGCTTATGTGTGTGATCGCAATCCAAATCGAGCTGAAATGAGAGCACAATTGGTCCGGGCCAGCTGCCTATTTTTAGAGCAAGACGCAAATATCAATTAGTAATCAGTAAATAATGCCAACAAATAGTTTTCACACTTGTTGCTTTAGTCGAAAATGATGTCGAGACGATTGTTCGCCGGGGTTATCGATTCGGAAGCAGCGCACAAAATTTATGACATTCGACAAACACGAGATTTGAATTTAGTTTGATTTCAAAATTAGATTAGCATCTTATTTATAGCTAGCTAATTAAGCCGCTTGCATTCTGTGCCCAAGCAGCGCTATTAAAGCATAATTATGCTGATTAATGAGCCTTGTGTACAAGGCATAACAATCAAATGCCGAGTTCAGAGAGCACAATTTAAGTGCCAAAACGTGTGAACGATAGTGCGAAAATCCAATTGACTGCCAACGAAAACTGTAGTATATTTTCTTGAATTTGTAATTTTACAATTAAGCAAATGTAACATCAAGTGCTTAAATTCACACGCCCACTGCGGGATACTAAGGATAGTGACTTGAAAAAATCATAAGGACGAATGCCTCACCGCAGGAACAGCGCAACAATTGTCCTGTTAATGAGCAAATAAAGATATCTGCATTACCAGCAACAGCAAGTAACAGCAACAGCAACAGCAACAGCAACAGCAGCTTCATCTAAATAGATGTTCGCCTAACCAGCTGCCCAGCCTGACCCGAGCTGTAGCACCCGCTGAGCAACCAATTGTATCCCAGTACTCACAGTACTCGAAGCTAAAACACCCTGCAAATGGATCAAAGTGCATAGCCTGAGTGCATTTTTAGTTTGTCTTTAGAGTTTGACAGAAATAATTGCTAGAGTTTAGTCTCTATTGGATTTGACTACATTTTGTAATTCAGTCTAGGCTAGAATAGCACAAATATTAATAATTAGCTATGTGTAAAGACAATATACCCTTAGTTTATAGGGTATCTGCTGATGCACAAAGTTCGCAAAGGCGAAGCGCCTGTGACTGCAGATTAAAACCATAAAAAATGCAACACAAGGGCAAACAACAAGGGCTCAGATACACAAAAAAGAACGTATTTATTAAATGGAAATAAAACGAAGGCAATCCCGAGAGACGAACACAGTGTGAGAAAGAGAGAGAGAGAGTGAGAGAGGGCGCACAATGCCCAGCCCAGCAGAAAGGTGTCAAAATCAACAATTTTCGAGCTGCAAACAATTCCACAGAAAACAAGGCGCACAGCATGATGCAATTTAGCCCCTCTCACTCTCCCTCTCTCTCTCTCTCTCGCTCTGTGTGTCTCTTCTAGCTCCCTATTTTTGGTCTCTCGTGTAACAAATTTTCGGCTGAAATAATGGAATTTATACACACACATTTATAACTTTGTATATAGGTGTGTACCATTTAGATATAAAAACAACAGTTTCACTTTTGCCTGAGATGAAAGACAATGAAAAACGTGGCAAATTTCCCTTTGTTTAATTTAGTGGCAAGAAATTGTAGAGAAACAAAAAATTGACTTTAATGATGATGAGTTGGCGATTAGAAGAACACTTCGAGTGCACCTCAGGAGTGCCACTAAATTCATTTGAATCGAGTTTGTAATTTTCTATGATTTCTATGTTTTCAGTTTTCTATTTTCAGTTTTCAGTTTTCTATTTTCAGTTTTCGTGTTAATGTTTTGTCTTTTTACGCTGAAAATGGCACAATTATATAGAAATCTCAATAGCAGACTAGTGCGTGTGTGTGCTGGCATTTAAATGTAATTAATTTACAGTGCTTTGGATTGGAATCGAAGGCAGGTACATCTACATATCTAAGTTCCTGGAATTTCAGCTCAGATCTATCAATTTCACAGTTCTCATAATAAGTTCGTTTTCCCAACGATCCGCTCATAATTTGAACGCTTGTAAATCCACGCGGCACACAAAATTATGATGGATGATATTGTGGCTGCATTTTCACGCTTGAGCACCGTGACAGGGGCAGGGGCAGGGCAGCAACTGGAGTGCGGGCGGGGCAATAGAGTAGCCGAGAAAAACTCGAAACTGACAGCGCTTCCAATTCAAATGATGATAAGCATGAGAGAGGATCGGATCGGATCGAGGGCTCCTAAGGCGGGGGCTCGCGCCCTTGAAATGGGCTCATCAAGCAACGGGACAACGAACGTTCTAAGGCCCTGTCGAGTTCCCAGAAAAACCTATTACAAGGTAAATGCCAACGCCAAGGGGCAAGGATCAGCATATGCATTTGATATTTCGTGCACGCCACGTACAACGAGGCCAATCAAGAACAGAGCAAACGAATAGAGTTAAGAACAAACCAACAACGAGCACAATAACTACAAAGGCCATAAAATCATATTAAAACACAATTTTTGGTCAGCAACTGAGGGGCCAAGCGACATAAAACATTTATATCTAATCCTTGACAATAATAAAAATCACAAAAACGACATGACAACGATAACGACAATGGAAAATGGAAAATGGGAAATGCTACAAGCTGTCAGCAGCGGCAAACATTGCTTTAAATTGTCAGAAAAGTGCTCAGCAACGGGCTGCGAGGAAAGCCAACAGAATACAGTAGTCAGAGAAATGTCATAAAAATGTCTAGAGCTGGCTCCCACTTTTCACTTTTCCCTTACCCCGTCACCCCTTATCCGTTGCCCTTTCTCCTTCTCTTACCCTTCCTCTTTCTCTTTCATTACGTGTGTGCAAAACATTCTACACTATTCAAGAGCCAGGCACTTTTTATGACACTTTCCGCAACCGGCGAGGACTCTCCAGCCGTAGCCCTAAACCAAACCCTACTGCTATCCTTACGGCCAGCCGCACAACAATCGCATACAAAGAGGAAAATCTTAGTTGCTGAAAATAAAATCAACGTAATTTTTATAGTTTTTCACCGCTATTTTTTTAGTGTCCATTCGTACTCGTTACGAGTAGTTTTCCCTGCTCTGCTCTGCTCTGCTCTGCTCTGCTTACTCCCCTTTTTTGACACATTTCAACGTTATTTTTCGGTCGACAGGCACTTTTGTTCGTGTGTCATTATCGTTTGCCTGCATCCGTTTAGATGCGACTTTATCTTCCAATCAAAATTTATGACACGGCGGCAGAGGACAAACAACTACACTAGCGATCAAGTACAGATAATTTCTCGATTACAGTTACTGGAAAATGTTATGTTATATATAATATATAATATGTAATATATAATATATAATATATAATAAATAATCTATAATATGTAATATATAATATATTAAATAATATATCAAAATAAAAGATAGACAAAATTATAGGAATATTAAAAATTTTATTTAAAATGTCTTGGGACTTCTTAATCTATATTTATTATATGAACAATATAGTAGTTTATTTATATTTAACTTAATGATAATTTACAGAAATCATTTTTTTTTAAATTTATATGGAATTCTAATTTTATTTTAATATATAAATTTGTTCTCATAAATATATAAATAAATAAATAATAAATATTAATTGTATGACGATACAAGTGGACTTATAGCTAAATTGAATAGTGAAGTTATTGAAAATAATAATATATGTATTTAAATATTTGAATGGTAAATTAGTTGTGTATTTTTTATTTATTAGTATTATTATTTTCTTTATTTTATTTATAATTTCACTTTATTTTTAATAAAATTTACGTATACAACAGAGTACATGACACCCTTGGCCTTATCTACTTGAACATAATCATATAAGTATTTGAAATTAATAGTTAGATCATTTAAATAATCGACAATGGCAAAAAATGTGAATAAAATTTTGTAAAGTACATGAGATAGTTTATTTTAAGTTTATTTGAATTTTTTTATATATTTTAAAAACTAATTATTATTAAATTTATTTATATTAATATTTGTTCTCTACTCCTCTGTATGTATTTCCTTATACATGCATATATCCCACACACTCTTACATCTATTGTAATTTGCATCTTAGCCAAAATCGAATCGAATGATATCTTGACTTTTTGACAGTGACCGATTGATGACTTTTCTACTTAACGCCCCTCGAGTGGGGAGTGGGGAGTGGGGAGAGGAACACTTAATAAATGATGCACCCACACTTGTCAGTCGCACTTTGCACCCCATTATGCAGCAACCTCCCCTATGGACAAGCATATCGAAACTAATGATGACACCCAATAAAAAATTCCAGCAAATGTGTAAATTTGTAAAAATGCACGAAAATGTAAATGTGATAATTCTGAAATGGTAACAATGCGATGAACAGATACAGAAAGCGAAAAAGCAATAGAAATGGAAATGAAAATGAAAATGAAAATGGGAATGGGAATAGAAAAGGGAATATGGATACGGTTGAGCGCCTTGACGAGGGGCTGCCGAGGGTTGAGGACAAACGATATAAATTTGTTCATGTTTGTCGAAAATGTCGCGGACAAGAGCAACGCAGACGTAAAAAACTGAGTTTGCAATGGAATGGGAATGGAATAGGGATTGAGATTGGCATTGGGATTGGAATAGGGATGAGCTAGAGCTGGGATCGCGGGACGCATTGCAGATGACTCAATTTACACACAACGAGCACTGTAAATTGCGCCTCATTTTGTGCACAATTTTTCCTTTGGCATTTGCCAAATGTCAAATGGAAAATGGAAAGAAGGAAATGCGCTGTAATTTGTGCGCGCTCTCGCTCTAGCCTTTGCGAACCTCATAAATGCGAAATTAGCGCGCCAAGCAGCCGCCCCTTGCGGCAGGACGCGCACAAGGACACAGCCAAATGGGCCGCCATTTTGTTGGCAGCGCCGCTCGACGTCGTTAAACAAATGAATTGCCATAAGCACAGCCTGATTGCGATGTCACTTTAGATGGGTTTTATAATAAGCTGCGGCTCCGGCCCGCTGCTGGCCCGGTTCCCGGTTCCCTGGCAGCTGCCTGCTGTGCTTGGCAAGCTTGCAGCACAGCAACCCTACCCCTTCTTCTTCTGCTTCTTCCTCTGCACAGCAATGACAACAGTTTGCACACTTTATGAGGCGCATCATTATGAGGCTGCCATGGCATCCTGCTCGGCGACTGCCATTATTATACGCCATTTAAATAATTTTTGCTTTCATGCTGCGCCGCTGTCGCTTGGCACTCGCCGTCTGCCACGTTTTGCAACCCCCTTCTGCCACTTAGCAGCAAATGCTACCCCTGCCAGTGAAGCCAGATTCACCCCAAAGTGCGTAGTCTATACCGCTTTTCTCAGGCACATAATCAGCGTGCATCATCAGCATTTGATTGCGACAAATAATGCCGCTACTTTGTGTTGCACGCTGCACGTAAAGCGGACCAAGATCCAAAATGGCGCTCGGGATGCTCGGAATGAGTTAAAAGCGCGCGCGCGCGTGTTAAATTAAAAGGATTTGTGTGTTGATTGAGAGCCTTGTGCTGCCGCACGGGGTGGGTTCCAGAGGGGAATCATTTTCATAAATGAATTTCAGTTACAGATATTTAATTGAATGCCAGATGCCGTATACCGCATGACAGGTCTGAAGTATGCACTCCATAACGGTCTAATCCCCAACAACTGCAAGGAAGTATATTTGCTAAGAAATCCTACTGCAGACGGTAGCCGTCGTTCAGCCAATGCTAAGCCGATCTAACAATGAGATAATGAAACATATATGAGCTTCATAGCCCAAAACAAGCCGACAGTAGCTCTACAGCCGAGACGATGCAACGGTAGATGCAACTGGATCTGGGCCAATGGCCACACAATGGACGGCCACTTGAGTTGTGAACATGGATTTGGTATCGAGGTGCAAGACAATGACCGCTGGAAGGTGCTCAAAGTTAGCAGCAAGCAGCTGATGTCGGTCGCTGCCGATGCTGATCGCTGACGATCTCTGGTGATCTCAACATTTTGATCTTAGTACAAAAGTCAGCGGCAGGCAAAAGGGCAACAAGCGGGTGTTCCTAGTCACATGAAAAGAAAGGAACGAAACCATTCTCTGCATAGCTCTGAAGCGGAAAGAGCCAAAAAGTTAAGCCACAAACATACAAGAGGATCAAAACGGATTTAAATACAAAGTGGGAAATAATGAAGTGCCGCGCGCATCACAGAGGGGAAGCATCGGCTTCATGTGGATGATATTTCAGGGTGGATAGTGCAGACGAGTTGCCTTTTGGCTTATTAAAGTTATAATTAAAGTGTGTGTACTGACTGACTGACTGACTGACTGACTGACGAGCTGACTGACTGACTGAATAACGGATGGACTGACTTGTTTATGAGTCTAACAACCCCGAGCTGCTGGCGATCGCAGCCAGTTCCAGTTGCTTAAATAGAGCATTGTTCTCTGAATTCAATTAAATAATTTCATTTATAAATAATTTGTATTCAGATTATAATAGATTCACACTTTGCAAGCAAGGAATTAAAATAAAATGTATATTCACAGTGGCGTAGTTGATAGAAAGTTTCAAGGGGAACGCAGTTTCTTGGAAAAACTCGCACAAATTAAATGGAATAGCCCGAATATGATTAATATGTGTGTAATTTTCTTCATATTCTTTTTTGTATATATAATTTCAAATCTTTTTTTGTATATATAATTTCAAATCAAATCAACAATGTGATTCATTTAATATTCAATTTAATTACTTAGTTAATTAACTTACTTTATCCTACTTTAACTTACTTTACATATTAACTTTATGTATAATTTATATATTAATTATAGTTGGGGAATCTTGCACAAAATATTTTGCAAATAACGCGAATCAAACCAAAATGTATTTCATTTGAACTTCAACCTCCCTTTCAAGAATTACCTACGCCTTTGTTGGTCTACCCTTTCCTGTGAAAGACCTCCCAGCACATGGCATGTCATTTAAATTCATTAGGATTACGAGACAAAAAACTCAAGAATATGCCAACATGTCAACAAGCAGAGAAAGGTAAACTCAAGCACCCTTCAGACACGGCAATGAGTCTCGAGCAATAGCCATACGGAAAAAGGATAATAATATAAATCATATGAGACCATTATGAAATTATTGTATAAGACAGAGATGAAGTAGCGAGAGCGAGAGCGAGAGAGAGAGGGAGAGAGTGAGACTTCATCACAATGCTCAACGGCCTCACATACTTGACTTAATTTAAGCCAATTTGGTGCCCATTGAACGAGCGGATTACATTGGCAGAGGATGCGAGTGCATCTCTGAGCCTTAATTGTTTTGGGAAAATACAGACTCGTCGTACACACATGTGAGGCTTAACTTTGCGCAAAGTGGAACACCCGCACGCGCAGCTGACTTCTGCTGCAGCACTTGAGGAACCATGTAATCGTAATCCTCAAGTGCTCGGTAGCCGCACAGTAGCCAGGAGTCGGCGTATTAGAAGGCCACCAAATTTGCGCTTGCCATTATGTAATTTGCCCTGTCGAGGCGGCACTTGCTCTCTGAAGCCGCCCGCCTCCAGCTGGTTCGATTTGTGCCACTTTCCCGGGGCGGCCGTTTGATGTGGCCATTGGCCACCGCGCCCCTGGAATAGCCCATCAATGCAAATGCAATGGGTGCCATAATGATGTCTCTCAGTCGCTGTTGTCCACAATAAACGGAGCTCAATCATTTTTATAATTTATGAAAATATTTTTTATTAAAGCTAATTGGCCCGACAAAGCGCACCCGACTGACAACACCCAAAGCCGGCCCGTGCCGCAGGCCCCAAAAAAATTCCAATCGCAATTGGGCATTAAAATGCCTCAGCATAGTAGCAACTGCTTGGCTCTGGCTTGATATGAGCTGCAGTGGGTGGGGAGTGGGTGGGCGATGGGGAAGGCTAGTACAGTTCCATTGCATTCATTTCGATTGGTGTCAATGCACGGTGCGGCATTCGTAATGTGCACAGATTTGTATAAAGTTTGAGAGCCCGCGGCGGCTTTGTTTTTAATCAGCTGCCGCTGCCGCTGCTGCTGCCGCTGCCACTTGCCACAGACCGCACACATGACTTGGACTCCAAGTCTAAACGAGCCGAAACGAGTCGAACCAAAACGAACCGAACCGAACCCTGTTGAACTGAACTGAACAGAGTCGAGTTGATTCGAATGCCTAATTAAAATTGATTTGATTTCTCTGACACTTTTCTGTGAGGCTGCCTGGCAAATCAAAGCGGCATTGTTCGACACGCCAGTCAGTCAGTCAGTGAATCAATCCGTCCGTCCGTTCGTCCGTCCTTCTGTCCGTCTGCCAGTCAGTCAATCGCTTCAATTTCACATTTGATTGATATTTTTGTTGAAACCAATATAGAGAGAGAGAGAGAATGCTGCAGAACGCTAATTAAGCCAGCCGGCGCTAAGCTCATAATTATACAAAAGCCTCTAACATAGACACTGCCTTGGACTCCAGCTGAAGCGGTTGGCCGAGATTGAGGCTGGAGCTGGGACCAAGCATTTGGTTGTCATCTTGGCCATATATCTTGTTACGGCCACGGCGCATGCGCGTCTCGTCAATTAGTTTGGCTGTCAAAAAGATGATGAACTCGTTGCTTGATGAGGGTTTACGCTGCACGTCTCTGCCCTACGATCCTCGTCCAAGTCCACTGCTGTCCACTGACTTATCACAGTTTCAAGCGAAATTACGACGCGCCGCGATTATTTTCTGCTTTTGTTTCTTGTTATATTTTGTCTCGTTTTTTAATAGTTTTGGCAGTTTGGCGCGTAGTTTAGAAAATGCCTGAAATATGAGTAACGTCGAGTTTTGAGAGTTTCAACTCAGTTACAAAGAGTCAACGCGTGCGGAATGCGTGTACAGATAGCATCGATATAGGCGTGTTTATAGGCCAGTCGAAGTCGAAGTCGCAGTCGAATCTGTAGTGCGTGTGGTCGCTGGCTGGCGTCATGTCGTTGACATTTGCGACAAATGCCCTGACGCATGTCAAGTGCTTGTCTATGGCACTTCAACCGCAAACCGGTGGCTGGCTGCGTGTGGTCGGTCCATCTCCAACTCCATCTGCATGTTCATCTACATCTCCATCTGGCCGCTTCATTTCGGGGGTGGTCCGGCCTAATTGCACAAGCTTGTTACAGCAAGATCTTTGAGTCAGCCACTCGGCAATCGGAGTGGCTCAGTGACTCAGTGTGACAGTCTTACAGCCACAACTAGTTGACAGCGAGTTTGTTTTTGTGTTTATTTTTAATCAGCTAATTAAGGTCAGCGCATAATTTTAATTGTTTTTCATAATTTGGAACGTCGGCGCTACACAAAGGCTTCGTCTGATGCGATTATCTCTCTCTCCCTCGCCCTCTGTGGTGTGGTACAGTGAGGCTGATAAGTCGTTGAGTCTTTTGCATAATTGGCGGCTATTTTGCTTTTTAGTCTGTTGTTTATTTTGTAATGGAATTGAATTTAATTGCTCGAGCTTTCAACAAATTCAAATAAAAGTGCGCATTAAGCAGCCGGGCCCAAAGGTCAGCCCCCAGTGGAAAGGTCACATGCTGTACAGCAACGAGCTGAGTTTATGATTTGTGATTTGTTCAAACAAAATCTTCAATTTGATTTGTGTTTAATTATGGAACCTCTTCAGCTCGCTGTGGGAAAATGGAAAAGCAGCCACGTCCGTCTCCTGGCTTTGATTAATTTGAATTATTTTTGGAACGCGGTGAAATGCGAGCGCCTCGTGATCGTGCTCCACAATGCCGCTGCACCACCGAACCACCACGTTACTCTGGTTGTGCTTGTTGTTGTTACTTCGATACGCCAGGTCGAATTTATTTGTTTGTTTGTTTTCGTTAATTTTTGTACAAAATCTAATTAATTACAATTTTTATTGCCACGACTTGAGGCTTGGTCCGCGTCCGCACTCACGACTGCGCACGAGCATATTTGGTTCGGGCTCATATTTGTAATGTGATTTATATGGGAACAATGTGAGTGAGGATCTTTGAGAAATGTGTGTGCATGTTGAAAGTGCCATAAAATGTTTGAGCTATTCGAAATGTTCGATGAAATGTGAAAGGCTATTTCTCAATTTCATTTTACGATCTGAGAGAATTCTCTAGCATTTGATCTAGAGCATTTGAAATTGTAACATATTTAAGTTAAGCTGCTGCTTACAGAAATAATTATGAATTCTGAATGTAAGTGAAATAAAATTGTTTAGTTTATTTTCATATTTTATGAATACGAAATGTTGTATTTAAAAGTTTTTTATTTAAGGAAATTTAAATTGATATGCAATTAAATTTATACAAATTATTAAACTTTTAGATCTTGTTCACTGATTTTGCAATCAACTCACATTACACAGAAATCCTACTCCATCATGTGAAAGCATGAAGATATTTTTTTACATTATTTAAAAACGCTTTCAAAGTGCAGAAAAAATTACTCTACATTCGGGAAGAAAGTAAAAAAAAAAATGTTGAGCTTATTAGATCAATATTTTATATCAATTAAAAATTGTTTTTTTTTTTTCGATTTTTTAAGTTATTAAAAATCAAATCAAATGTCAGTTTTATCTGCAAGCAAATGGTTATGAATTATGATACTTTTAGATTTGATTTTCTAATTTAGTAGACAATAATAAACGGAAAATATGAAGATAAGATTTATTATTATTTTGTATTTATTTTGTATTTTTTTTTTTTAAATTAGTGGACAATATAAGCGGGAAGCATGCTGATAATTAATAATTATAATTAATTTAATTATATAATTTTTTTTTTATTTTATTTTATATTTTTTTTTTATTTGCAAAATTCGTACCAAAAATACCAAAAATAAAAGAAAAGAAATTTGGATCACAGTTGATATGTTTAGTGGGCTAATTAGTTAAAGGCTTTAGCAACAACTGCACCGGAAGTAACAGTTAAACGTTGTTAAGTGCAGCCTAATTGCCATGGACAACAATTAAACGGTGTTCGCTCTCTCTTAATTGTGGGCAAAGGCAACGCACTGACCATTCAACTTGAACCGCCGACCCAATGGGCTTGCATGACATCGCTTGCAGCATGAGCAACGGCTTTCGGCTGGCATTCGGGCAATTTGCAGCGAAAATGCTGAAAAGCAAACAAAAGTGCAAAACACATGCAATGCCAGCTAATTAAGCTGGACGGAGCCGGGCCACTGCATTTGAACTAAATAAACAGCAGCAAACAGCAGCCAGGTCGGCCTGTACAGGTCTTGGACTATAGCCGACTGAAGCCGCGCCTCTTCACGGTAGCCCCTAACGGAAGCCATACTTCAGCGCTGGCAGCCCGAGATCTGACAACTCGCATCTAAGAGATGCGCGACGAGGAACGAGGCCTAAGCGAGCCACAAACAAGCCCCAACAAATGGCAGTAGCCAAGCTGGGGCCACGCTGGGGCCACGCTGGGGCCTCGGCTCCCGCTCAGGAAGTGGGCTGTCGGCGAGGAAGCTCACTCGGCGGCGGCATCGCTGATACGCCCCGTGAGCCGTTTGCATATTGAAAGCAATAAAAATTAATTTTCACATGCTAACAGCGCAATCAAAGCAAAGTTGACAAGCGTTTACAAAGGCGGCGCATCTGGGACGCGTTTATCACCGAAATATTTCATCTGCGGGATAAGCATCAGCGGAGTGGACAGCGCGAGTGGACCCATTTGGTGGATCCAAAAAAAAGTGCACTGGAAAGGTGTGAGACGTTCGCCTCAAGCCGTTTGTCATCGCATTTCCGCTGAAACTCTCAGCTCTCTGCTCTCGACTCTCGACTCTCAACTCTTCCTCCCATGCCCATTCTCATTCTATATCTGACCAACTGTCATATCTCTGGGCATGCGCGACAGACGCTAATTAGTCGCCTGAATGGAATTGAAGCTCAGCTCACGGCTCACACCTTCGCGGCTGCTGGACACGCGGATTCGGATGTGCCCTCAGATATGTTGCGGCTGCTTTTGTCTGGGGTCGTGTGAAATTTTAATGGTTCGCATTTCGTTTTGCAGCTCTTCATAGATGGCTATCGGTTTAGTTTTTATGATTGCCCTTTACACGAAAAAAGAGAGGTTTTTCGCTAAAATTAAATGTGCTTTTTGGGCTGTGAATCAGTGCAGCAGTTATGGAAAGTTGTGCTCGAATATGGGCCAAGGTGTGACTACAGAGCTAGCCAAAGAAACCCCCAACGCAATGAGTCAAATGCTAAGATTGTCGCCAACTCTAATACAATTGTAATTACCTAACTGACTCACGGGTTTTCACTCTGTGCAGACTCAACAAATGTTTCGCTTCCGAGTGGCACAAGGCATTTGCATTTTTATTGCACCCAATTAAAAATCTATTTAATGCCCCTTACGCACATATTTCTTGTTCCATATGCACTTGCGAAATGCGCTTTTAATTGCCGGCCATAAATCAACTGCCGGCCCAAACACTGCAAATGTAATGCAATTATCATTTTTAAATGCACGCGCCAATTGATGCTCTAAACAAATGCCAAATCGAATGCGAATCACCCACACACGCACACACATACACCCATAGGCAACCGATTGGGATGCATAAATCAGCGGCCATTCCGGAATCCGTTCAGTAGCTCGGCAGCTGCTCGCCAGCTCGTAAAAAATGCAATTGCCAATGATGCTGACGTTGGCGGCCATTTTGTAAAGCTCTGGGCATTATTAATTGGCTCTGTTTGCATTTCGGCAAGTTTTATTTATATATTTATGACCAGATTCCGCTTACCACGGACTCTCTGAGCACTGCCATTCAAATGACACGCATTCAATTACCAGCGAGTGACTCACAAGCTCACAAACTAACAGTTCCCCAGGCCTGTGGGCGTGGCTGCTGCCGCCCCTGTTGCTGTTGCTGTGGAATGCAAACAGCTTCAATCACACTGGGCCCTGTTATATTTATCGCCTTAAACGAGCATAAATTGTGGCTTAAAAGTTTCCTAGAATTGTAAGTCAATGGAATGAACTGAAATGCGCCGTGCGTGGGTGCAGGGGCAATAGATCGGGGCACTCGATCTGTTGGCCGTTCAACTACACTGAAAGAAATTGCTCGGTGATAATTGACATTTCTCATCGTCTAGGCAACAAATCATTATTTTTTAAATATTAATTAATTCTTAGAAATGAAATTCTGTAAAATACAAATTTATACAGATTCAACGAATTCTCTAAGTAGATACATAAAAATCTGTTTATATAATTTACTCACTCACTCGGTGTCGGTTTCCTTCTCTCTCTCTCTCTCTCTCTCTCTCCTCTCTATCTTTCCATATATCTTCTCTAAATCTTTCTCTTTTATATAACTTTCACACTGACCTTCCCACACACTCTCAATCAATTTCTCTCAGTGCACATCAACCAGAGTTATCGATGATCAATACCAGTGGCGTTTAATTAAAATTGTACAAGTGCCAGTGTCAAGTCAATCGTTGTCATTCACCCAGCTCATGCCCGTTGTCTCCCATCAGCCATACCCTAGCCCTATCCCCTCTGCCGCCGTCTCTACGGGCCCATGTCAGTGTCTTCCGAAACACGTTAACAGCCCAAACGTGACAACAGCAACAACGGCGATGGGGAGGAGAAGCCCACAGTTGATTCAGTTGAGCAGTTGAAACTGTTGAGACACTCGAGCAGTTGCATTGAATCCTCCTCGGGTTTTGTGGCCCTGGCCCTGGTGTGATACCTAAATGCCTCGCCGTGTTGGCGTTGGCTCAATTGTCAATTCATAAACGACTTTGAAGTTTTCTTCGATTTTTGATTTATGCCCATGAATCTACAGCAAATGTCACCCAGGGGGGCACGGTGAGGGGCGTGGGGCAGAGTGAGTTTCGGGCAGCAATGGCCGCTCAAATTGAATGTTAATATATGCAGTTAATAAGTTATTTCTGATATTATATGGTAGCCAACGGGCTGTCAAAACTCACACAAGCAACTGTCAGCGCTGGTAATTGCTTAGCGGCCCACGCGATGCGGCTGGCCTGGCATATTAATGGGCCAAGTGCCTAGTGCAGCACCAGCAGGGGCTGACTGGGGGCTGACTGGGAGTGGGGGCTAGCGGGTGCTCTCGGAGACAAAGTGACGCGCCGGCCATGTTTAGTGTGCGGCTGACAAGCTAATTTGTTGGATAATTGTGCGATTTTTGACAGGCGCAATGAGCTGACAGTGACAACGGGCAGCGTTGCCAGATCGTCGATTGTTGCCAGCGACTACCTTCTGCCATTTACATATGGCAGCACCGGCAACAAAGTCAACAATTCGAACCCGCTGGCCAATTTACCTCAAGTGCAAATTACAGCCAGACAGCCGAACAGCCGAACAGCCGAGCAGCCAAAGAGCCAAATGAATGGCTGGCAGTAAGAGCCGGGCCAAGACAGATTGACATTAAACAAGTTGTAATTCGATACTTAATTGACGCCTGACTCGTAAATTTGCAATTGCTCCAGCCCAGACCCAAGCCCTTGCCCAGCTCCATGATACACAAGAGTTGGGCAAACAGCGACCGGCCAATTCCAATTAAAGAAGGCCCAAGGGGCCCTCGCAATCGGCTGTCGCATTGAGGTACACATGTAATGTAAAAAGTGAGAATATTGCCCACACACACAGCAAACGGCTGACGAGGAGGCCTGACACGACTGGGAGGGGGTCAGCGATGAGCTTGCTAAACAAGTCAAGTGTCCAATCGCAGTCAGTGTGGGGTCACTTGATCCATCCGTGTGAGGCTGCAGATCTGCAGATGGCCCAGTTTTTATTTGCTTTTAGGCCATTTGTTTTCAAACACAGCCCATGACAGTGTCAGTTGGCTCGGCCCACCTGGGCGAACGACTTATTGCGCTTTTGCAATAAATTGTTATCCAAAAACTGTAACTCTAACTGTAGCCATGCTGTAACTGTAACTGTAACTATAACTGCTCCAGCTTAAGTACAAATCGTCTTAGCTAAAAACTAAAGGAGAAACATTTCCAAACTCCGCAGGGTTTTATGGCCCGCCACAGCATTAACACTGCCCAAGCACTCCCTCGGGCCGTGGACGGGGCTTTCTATTGAGAAAGTGTAACTTTTACCCAATGCTTTGTCGATTTTAAAGCCATAAAAAATGTTTTATGTCTCTGGCGCACATATTTCAGTGTGTCGCTGAAGCGAAAATTGCTCCACAGCTTAACGCCAGTCATGGAAGGAGAATCCGTGGAATGGGGTTCTACCTACATGGTATACAAATATATCAGTATATATGTATATATATATAGTGGCATTTTCATCCGGGCGACATCGCCGTTATTGCAGCAATTTATTTTATTGCAAATTTTATAGGCTTTGAAATTTGATTGGGCTTTTCGCGCTTGCCACGATTGGCAATCGTTCGGTAGCAATCGAGCAAAATATCGAATTACAAATGAATTTGACTTTGATTTGTATGCCTCCCTCAAGTGGTTGGCATTCGCCCAACTACTGGACAATTCCGTGGAATGTAAACGATTTCCAACAGGAAAAACGAAACCCAACTCAGCTCAGCTCAGCTCAGCTCACTCTGAAATTATTTAAACAATGCGAACACTAACTATTTACGGCCACTCAAAATAAACATTACCTGGTTTATGTGTTGTTCACCAAGTTTATATCATTTGGTGGGTATTACAAGTCGCTCTATTTGGATTTGTTATATCAGAGCTTAAACATAATGCAGAGGGCATTAAAAAACATCTGTGTGGGCATTCGAATTAGGGCTATATATTTTATAGAGTTTATAGTTTTCTGTAATTTCATAAGCTAGATTAATGGCATGTACTAATATTTAAAAAGCTGACATGCAAGTCTGTTAATTTATTTGTTTTATGATTTTTAATATTTACGCAAAATATGAATCAAACAGCTTATATATAAAGTATTGTATTTATTCTTTAATTTTTAAATATTTTGTATTCAGTACATATTTTTTAAGTGACAGGTCTAATAATATTTGAGCACAAAAAAAAAAAAATAATTTATTTACTTATTACTTATTTACAATAATTTATAATTTGATATGCGAATTCTGGTAATTAGTTTGTTACTTGAAGTTTAATAATTAGACAAAATATGAATCATATAACTTATGTATAAAATATTAATATTAGTTATTTACATATATTTGATTTATAAAAATATAGATTATTAATGCATAAAATAAAATTAATAAAGTATTTACATATATCATAATATTAACATTAAGTATTTATTTTCTTTTATTATACTTGAATGAGTTATTTAGTTTTTATTCAGAAAGATATGAATGATGTATATACTTAAATTATAAAATAATAATATTATAAATTATTTTATTTTATTTGTAATGAATTTCCACATTTATTAATTTCTGTGTTTTATTCGCTTGGCTTACAGAATTTATTTATGACAATACTTAAAACACTTTTTTATGTTTAATCAAATGTATTTACAATTCATATTACTTTCTCGACAGCTAGGAAACTTTATAGTTGGGCCAACGGATTGCTAGCGGTATAATTCAGCATGAACTTTATGGTTACCAAAGTTCCAATATCACTGCCAATTACCTCAAGAAAAAACTTTCCAGAAATCCAGAAATAGTAAAGAAGCGATTCCTGTCAGAAGTCACGAAATCCAAGCCAAGCTCCACACAATTGGAAATAATTAAAATATTTTTCGGGGAGCGGCGTATAGAATATATAATTTTCATTTTGTTTACATTCTACAGTCAAGTGTTTCTTTTGTTTTTGGGCAATCGCAGCACGGGACAAACAATTACTTTATGAGCGCTGCAAATATGGCGTCGATCATAATTAGGAAGGCAGCCCTTTTTTTGGCCAGAACGAAAGTGACAGCGGTACTTCCGTTGATGAAGCCTAGACCGAATAGAAAAGAAGAAGCAGAAGAAGAAGAAGAAAGGTACTCAGTTGTCCGTGGGTCACAGTGCTCTCGAGGAAGGTGTCGCTGCCAAAGTAGAACATGACAAACGGCAACGACAAATCGATAGGAAGCTCACACAATTGTCGAGAGCGGGGAAGAGGCAATGTAATTGCGACACCTTCGCCCATCCCAGGCTGCGGCACTTACATTGCCTCCGTCCGGGTAGCGCTAATGGCCGGAAAGTCGCCAACAATAAACGCTCAACACGTGGGCGCTGATAAGGCTCGGTCTTTGTCTTCGGCTCGCTCTGGGGGCGGATGTGAGCGATTTGGTGCCAGCTTTTGACGCTTTCTGATTGCAGATGCCAAATTGCAGGCAACGAGGCAACATTTAATGTCTTAATTAACTGGCAGGAGTCTGGCCTGAAGTTGACTTCAATTGGATATGATTGGACTGGATTGTATTGGATTGTATTGGATTGGATTAGATTGGACTGGGTTGGGTTGGGTTGGCTTGGCTTGGGTTTGGCTGTGTATTTTTGTTGAGAGAATCAAGAATCGCTAGGCTTATCTATAAATGGTAATCAGTAATTAAGTCTGCGGCTAACTTGACGCACGCGCTGCAGACTTAAGCCGAAGTTCGAGCTGAATTGGGAGCAGCGACATGTGGCCCGTTCGACTCTGGCAGCATTAATGTTATCATGTGTTGATTTACATGCGTATTGTTGTTGTAATTTGATTCGCCTGTCGCCCTGCTGATGTAATGGGTGTGTTACGGGGCTTACAGCTTAAGCCCAATCGAGCGATTGAATGCCCACGATATGCAGCAATTTAAATAAATGGAAGAGACTGGCGATGAGATTGAGGAGCAGCGATAAACGAGATTAACCCCAAAGCTGCCTTGGTCAGAGATCCCAGAGAACTCAACTCCCAGTAACACAGCGAGAAGCCAATTAAGTTCAGCTACTCCAGCAGCATTTGAAAAGTTGAGTGTGTGCTTGACTTAATATAGTATCTAAATATTTAATAACAGCTATTTAAAGTTAGAGCGGAATATTAAATGTAACAGAAATACATTGAACAAATTTTATAACGAAAAGATTTAGTGATTGAGTATAAATGTAAAATGTAGAAATTTTCTTTAATAATTGGATATATTGATTTTAAGCAATAATAGAATAGAGCTAAAGATGTACTCCTAATCAGTATAAATAATGAAGTTAATGCAATTTTTAATAAAAAAATTGGCAAATCTAGCTGAGCTCTATAAATATTTGAATTTTAAGCAACTTTAACTTAATTTAGTAATTTTTAGTAATAATTTTAACTAATGAAAATATTTCTCAAGTATGTTATTAAATATTTTATTTTATTTTATTTAATTAATTATGAATAAAATGTTCATTTAATTTAAAATAAAATATTTATATTTAATTATGTTAGGTTTTCTTTTATTTTTGATTTTATTCGAATTTTATAATAAAAAATATACGAGAAATTTGAATTTAAAGCAATTTTAACTCAATTAAACCTTAATATAATTATTAATATATTTTATTTGATTTTTTGTAGTTTTACTAGTATCTACGTAAACTCTTCTATTTTTTTTTTTTTTAATTATTTATACCCGCCACAAAGTTGATTGCATAACTCTTAACTGGCGTTAAACGAAAAGCGAATCAAAGCTATTTTCTTGCAATTTGGCATTGTTTTGGCTTTTGCTGGCGAGTAAACAATACAAAATTTAAATTTTTTTCGACTGGAAAATTGCAACATTTAACAATAAATCGGAGCCGGCAGCAATAACAATGGCCTAGCAAAAGGGACGGCTGCAAAATAAACGCTCGAAATTACAACAACAGCAACATCAATAGCTGAGACGTAACAAAGGCAGCGGAGGGTCAAAGCAACAGCAACAAAAAGCCAAGCGTAAAATTAAAGCGCAAAATGCAAATAAACGAAACCTAATAAAAGCAATTTGCAAAATTAAGTAAAACGTTTGCGCGCCCTCACCCCAGACCAGCTGTGTGTATGTATGTGTGAGTGTGTGTGTGTGTCTAAACAAGCAAAGCTGTGCTAATTTTTTGTAAATAAAACTACCGATCTAGCGATCGGTACCACTCCAACCAGCCAGCCAGCCAACCAGCCAGGCATTCGGAAAATCAACTGTGAAAAGCACAGCCGCAAAAAAAAATGCTATAGCAACAAACTGTGCCAAATTGCTGGCAAGTCGTGAGGCGCAAGGCGCAAAACAACAGTTGCAATTCAAACGGAATGCAAATTCAGCCAGTCCCAGTGGTAATTACGAGCTACAGCCAAACGGGCAAGCAGCTAGCAGCACCACCAGATCCATCAGACCCAAAAAAGAAAACAAAGTATTAGAATCTCTCTCAAGAGCTTGAAGTGCGCAGCATCAAGCCCCCTTGCTGGCTTGGCTGCTTATTAAATTTGTGTAAGCTGCACACACACACACACACATGGCACACACGCTTGTTGCAGCAATTGTATGTTGTGTCTGCCTGCAAGTCACGCGTTGAGCCGCTGTCTACCCCCTCAACTGCACCGGGCTCCCCGCCCTTGATGCCTCATTGCCTCATTGCCTCCCTCCTGTGGGTCATCAGTTGCTGCGCTGATTATTTGCTTAAATTGCTGCTAATAACATGACGTGGTGGCATTCAAAGAGAGATCGCCCCCCAGTGGCTGAACGCCCCATTTGCATGCACATGCACCGATCCCAGAGAGTCGACGTCTGTCCATCATTTGTTAATTTGCTCATGTTTACGAATGAAGCCGGCCGAGGCACAGACGTTGTTGCCACCGTTTGCCAGAATGCGACTACGAATGCAACTGCGACTGCGACTGCGACTGCGAATCTGTGGCCCGTTTTCGTATGGGTTTCTCAGGCCAAATTGCTGCGAAATTAGTTGGCTTGTCTATTACACATTGAGATTGCAGTTGCAATTGCAGAGATGCTGCGACTGCGGCTGCGATGTTGCATGCCTTAGCCCCATTGTGGCAAATGCAAATGGCAAATGGTTCGGTTAGTTGCTCATAACTGCAGGGTATATGGCATATAGAAAACGGATCCACTTGCCGCACCTGCAATTATGGCAACAATTACAAATCCAATCATCCAATTGCTGCTGCACCTGATCTATAATTTTCCAATGGCCAGTGAGTTACTTTTCACAGCTCGCGGCATTGTTTATCGAAATTCGAACACACACCAAATGCACAAGTACGTATGTGTGTGTGTGAGTGTGCATACGGAAATTTACAAGAAAGTCAAGTTAATGAAAGAATAATAAGCCCGTGTGACACTGACACGGCGTGTGGCCAAAATATCAAAGTCAAACAATTTGTGCCAGAGGCGAGCTGCCATCGCACGACGACGCATCTCACACGAGACAACATGCAAAGCAAAGTCAATGAGGTATCACAAATAAATAATAGATTCAATGGAATTTCCCAATGACACCGACAGCTAACAAAACATTTGGAATTTTGCATTTTGCATTTTGCATTTCGCATTGCGAATGCCTCTGTAAAACGAAGAAAATCGACTCGGATTGCATAGAGCACAGAAACAACAGCTAAACGTCAGTGGCTGACCTACTGAAGGAATGCACATGAGTGAGGAATGTGAGGCAGTGATCGACTAGTAAATAGCCTCATATATTAAATTTACCAAATAATATATATTATATAGTTTTTCATTTATTATTACATTTACGGCTGAATTGCTTCTTGAACTAATAAAAAATATTTCTTATTATCTGTTTTCTTTATTTGACAGAAGAATAGTTATTAGAAATAAACTTGACTGATCTGTGCCTACCTAAGGTAAGATCATACTTATCGAGATATTTTTTAGCAAAAGCATATGGATATAAATAGCTGCCAATGTTAATGAAGAACTGTTTCATGGATAGTCCAATCTGTTACATAGAATACCCTGCTGACAAATGAAAAGGGTATGATGGCAAATGAGAATAAAAATATAGGTCAATGTGATAAATTATGGAATATTATGGCATAAATAAATAAATAGTGTGTCAAGCAAATAATTTAGTTTATTCATTTTATAACAAAGCTGAGCTAAAATCTTAAAATTTATAACTTTATAATTTAAGCGATGCTGAAGAGTTAAAGATGATTCTTAGATCAACACCAATCATAAACTTTCGTTTAGAGTAGACATAATTGGTATCTGGCATTAACAAGTTTTTCCAAGAAAATTTAATGTGTTTCTGTTTACCTATACTCAAATATATTTATTTTTATATTAGCTATATGTACATATATAGCGCAGTTCAGATCTGATAAAAATATTAAAAAAGATTTCATGTTCTAGATTTATTAATATGTAAATTTATAAGTTGAGCTCAAACCATTCTGTTACTGTTAGTTATTGTTAATGCATTTGCTTATTGTTTAATATAAGACTGATTGCAAATAAAAAGAATTTTTAAAAAATTTAAACAAACTTTTAAAAGTGCAAATATTTTATTTTATTTCAAATATTATTCAATTTAAATTGTATTATGTATACTAAATGCTTCTACACATAACTACATATATAATATATGAAATACACAAAAAATTATACACATTAATTAACATAAATCAACAATTCTCTAAAACTTATATCCACTCGTTATGTTAACTATAAAATGCTAACGCACATTAATCAAGTACTGAATATTTTACACATGTAAATAAAATTTAGTAAATAATAAATATACATATTCTTGCATACATGACCAACAAAAAAACAGATTAAATTTGTTAATTCATTTAATCTTTTGCATTGCGCGAGGAAACATTTCGAATCTCTACCTGCTCCAGCTTCTCAACTCTATTAGCAATACATTCCGATAGAGATTAGCGCGGCTCATTGTCATAGACCTGGACAAGTGGTTCATCTGGGGCAAAACTCATAAAAATATTCAACTCGACCGCTTGGTGGCTGTCAGCTTTGGGGCGGACGCTGGCGTGCTGTCGTGCAGGCTGGCGTCTCCAGTTAAGCACAACTAATGGGGGACAAGCCCAGAAAAGTGTCAGACAGCACCCACAATAAACCCCAACTGGGGGCAACTGCCACAAAGAACAAGCCCAAAAATATACAAATTAAGGAAAACATTTTGTAAATGTCGAAGTCGCCGCAAGAGGCAGTTGAACAAATGCACAGAGTTATATACTAAGAATTAATTAATTGCCAGCCAAAAAAAGAGAACAACAACAAGATCAACTCAGAACGTGTAAATGTATCTGCAGCTGTAGTTGGGGCATCCGTGAGATACATGCGCTTTCATAAATCAAAAGAAAACTTTGTGTGTTTCTCGGATTCGATGCTGGCGCCACGCAGCTTAACAATAGCAATAGATACAGATACATAGATACATAGATACAGATACAAACACACAGATGATACAACTGACACTTTCTTCAGCCTGGGCAGCTTTAACCGTTACATAGCAGTCGCTGGCCTAATCTCCAGATCGTTGTTTGCCGATCAGCATGGCGCTAGCTGAGATTATGATGAGCTCACGACTCTCGCCGGCCGATCAGCGGAGGATGCTGCATTCGTGCGCTACTCGAGTGCAACTAATTGCCGCACGTTCGCACCCAATTAGCGGCAAAGAGTTGGGACGAGGCTGCGACTAAGTGCAGCTATCAACACTTGCAGCTGCATCTTCGAGGCTGCGTAAATGTATGAGATGTGGGATGCTTGGCTTGCCACGAATTATGATTAACATACGAACATTTGATCTGAATATTAATTGATCTACACGCGTCAAAATATTGAGCAAACCACAAAACACCAAAATAGAAGGGAAAAAAAACAGACCCAATCTATGGCCATTAAGTGGGGGGTGTTGACAAATGTCTTTTGTGTCGCAGGCACAGATACAACTGCAGTCGGGCTAGGCGACAGATCGTCGCCCTTCACTTTCCAAATAGATGCACAGTGGTACGAAGGTGAAAAAAAAAACATTAAAAAATATATAAAAAATATTTATGAAAAGTTGAATACAAGAGCATTTCAAATATTAAATGTACAATTTTAAATTGAATTTTTAAAATACAATTACTCATTACGCAACCACTGTGCGGCGTCAATGGCAGCAGCTGTTTGTAATTTTCACGCTGACTGAAGAAAAATATCATAGAAAGGAGAAAACATTTTTCACTTTGTCTTTCGAGGCGGGGGCGTAGCCCAAGACGAGCACCAGGGCATTCGCGTCTATCAACGCTCTACGAATGCAATTGCAACGGCGTGGCTGCCGCACATTTGTGGCAGACACAATTATGAGTCGGGTTCGAGTTCAAATCGAATCGATTCTCAATGCATTTGCCCACAATGATGAGTGAATATGAATGAATATATTAATGAGCAGCGATTTGTCTGCGCGCCAACAACACGCAGACAGATCCACATTCCTTGCCACCCACTTTCTGTCCATTTACGTAATGGTAGATTGAAGTTCCTGCACAATGTGTAAAATCTGTCTTGCTATTGAATTGACTCAGTCTGCGATCGTTTAAGCAATTGAAAACAGATTTCAGTTGAGCATAAGCCGAAGTCGAATTGAAAATATTAATTAAATGCCAAATGGATACAAATCATTTCTGATCAGATGTTAGATCCTTGACAGGAACTGCGAGAAGGAAAACTAATATTGCACATGTGACTTTGAATTAATTCTATAATAAATTTATAGTTGCTATAATCTCTCCTCTTTACCCAAACCTCAACCTACTCAGCCAATCAATTCTCTCACAATTATATATAAAATGTATATCATACTCTCAATGATAAACTCTCGTATTTATTTACAGATTTACTCGCATATTGGCAATAAAGTCAGTGCAATATTTGCATAGACTGCCCCCAGTAAGTGCGACAAAATATTTTGGATCGAGTACACAGAATCCAGATCAATTCGCTGATGCCAGATCAATGCAAAGTTAGTCCAGCTGCTGGCAGATTGAGATTGAGCTTCAGTTGATCAGCGCGTGTTTAGTGCGGCAAATCCGAAACTTAGCTTGGAATTTGTGCGCCTGAAAGCCATTTGGAAATCCAAGATCAACGCTGGACTAACGCTCGCTGGCTGCTTGGCATGCGAAAGGATCATACAGGATCTGCGGATCTGCGGATCTGCGGATCAGCTAAATCACCGGATAGCGCATTTAATCCAATTAACAAACCTGCAAGCCAACCTGCGGCCTTACCTAAATTGTGGGCGGTTGAATAGCTTAGCAGCGCAGCGGCTGCGCTCTCGACTGCGCGAGGCAACGCCAGGTAGTCGTCGATGGATCTACTCAGTGCTCTGCGCTGCGAATACTCGAATTCCTGAACGGGTGCCGAAGTCGAGGGCAAGCGGGCGCTGATCTTGGATAAGTTGATTAATTAAAATTTCGCTCAGCTTTCAAACGAAGCTCATTATTTAATGAGTTTTTTTGACAAGCCCCTGGGTGTGGCAACTGGCGACGGCCTGGGACCCGGTGGGTAGCATATAGAGCTGGCTGGAAT
Organism: Drosophila buzzatii; assembly: GCA_035045845.1. Classification (NCBI taxonomy): domain Eukaryota; kingdom Metazoa; phylum Arthropoda; class Insecta; order Diptera; family Drosophilidae; genus Drosophila; species Drosophila buzzatii. Next base: position 743,980 of record JAWNOS010000198.1, read on the forward strand.
TACATTCGGATTCAGATTCAGATTCAGACTCGGATTCGGATTCGGATTCGAGGCGCGACATTTGCCGCAAATTAGCGCAATTCGCTTCAAGCGTGGGATGCACGCCAAATATTTTATTAGCTCATTATGCAAAGCGAATTGGCATTAAAAGCAAACAAATCTGAAGGGGCGTGGCCACAGCAAAGGCGAAAGCGAGTATAAGAGGCTGTCAACTTAAAAATGCGAAACGCTCCAAAGCGTTAAATGAATTTGTTAAACAACCATAAACGACGAATGTTTTGTATGTCAGAGAAAGAGTTTAAAGAAAGCAACGGAAGAGCGGAGGAAAATGATGCTAAATATGAGAAAGATTATTGAAATCAAAAATATCCTAAACACTTGAAAAAGAATTCACTAATTCTGTTATGATTTTATTATCCTTTATCCATTATTATCTCTACATATTATTATTATAGTATTGAAATCTTGAAAACTTGAACATAATCAATTATTATACTATTAGCATTTATATTTTATCCTCTATGTATCATACTATTATTGTGGTATTGAAACCTTATCTTATCTTATCTAGTTTTAAACAATTATAAAATATTTATTAATTTTAATTTTCTATATATATTCTATATATTATTCTTCAATCACTTTGAGCTCTGATTCTAGCTGTCATTTTACTCAAGTTCCAGAGAGTCGACATCATATATTTCGGCATAAGCACTTTAGGTCAATGCTTTTCTATTCTCTATGGAGGGCTATGGGTACTCCAGTCCAGGTAGAGGTGTTGTTCGATTGGACACGCTTATCGGCGGAAAACCGCATTGAAATTACGCCAGGACCTGCCCAAGTTCCATAATTGCGGTAATGCCGATAATCTGTTCTTGTGGGACAGTACGATGCCGATGCTCCTGCCGCTGCCACTGCCGCTGCCGCTGCCGCTGCCTCTGCCGCTGTCCTTTTCGGTAGCTGAGGGATGCGCCCATTGCTTACGCGCGCTTAATCCCAGGGACCGCCTACTCATAATATCGAGTCAGCATATAATTGTTTGAGGAAAGGAAAGGATTGATGAGCCGCGAGCGTTGGCCATCGATAATTGGATTAAATACGCATCCCGCGACAATCTCTGGTGATCCGAGCGTTAGTCCAGCGCTGATCTCGGATTTGTACTGGCTTTGAGGCGCACAAATTCCGAGTTAAGTTTCGGATTTGCTGCCTAAACACACACGCTCGTAGCTGAACTCTGGCTGCAGAAGCTGCCATTGCTGCTCACTGTCCGATCTGTTCTTGAACTAAGCAAATCCAAAATATTTATTTGCATTTAATTAAGTCGCAAGCTTAGCGACGGCATTCGGAAGTTCCACGGGTCACGCGGCTCTCAAATCCGCGCCATTAAAATTCAATTAAATTTCCGTTTCCGCCAAAAGCAAACAATGAACGAAAAAAGCAAATGAGAACCCTTTTTGGTACAGAATTTTAATTAAATCTCTGCCACGCCGTGCGACAGCGTCACCAAAAATCAGCTCAATTATTAAAACAAATAATGCCAATTAGTTGTGTCAACAGTGAGAGCCGCAGCCCTGACAATCGCAGCCGTTGCTCCCAATTATGATGCGCTAAAGAGCCGCCCAGACGGACACCAGCAGCAGTACAACCACCAGCAGCAGCAATAATAGCAACAACATAGGCTGCTGCTTTAATTGACACTCAGATGCCGCCGCCATCATCGCCATTAACGGCCCCTAGACTTGCCCCCGTTGCTCATGGCCTGGCCCAGCCTCCGGTCCAGGCGGGCAGAAGAGCACAGAAATCAGAGATGAGACAGTCGCTGGCTCCTCATTTGTGCGTCTAATGAAAACGCTAACGAGACACAGATACATATACTACATACATACATACATACACACACATGCATAGAGTGGGGTAGTGCACACATTAGCACAAAACTCTTAGGCAACGCAATCAATTCGCTTCTGATTTCAAATTTATGTACCTCATCCGCAAAGGAAGCAGGGGAGGGGGATGCTAAGACTGTGGCTCTAACTGTAACTAGAGAGTGACAGCGATATCCAACCAGATACCACCACTCACACACACACACACATACATACATACATACATAAGGGGGTCTCCATTTTCTCTCACTCTCTGGCAAAGCCGTGCAAAGTACTCCTGATAATGAGCTCCATCTCGTTGGCAATTATTAAATGAATTGGATTTATATGTTGCCAGCAGCCGCAACAGCAACAGCAACAGCAACAACTACAACAATAGCTACAACAGCAACCACTGTAATTCCCACTTGCTCACTTTGCTGCATAGCCGCCCCTTTAGATAGTTTCGTTCTCTGTCAGTCTCGCTTGCTCGCTCGCACTTACTCGCTCAGTCATGCAAGCCATCAACCAATGAGAAACGTTTATTTTCTGCTTGTTATCTGCGCCTGTGAGTGTGGAACGTGGAAGTGTTGGTCTGTGGAACGTATTCAGCGTAAAATGCAGCTAGGCCAGGGCGAACCTTTATATACAAATATACGAACATTTGTACTCATTTATTTTAGTATATAAGTGCTGTTACTTTGACTTTCATTATGTATTCAAATTGTCTACATAAATTTGTTAATTTTGAAACAAATTGACTTTAATTACTTGCAAAATAGACGGGATTTACATGTAAGTGTGTGTGTCCATACATTTTCTATTAAGTGTATTTATAATCGAGACGCTGCTGGCGTTGGGCGTGCCAGCACCGATATCAAATAATCACATGCAAACAATAAACAAAGCTAATCATTGCATTTGGCCGCTGCTTTGGTCATATTTCAATTACAGTAAAACGCCAAGGAACACGCCTCTGCCCATTGGCAGTGCGAACAACAACTTCGTTGACCTTTGCTGAGAGCCCCAAAACAGCAATGGCGTCGAAGATGCACAAGAAGAAGAAGTAGAAGAAGAAGACGAAGAAGAAGATGGAGCCTGCAACTCATTGTCTGACTAATTAAATGATTTATCCCGAAACGTGAGGCAGCTAACACTTTGCAGCAGAGAACAACAACAACTACTACTACAACAACAGCGATCCGCATCCAGCTGCAGCAAAAACCAATTACAATTACCGCACCCAAAGGTGCCACAAAAACATATACTCTCACACACACACACACACGAGAGAGAGAGAGAGAGAGAGAGACTGCAGTTATTGCAAGGAGCAGAGGGACAGAGAACAAGAACCAGATCAGGAGAACGAGAGATGCGACGACAGCAGCAGTAACCGTTGCAGGCGCACCAGCCGTCGCCTGGGCCAGGAAACTTTATCTAGATGCATACAAATCCAACACAAAGCGCACGTCAATTTATTTACCAGCCTCGGACGGCTGTCGAGTGTCCGAATTGGGCAGAGGCGGTGGACGAAGCTGGCCGGTGGGCGATAGACGATGGACGATGGACGATGGGCGGGCTGGAGTATGGTTGGACTCGTCTCATATATAGATTTACCTATGGCAATGCCAATGATGACACTGTCGAAGTTGGCGCTGCATGTTTTATGCCTCTGCTGCAGCTTTAACGAGGTGTTTATTTTCACAACTCTCAGGGCCAAGGCGTCTCTCTGTACATGTGTGTGCGTGTGTGTGTGAGTACGAGAGCAAATCCTCTCTGTGTGTGTGTGTATTCGATTGCAGTTGCTCTTTGTTGAAGGTGCAGAAAACGAGGGCCCGCCCATTTTCATGTTGGGCCATGGGCCGCCAATATGATGAAGATTCGATGCCCGATGACGATGCAGTTCGTGCAACTCTTTATGCAGCCTGGAACAGGGATCGGGGCCAGCTGAGGGGAACCACTTTGACGGCAGGGCGTCTATGGAAATAAGCAATGATGTTGACGCCGTCGCAGAAAGGTGACTACACTGGTTCACAATAGCAAATTTAGGACACTGGAATACTGATTTAACAACGAAATAAAATACGTAAATTTTACACTTACAATTTATACATTGTTCACAGTTAGAGTGGATACAAATTCTTATATTAAATTGTTTATAAAATATATAAATGCAATATAATCAAATTGAATGTTTCGTAAAGGCCAAAAATGAGTCATCTGAAGTTTTAACCCACACAGTAAAACTTTATAACTGTTCTCAACGAAGTCGCTCCTACTCAGAGAACACCGATATGTGTTTTACTTTTCCCACGATCTTCATTAAAGGACGTTTTTATTCTGAATAGAATAAGATAAGTGATTCGCGTAGCTGTTATTTATTTGTTAGTTGCGATTATAGATTTTTAATTGCACACTAGTCGGGGAATTCAAATGTTTTCATAGACATAGTCGTTCGTTTTATACTTACTTAATTAAACAACAAATGATTTCAGAGAATTACTTACATTAAATTCATAAAAATAAAACAAATCTATTATTTATGATAAAAATTAATTTTTTCATATTAAATAAAGCCATTAGCTTAATGTTGATTGAATTAAATAATAAATGAATATAGTTTTCTTTATTTTCATAAATATATTAAAAATGTAGGAAAAATTTTAAACTGTCAATGGTTTCTAAGGCCTTATGCAGAGGCATATGTGAATTAATATATATGTACATATGTATGTATTTTAATGCTGACAATGAGATTGAAATCATATTAGAAATCCTCCCTGAAAAATTCATTCGAAAATCAAATTGCTCGAAATTCACAACATTTCATGCACTCAGCAACCACTGTGCCCATAAACGCTGACTGCCCACTTTCGAACTACGCCCCGGCTTAGCAGCAGAGTTCTCTCTGCCAGCAGCTAGTTGGGCACTAAAACCACAAACGCTTTAATGATGCTGTTTTGTTTAGCGCAAATTGTTTGTTTCGCTGTCATAAACTGGTGCGAAAAATGGCCAAGCGCTGCCCCGCGGTGAGAGCCAAGCCCAGAGCGAGAGCGCGAACCAGAGTCGGCGTCAGAGTGAGACAGCGAGAGCGAAAGAGAGTGAAAGAGCGCCAAATGTGGACCAGACTGACGAGTGGTCACAACACAGCGACAAACACACACACACACACACACACACATGCACGCATACAGAAATTCACTCCATGTGCTGGGAGCTGGTTTGAACACTTCATTTATCTGCGCTGCTTTGGCGCATGCGCCACACGCATTGGGGGCGAGCGAGACGACAATAGGCCACAACAATTCCATAGCTCCGCTGGAATGCCAGCCCGGAAAAAATGAAGCGACAGCCAGTTTGATTTCGTGATTTTGTGGCAGACATTCGCGCGCGCATTTTGCGGCAACCGCCACGCGACGTAACGCATTGAGAAGCGATATTCACGAGACTCCAAATCGCCGACGCCCCCGCAGCAAAAGCCCGCTCCCCCTTGGGTTCCCAGCCAGGCATACATACGAGAGCGGGCAGCGTCGCATATAGCTCGCTCTGCCGGCAATTAGACGCCTTTAGCTGCTCTCGCATAATGCTAATGGCGTTGACAGTGCTCATCAACGCGACGACCGCAATCAATGGACGTTGTCAACGCCGCTGCCGTAGCCACCGCTGTCAATTCGCCAGTGAAGTGCGACGGCCACGCTTCAGCAACAGCAACAGCAACAGCAGCGCCAGTGCCAGTGCCAGTGCCAGTGCGCTCCAGTATATCAATGTCAACGACGGATGCCAATCGCTGATGCATTAAACCAAACTCTTGATCTATTTATATGCTTACGTCTATCCGTGTCCGTGTGTGTTTGTGTGAGGGTGCCGTACTCGAGCACCAACCCAACTGACCCATCTGGTGTGCTCATTGTTTGACCCTTGTGCGGTGTTTTCCATTATCCAGCTATCGAATCGCCTCTGAACATCGTCGCGCCAAATGGTCACGTGCGGTCGTCAAACGTACAACATGCTGCCGATGGCGCCGACGAATCCATTTGTGGTGTCCGTTAGCTCCACAACTGCTCCGTCCGCCTCAGCATCGTCCTCAGCTCCCGGTATCAACTGCTCCTCCAGCACCAACAGCAACAACAACAGCGGCAGCAGCAACAAGCCAAAGCTGGCCTTCAGCATTGACTCCATCGTGGGCGCTGAACCATCTACTCCATCGAAGACGCCGACTCATCCGCAGCGTATGACTGTTATTACCTCGCCCCGAGGGGAGAGCCCAGTGGGAGCTACTACTTCGCCCTCTTTCGAGAGGCGCACACCACGTGGCTTCATTTATTGCCGGCGAAGGGCCTCCTTGGATGAACGCTCACGCAGTCCGCCCACACCGGCCAGCCGCTCTCCATCTCCAGCTGTGGCTGCGCCTGTTGTGCCGCCCCCGGCTCCCATAACGCTACCCGGACTTATTCGTCCACTTCCGCTGCCAGCTCCTACAAATCTAGCTCTACTTGGTGCTCCACGCTCCACGGATAGCGCTTCACCCACGGGCACCGTGCCTGGCATCCCATCGCCAGTTCGGCCCACAGCTGCACCTCCTCCACCTTTTCTCGCCGCCCAGTTTCAAATGGCCGCTGCCCTGGCTCACCATCATCATCAGCAACAGCAACAGCAGCAGCAACAGCAGCAGCAGCAACATCCTCAGCATCCGCCTGTGCCAACGGGGCCTCATCATGGCCCTCCACCACCGCCGCATCTGATGCCCGGTCATCCGCTGGGCATATTTCCAGGCGGCCCCCATCCAGGACATCCACCACCTCATGGTCATCATCCATTTGTGGCCGCTCCTCATCTAATACGCGACAGCTATCCGCTGTATCCTTGGTTACTTAGCCGGCATGGACGCATATTTCCCCGTTTTCCAGGCAGTAAGTACGCTAACTAAATCCGATAATAGCCTAATGAATCAACTAGAGATTGGCTATAGGGAATATATTTTAAAGTATTTCTGCGTGAGATACGTATAAGAAACTTCTTCACGATTATCAAGATTTATCTTCATAAAATAGTATTTTATATATTTATATTATATTTTAAAAATACGCCAAATATCCTCATTTGACTATTTTTTTTAAGTTTTAGGCTTAGGTGAAACCAAAAACAAGTAAGAAACAGAAAGTTGAAAATGTTTTTATGGAGAAACCCATTTTATTTCTCAAATCAATATAAAAATGATTGATGCTTAGAATTCGATTTGCTTTGGATCTAATAAACTAAAGCCTCTTGAAACATGCCTTAAATTTGATAACTGCCAAACATTTTCGCCTAACAAAAATATTCAGCCCGTCTAACTCGAAACTAATTGAATTGATGTAAAATATGATTCTTTTCAAAGTCTACTTTAAAGTCTCCAGTTAAAGACTGAGCACAGTATAAATTCGTTTCTTGCAAAACCTGTTTGTATCTTTGTCTCATTTGTGAAACTATAAAAAAGAACATAGATAATGAAGCCATTCAAGCAACAGACTAAATTAACAATGAAATTTTAAAATATATTAATTATATGTAAGTTTATGTTTGATCTATTGTCTTTTGGTTTTGTGTCATGTCAGCCTTGTTCTTCGTCTATCTGTCCGTATGAACGCAAATCATTTCCGGAATCTAAAAAACTTTGCTTTGTTAAGAAATCAAAAATATGGCGGATATATCTACGTCCATTGGGGAATACTGATCCTTTATACAAAAAAATAAATAAATAAAAATTCAGCCGGATATGGACCGCAAATGAGTATTATTCGGTCGGTAGCACCCGACTGCAACGTTTTTATTTGCTATTTCTAGTACCGCCGAAAAAGATGAATTCAAAATCACAACATACCAATTCGCATTAAAATAAAATTGAGTTGTTAAATGTATATACTTTCTAAGCTAAAATAAATGACTTAATCTACTAAAACAACTCATATAAACTCCAAACAAAAGCATTGAGTATTAAGTGTTCCAGGCAATGATTGGGCAGCTTTTGATATTTATCATTCTTTGTTATTATAAAATAATCAGAAAATTGGAAACCACAGAGAAAACTTTATTTAGGCAATTAGAAATAACTCTAAAGCTTAATTTATAATTTGAATCAGGTTCAACCTTCCACAATGTAAACTTTCGAAGGGAACTCTAGGCCTTAGGCATGCTGCGAGAAGAGAGAATTAGTCTAGAGCCACTAAATGGTTATTCGGCTCAAACCACGCAATAACTCACTTATAAGCAGCAACTGTTGCTGTTGTTGTTGTTGTTGTTGCTGCTGCTGCTGCACCTTATAATTAAAGTTAAATAAGTAAATTGCAAGCATTTATTACAAGTTAATTAGACGTCTATCAGCCACATCATCATCATCATCATCATCGTCATCAGCAAAAGGCAATGACCATTTTGAGTCGTCAAAGCGAGGGTGTGGGGCAGGCAGCAGAGAGCACAGTGCAGGAGGGGGTTGGGGGGTGGTCAAGGGGCTGGGCACAGACCAAACCAAACCGAACCCATTTTCATAAGTATTTTCAAACAAATTACATTTTAATTAAATTGTTTAAACAACATTACACACATCGTTAGGTCAAGCAGCGTACCTAAATACCCAGCCAAGTGTGCGTGTGTGTGTGTGTGTATTGGGTGTGTGCCAGTGTGTGTGTGTGTGAGTGAGTGAGAGTGTGTGTGTGAACTCAAAATTACCAATTAATGGCGCTTGAAAGCGACGGCGCCACTCGCTGAGTAGAGCCCCTACGGTGTATGTATAACACAGAGGCACACGCACACACTCACACACACACACACACACACAAGCACACACATACCTGCACACGGCAAAAAAGTGCAACGAGTGAAATGTTAATGCGTTTTTAATTGAGGTTTTGGAGCATCCAAGCAAACGAACCTATCGCCAGACCAATTTCAATTCCCAGTTACGAGTTACCCGTTCCAAGTTCCCAGTTCCCAGTTCCCTGTTCCCAGTTCCCTGACTCTCTCGTGTTCCTCACCAAGCTCATCTACGCTCGTCGACCCCTTACTGCTCCCGTCCGCCCCCTTCACGTGTACATGCAGAGTGATCCTAACCGCATGCGTCTCACAACATTGTCATTTATTATTATTTAACCTTTTTATGCTACATTTTTGTTTACTTCTGTTTTCTTTTCTCTGTCTCGTTTTCGCTCTACGCTCATAATTACAATTTGAATTTTCATGCTGCGCCATTTCTCACATGAGTTAAAGAATTATTTCGTGTTTTTTTTTTACGTATATTTGGGTTACATTATTTTCGGCACACTCACACACCTTTCACCTGCTTTCAACGGACCTCGTTACGCCTTAATTATGTTGTATGATGTTCCATTATAAAAAAGCAGGCGGAGTTTACTCTCCAAGTATACTGTTGTTGTTGTTGTTGTTGTTGTTGTTGTTGTTGTTGTCGACATCTCTTGTTGTTGTTGTTCCGTATCGTTAGTTAAGTGCTGTAATTTTCGCTTGATTTATGAACGTGAAAATGGAAATGTCAATGTTTCGCATAACGATTTCATTAATTGTAAGTGCTTCGTTCAGTGTAACTCGTGCGCGTCATTGTGAACGCTGCACATACGTATGTATGTATGTATATAGCGCCAAAGATCAAGAAGATAATTATGATGACAGCTTAATTACAGATGCTCCCAACAGGTCGCAGCAACAAACAAGCCTTCTTGTTAAAGGCACGACTATAATGTGATATATACCGTGGCTATACATATATTATTAAAGTCATAAATATACTTACCATACTTAATACACTATGATATTCACCATTATAAAATTGTTATTGAATTTATAAATAATTAAGACCATTTCCATCATCTATAAGCATTATTGGGCTTAAATATATTTATTTGTATTTTCTATATAAACAAATTTGTTATGCATCACTTAAATAGTTAACTAACTAGACGGAATGAAGGCAGATATATATCAGAAATAAATTCTCAAACTCAACACCCCAATAGAATTTCAAGTCAACCACAATCAATCTTCCATTGATAACACGTTTCGCTTTATAGCCTCTACAAAAGATCAGCTCTTATCGCTAACTGACAGAATATTTGATTTCGATTTCGACTCTGATTTTGATCTTTAAATGTCAATGCACTGCGAGGGTAATTGCAATTCTAGCAGCGAATGCCAATAAATTAATGAAAAAATCATGAGAGCATAAAACTTAAGCCGAAACTCATAAAAAAACAACAAAAATAAAAAAAATATAAAAACTGCAATTGTATATAAAGTGATAAATAATAAGATGGACAAAGACCACGCAGAGCCAACGATCGATCAGAGTGCGAAGGGAGCTGGCAAACACTTTAATCATAAAAAACTACATACATAGTACATATATGTGTGTATAAGTGACAGCTGACAAGGGTGTGAGCAACAACAGCAACAGCAATGAAACAGCAACAGAAAAGCGGACACATCAATTAATTGTCAATTGCGCGTATTTTCGCACGGCGGTTTCTTTGTGCCTGGCCCTATAAAAAAAGGAAGGAAAAAGGAAATATCCACATCTGAAATATAAAATACTCTTGCGTACCTACGTGAAGTGTGTGAATTTCTTTTGCTTGTTTTTTTATTTAATACAATATTTTATTTGTACTATTATTTAATTTTGTGTTTACAGCAGAAGTGTTTATAATTAAGCATTGTAAGAGTTATAATACAAATATTGGTAATTTAATTATATATATCAATTCAGTTATCTTAATCAAATAATTAAAGAAATATTTAAGAGATTAAATTCATTTCTTTTATTTCATTCAATTTAATTCATATATATTTTTTAATCAATGCGAGTCTTCTAAAAATCTCAAATTTATATTACTTTATTAAATTAAATTTTTATATTTTTTAATTAATTATCATCATCTGAACATACTAAATAAATTTCATTAATTAATTTTGACACATTAAAAAATTAATTAAAAAATAAACAAATATGTCTTTCGTGCATTAAATTATAAAGTATTTTTTGTTCAAGCGTAAACAAATTTTTTTAGCTCAAAATAGTCATTGTTATATTATTCTGCAAATTATCAATATGATATAGTTTTGTAATCTAACAGATTCTGTTAGATATCTTACCTGCAAAATAATAATTTAAGTTCGTAATAGTTCATATAAGAGAACAGTATTAGAAATAACATTGAATTTTCCATTATAATTGTAATTTAGTTAATTTTAATAAAATGTATATGGCACAGAGTCCAGTTAGTATTGTGTAAATGTTTAATTTATATACATATATTATGTTAATATGTATATAAATTAGGCATTTTTTGCTACATTCATATACCTGCACGTCATGTAATACTCCCATTTAAAGACATTATTCATTGAAGGTGAATCGGAATTTCAAGTCAATATAGTCACAGTAAAACTTCATTCGCCTACGTTTTCCATCAAGAATTTATCAATCTTTTCTTAGTATAAATATTTGCCGTCACACATTTAATGACTTATCTATCATACTCATTGTTAGGGCAGGGTATCAGAACGTAACTCAACAAAGCGCCCAAGTCAACGAGCAACCCGCACAGCTCATTCAAAGAAACATTGCGACCAGATAGATGGCTGGAGACAGTCTATGAAAAAATAATTAAGTAGCCATTGTGCGGCGCACACTATCAATTATAGTCTATGGGGCAGTTGTTGTCGTTGCCATTGCCAGCCAGTAGCAGTTGCAGTTGCAATTGATGCTGCTGCTGCTGCTGTTGCTGCTGCTGCTGCTGCGGCATCTTGTAGCCGGCGTTGTTAGCTGTCAAATGTAACAAATGTCAGGCAATCGGCGCAGCATAAAAAACTGGATCATAGCTGTGGCAATTGTTTGTCAAGTTCGGGGCACACGCATCGCATCTGTCAGTGAGCAAAATACGCGCAGCACTGCGCGGTTGCATTTATGAAGTGTCAAATTGACAAGTTCCAGCGAGCAGCGCGCTGCTGCTTCTGTTGGCTGTTTGTTGTTTTCCGTTTAGCTAGGCGTTCGACACTAACAAGATACAAAACACAATGCCTGAGAAAGGGCGCAACTGATGCTCTAGCCAATTGTGAGCCCTTTCTGTCTTTCATTTGTTTTTGTTTGCTTTGGGCTGGGCTAAGCTGCTGTTGCCCTGAGCTGAATATCCTGTTGGTTGTCCTTTTGCAGTTCAATTTGCAATGTCAATATTGATTTTGTAATGGGCACAGCTTGTCGCAAGCTAAAGACAGTTTCCTGCAGGTGCTCTTGGCTCGTCCCAAGATTCGTCTAGTTAATCATTATAATTATGGCATAGATGCGGCCTGCTGGCTGCTGCCGCCGTTGGTAGTTGGTAGTAGGAAATCTCAGCAGCATCTCGGCACAGTAGCTTCTGCTGCTGGCTGCAGCGAGCTCATATCCCGAGTTATATCAATATTCAAATTGTGGCTCAATTGAAAATTTGCTAACTTCACGCAGCGTCACGTGAGATGAGAGGCAGAGGCAGAGAGAGAGAGCGAGAGAGTCATAACCCAGCCACTGGCTGCATTGCGAACCATTCCAGAAATCGTGATAAACGTCAAAATATCACGTTGTGCAGAGGGCCTTGCCCGCTCGTTAAACAATGGGCCACAGCACAGTGAAGGAGGCGTTGTTGGCGGCTTTTGTCGACATTTAGGCGCGCTAAAGTGTTCAACTTGGCGTTCGGCCGAGGACAGCACCCGGCCGAGGCACACATCCAGATCCCAGGCCAGCAGGCTCAACCAGCTCAGCCAGCTCAGCGCTGCGTCTGTGGCGGCTTCTGCGCAATTGTTTCGCTTATCAGCGATGTCGAGACATGGCAGACACAGCGCCAACGCCGACAGCCGAGCCGGAGCTGGCTCTGGGATGCGGCACGATCCACACGGCCTTTGTTTTCTTTGTGCCCAGGCCCATGTCTGGAAATTTGTTTATTGTTTTGTAATGAGTTTAGCGGGCCTGAGTTTGCGGCGTCTTTCAGCGACAGTGGCGAAGGCGAAGGCGACGACGGCATTCGCGGAAATCATAACCAGCAAATTGAGGGCCATGTCGCCTAATTGGCAGAACCAACAGCAGCACCGCCAACACATGCCAAGGCGGGCTGACTGGCTGGCGGGATGGCGTGATGGTGGGGCGACGTGGCTGGCGGACTGGCGTACTGGCTACACGTAATTACCAAATTATAGCGCCAAATATGTGTCGGTCACGCTGTGCGAGCCATTTCCCATTGGCGGCCATATTTGAATGCCTTTCAACATTTGTGATGACAACACTGAAACGACTCGCCTCGTCATGCATGGAAAATTTATCAGTGGTTGCTCTGGCTCCACCTCAGCATGAAAGCCATTTAAAAGCCAAGTGGAACTCGGAACATGGAAAATGGCAAAACAATTCGAAATGGTGACTGAAACGTGGCTACTTTAGTTATTGCCATTAACTAGTTTAATTAGCAGCACATTTTACGCTCTGTTTGAGAATGTTGCTTCCATTGTTAAAGGGTTATTCTCCATACTCTGGCCATATCGCTTCAGCTTTCACCTTATTAGCAGTTACTTTGATATGCACACCAGTGTGTCATGGTCTAATTGATTGCCTAATGTTAGTCATTTTCAATCATAAGCATTTGACTTTTCAAATTTGCTCGTTTATAATAATTGCAAGAGTTTGAGTTTAAAAAAGATGAAAATTGCCTCCGGCTTTGATTTGTTTTCTAACTAAATTAAATATTAAATAAATATTAAAAGCTTTTGATATATACTTCTTCTACAAGGACAGGAGATGTGAAGATCCTTGATTTAATTTAATTGCTAACAATCAATGAAAATTGATTAAATTGAATATTTCTTTTTATATAAAGGAAAAATTAACTCTTGGTTTATTATTTTTATTCGCAAATGTTAACCAGGTTGAATTGTTTTCATTTGTTAAAGGCAAATTTTACTACAGCTTGTTTGGTACAGCTCTATTTCAGCTATAATTAAATCTAAAAATATCTAAAAGTACATAAATTATTTTAAATTAAATCCAAATTACACCTAAGTAAGTCAGCAATGAATTTATGAATTGATCACAGCGTAGCGATAGCCTTAAGTATTATATCTGATTTATTTAAATCTGAACAACCCTTACAGACTTCCTGCTGCAACCATTTCGCAAGCCAAAGCGGGTGCGCACCGCCTTCTCGCCCACGCAATTGCTTAAGCTGGAGCACGCCTTTGAGGGCAATCATTATGTGGTGGGTGCGGAGCGCAAGCAGCTGGCCCAGGGACTCAGCCTAACGGAGACGCAGGTAAGCAGAGGCAGACCAAGTCCAACCCATGGGAGGCCAAGCAACCCTTTCGATGGCCGACGGCTTAATGCGCATCAAATTCAATAAATGCCTTGCCCAATTGGCCAAGCTCAACCCCTGCTGGAGCGGAGCAACCCCTGGCCCTGGCCCTGGCCCTGGCCAAGCGTTAAGTGATTGCATGTCAGCTGGTAGTTAACCCGCCAAGTGCCGGGAGTTACCAAGTTATTAGCGCTAAGAGGGAGCAACGGCGGGTGGGCGGAGAGGCAGTCCTTTGGGCATAGCTGGGCATAGCTGGGTGGCAGGCTAACGCAGGCAGACAAATAGAATTAAAAGACTCGTTAAATTTATTTACGAGCTGCCGCCCCGTCGCAAAGGGTTGAGCGGCCCAATCACTGCGCTGCACTTACACTTAAGTGAGCCAAACTCCATTGAAGTTTATGTGTTTCTCGCCCGGACAGGTCAAAGTATGGTTCCAGAACCGACGCACCAAGCACAAGCGCATGCAACAAGAGGGCGGCGACAGCAGCGATGCTAAGAGCAACAAGGGCAGCTCCTCGGGTGGCGGCGGCGGCGCCGGCGGCGATGGTGACGAGGATGCCAAGCACGATGGCTCCCAGCATAGCTCCACAGATGTGGAGGACGATGAAGACATCGAAGAGGATGACGAGGACGAAGTGATTGACATGGACGACTATGGCAGCGAACTGGATGCTGAGGAGCATCAGCGCCTGCGCGAACAGTTCCAACAGCAGCTTGCCCAACACCAGCAACAGTTGCTGCAGCATCAAAACGAGGCAGGCGTTTTAACGCCGCAGCAGCAGCAGCAATTGCTGCACCATCACCAGCAACACCTGCAGCAACAGCAGCAGCAGCATCAACAACAGCAGCAGCAGCAGCAGCACTTTATGCAGCAGCAACAAATGTACTTGCTTGAAAAGGAGCGGGAGCGGCAAAGAGATCGAGAACGGGAGCGATCTCGTGAGCGATCTCGTGAGCGAGAGCATGAAAAGCAGTAATGTCCATTGAAGCTCCGAGTTGCTTTTGATTGGCCTAGAGTGTCAGCTACTTTGTGTTCCTTTGATTTGTAAATTACTTAAGTTAAATTGTATAAATTAATTTAATATACATATATACATAAACATATATTATTTACCACTCATAAGACTTTATATTGAATTTGAAAAAGATTTATACATTTCTTGCAGTTTTCAATTCGAATTTCGAATGGAAAGGAACTGAGTTAGAGCTGCGTAACCGCCGATAGGTGCTCCAGTCGATAGTTTCGTCCCTCGATAGTTTCAGCAATCGATACAATTAATGTTGCCATCGATAAATAAATGCTCTACAAAATTGAAATTTAAGAGTCTAATAATATTAAAATAAAATTAATTAAATCATCACCACTATCAGAAACTTTGTTGCCAAAAATTCTTCCTACTTCCAGCTTTCTGTCATGCATAAATATTTGTTTGCGCAATTAAAGAATGATTTTTTTGACTATTTATTGTATGAAACAATAAAACATTTACCATGAGAAACATGTTTAATAGTAACTCTCACAATACTAGTTACTACTACTAGCTACCTATCGACAGCGAATAAAGATCATTAATCTGTCGCAAAAATTAATACCAAGCGATACTATTGATGGTGCCATCGCTTGTTTTACCAGCTCTAAATTGAGTAGTTTGTGAGAATGATTTCTTGTTCAATTTAGAGAAACTCTACTTATATATACGTGGTTGCAAGGGAAAGTTAGCCAGATAAGGTCTGCCAAGGCTTTGAATAAACAGAACAAGCTAAAGTTTGGCAACTACAACAACTTGAAATAATTAATATATAAAAGAAACCAACTCTATCCGGTTAATAAAAGTAAAGCAAAGTAAGTACATAATTTGCCGGTAGCAGGCAGCTTGGCACCCTTTCTCTATTCAATAATCCGCAAAACGTTAACGAGACCATAATAAATATCGATCAGCTGCCAACGAGCAAAAAGTCAGCATTTCGATGACTTTCAAAATGCTAACGAGCGCCCTTATTGAGCTGTTGTTGATGGTGGATGTGGTGCATACCTCTTTGTCGAGCCATTTGGGTAGGTTGTGTACCGAATGTTGACAGTAAAAATGCAATCAACAATTACGTATTTCGAATTACGAATTACGGTCTCATAAAGCGGCCAAAAATAAACGTCAATCGGTCGGTCGCTGATGGAACGATGAATTGATTGGATGCCCATCAGACATCCATGCCAGAGCAATGCAATGCATGCGAAATTGATATTAAAATGCAAACGATTGACTATCAAAATTATTTACTACTATATATAAATAAGGATTGAGTGCCCCGGGGGCGCCGGCTGACTGCCGCAATATGCATATGGAGCAGGCAGCTAATGGCCCAGCAATTTGGCGTCATTTAAACTGCACCGTGAAATAAACAAAAAAAATTAAACTGACAAAAACCGGCGAATCGGCAGACTGACAGACGTACCAGACCGAGATAGCGATAGCGAGTGAGCGAGTGAGCATGATAGAATTGTGGAAATGCCAGCGATTCGTGCCCGGCAGCTAACCCAAAGTACAATAAAAATAAATTTCGTTTTTGCTTTTTTTTCATTTTTGATATGGTATGGCAATTGGTATAAGCGAGAGAGCTTCCACTGAATCGCCCCCGATCCGAGCCGGATCCAAAACCAGACCCGTGTGCTGAACCAGACGAAAGTTCAAGGTAATTGCCGTTGTCAAAGCAGCGCAACGAAAAGTGGGCGTGCTCCGTGGAAACTTGGCCAACAATTTATGGGCCACTTGAGTACAAGCAAAGGGTGTTGAGGTTGCACGCGAGCAAGCACTAGGAACTGGGTGGCGAACAGGTACTCGAAGCAGTCTGTCTGGGGGTCGACTGCAAAAAGTATTCTCGTATTTTGCATAAACGATGTGCGAATTACTTAATTGCTATTAGAGTGTGTGTGTCTGTATGGGAGAGGCGTTTCACAATGCCTCCACGCCAGTGTTTGTGTGGGTACGTCTCGAAATTTATGGGCATTTAGGCAAAACACCCAACAGAAGCCAGAACAGACAATGAAGTTGTCTACTGCAAGTGGCATGGCCAACAGCGTGGAGCAGGTGAGTCCAGGTGGTTTCATCGAACGGAAGGCTTTACTATTATTACAATATATGCATATACACGCCAACGACGCTGTCGCTGGTTCGTTATTATATTTACATACATCTACATACCGAATAATCAACATTTGACAGAAACTCAGCCGACTGACGCAGTTACAATTTCAAGAAAGCCGAGTAATTTCAATGCTGGAAAAGGGAATTGGATTTTATTTTGAAATATAGTTCATGGAAAGATTTGTATATATGTATATTTTACTGACATCTTTATTCTTCAAGTAAATATATTATATTTGTTCAATAACACATTTTAGCAATAAAATTAAAGATGTTATCAAAAATCTATATACTATGTTCATGAAAGAATCTCGATGCTACGTGAGTCTTAAGTTCCTCAAATAATGAATTTTAACTTACATTAAAGAGAAAAGAGCTAAGTGTCTTAAATGCATATTTTAGTGCATTTATTTAATATTTATTATATTTATATTATATTATAAAGAGTTAAACTATTAATATAACTGACAACAACAAAAATTAATCAAAAATAGTTTATTATAATTATTATTAAATAATCTATTGAACGTTGGTCTTAGACTTTAATATGGAAAGCTTCGACTTCTAGCATATCTGGCCGGGTTGGTGATACTATTGTAATAATTTTTGTATTTTTTGTAGGATATTTGACTCTCGTTATGTCAATATTTTTAAATAAATAAATAAAAGATCAAGCTGCAACTCCTAATATCCCAGCTTTCTCTGTTAGATCTCTAGACTTATTACTTTGACAAAATCAATTTATTTATTGTAAGGAATTATTATTGTAGGGAAGAACTGTAAAGTTTAAAGTTTTAACTTCTAAACACATTAAAACGTTGACAGAGAAATTTGAGTATTGTGATATATTATTAATCATGTGAGTGTCATGATTATTTTCCAGTCTTAAGTATCAAGTTTTCAGTCTTAAGTCAATCAATTTCTGTTAACGTTGTATATAGCTGTAATTTACGATATTTTATAAATAGTTTTTTATATTTCTAGCGTATGGAATATAGATAGACAACTTCTTTTTGGCATTTGAATTGATATCGCCACATTGAAATCTCTCTATCTTAACTTTATCGCTATTCAAGCTTTTCCACAACAACACAGATATAACATTCAAGTAGAATATAAAATTTAGAAACTTCACTTGGAAATAGATTATTTTGTCAAACTTTAAATGGGGTTGATATTAGCCATAATGATGGCAACCTTTACTGTAAATCGTGCAGATAAAAAATTTATATTTTAAATATTCTATCATGTATATTCATTTTCAATAGATACCTTTACAAATTCATCATTAATCTTAATAATAAATTTATGGTATAATACCTATAACACAATACATTTGTTAAGGTAAAAAAACTGAAATGTTTGACTAGAAATGTTTGCAAAGCCGACAAAGTATTTCGTTTGATTTTGGCGTGTCTACAACGACGGCGACGACTTTGAAAACAAATTTGCGCAAATGAAAATGAGCGCGGGAAGAGAGGGGAGGTAAGGGAATGAGTGGGAAATGGCTATCAGCCAAGTCAACAGCCACACCGCCAGCGACTCAAAGCCGGCCCAGCGCCCAGGCAGGGGCACTTGGAGCATATTAAGGGCGTCATTAGTGCTGCAGGCAGCGCAAATTTGACAACAGCAGCTCGAGTGGGAATGACTATGGCAATGGGCATGGGCATTGAAGGGGACGGGCTGATGGCCTGACACATGCTGCAGTGCAGCGGACGTGCCGGCGACAGCGTAGGCGTCCCGGTAGTTGGCCTCTTCTTCTTGTTGTTGTTGTTATTGTTGACTTTTGCTATTTAGCAGCCATTTGTATGGCAGGAGGCGGTAGCTAATGCGGAGGCAGCCAAATGCAAACGGAATTGCAGTTTAAACTTCATTTGGCACATTTTACGAGCCAGCCCGCAACGTGGGCGGTCGATTGGCGCTGCCGTCGATTAATAAAGAAGCCGAATGGTGCAAGTAAGCCTCTGAGTGTGAGTGTGAATGCGAGTGTGAGTACGAGTGCAAATACGTTCAATACCAATTCTCCTGACACAATTCGCAATGGAAACTCCGTTTTGGCCATAAATCAGCAGACAGACACGGTCGAAGACTCTTAGATTCTTGGCACCTATGAGCTAGCGGGCAAGTTGCATTTTTGTGGCGCCTCTTGGCGGCACATAAATTCAATTGAAATGAGCAGAGCGCCGCCAAGTCGCCAGCTTTAACTACTTTTTGGGCCCAGCCCGAGCCAGGCCAAGTCAGGCCCAAAATGCCCAGCAAATGCGTTGACTGCGTTTTACCTGCCTAGCGCTGGTGCTGGCGCAGGCGTCAATTGGCAAATTGGATTCCATGACAGCCAGGAGGAAAAGTTAATTTGCAGCAGCCATAAATAACACACAGATCAAACTGTGGCCAAATGAAGTGTGCGCCCGGAGAAAGCTTGACGGCCACAAGAAATGCGATCACCGCAATCCAGCAGCCATTTTATATACTCTCGTTCACATGGCATCGAGAGTAACAAATGTAGCTGTGAGCATTAGTCGTCCATCTATCTGTCTAGACTCTAGAGTGGCTTGGAAAATGTGATATTATATACTGCATACACAAGCTTGGATTAGCTGCAAACTGGATTAGCTTCATCAGGTGCAATCCTATATCATCGCATTCCAATTTAATTTTGCCTGAGACTTTTTATTGTCTTAAAACAACGAACTATAACAGAACTAAATCAACTAATTTATACCTTTAGTAGAGTTGCAATTTTGCATTAAATAATTAAATAATTTTTAAGAAGAATAATACAAATTTAAATGATTTGTTTATTTATTTTACTTTATTAATTAATCAACTTTTTTTAGAAAACATCTATTTTTAATACTAATAAATATATATTCGGTGGAAATCAACTGATATATACCTTTAGAAAAGTTTCAAATTTGCATTAAATATGAGAAAAAATTTTGTTTAAATATTTGTTATACAAATTTAAATACAATAAAAAATGTAAGCGATTTAATCATTTATTTTTTTTACTCTATTAAATAATTATTTTTATTGTAGCAAATATTATTTATTCTTAATTCTAATAACTATATATTTGGTTGAATTAATTTTTAGATGCTACTTTAATATAATTTTTCAAATAAGCTTTAACATATTTGTTTATCATATAGCTTTTGTGATCTTTTTGTTCAAAAACCTATCACAAGAACAACTTTCAAGAGTTAAGTCTTTCATTCTACAAACTATTATATCTGAACTAACCAACAACAATAGGGAGCTTATTTGGCTTTAAAAAGCATTATTTTCAACTATTCTATGTTGAGAAGAAGAAGAGAAGAATATATTTCTCTTTTTTTTTTTTTGTAGGGTTCACGGATATCTTGTAGTCGAGCAGTCTCGACTAGAGCCATCTTATTTGTTATTAATTAAATTAAAAATTAAATTAAATTAAATAATAATAATTTAAGAACTTCCACAATTAATTAATGCCAACACACTCATATTTTTTTCCCTGCCATATTAATAATTGAAACCTTAAAATATTATATATTTATTGATTCATTTTACATTTATCCTAACTAAAGTTATTTACATTTTACTTAAATGCCAACAAAAAAAAAGAAAAGCATTTTAATTATTTTTTTTTTTCACTTTATAACTATAAACTATCTATGTAAATTTTTATTAATATATAAATATTTAAATTAATTACTTGTTTAGTCAGCTGCAATGACAATTAATGGTTTAATGATCTTTAAGAGATTTTTCCATTTTATTCGTGTCCCTTGCATTGCTATTATCATATTCCTCTACTATTTTATTACATTAATTAATTACTTATTTAGTCAACTGCATAAATTGAATTGCATTTGAATGTAAGCTATTAATTTGCGCTATTATTTAGTAAATTGTTAGGCTGACATTGTTACAAATTATAATTATATATAGTTTATGGGCATTTTAGGCAAATAGAATTTAGCAGCTCGTGTGGAAAGTTTTTAGTGGCGCGTGCATTTCTCGACATCTCATGGAAATGCACATTAATTAGAGGGCAAAATTTGAGCACGCCAAGCCGAGAGCGCAGCAACGTATTCAATTTAATAGCTTTCGGCTTTATTTGAAAACTCATTTTCTGGAAATTAATGAGCGCCCATTTGGCGTTCATCCAGCCACGCCCCCAATGCGCACGCAAGGCGCTGCGCGACGCTGGTGAGTGACTGGCCAGCGATGAGCTTTTGTGGAATCAGCCTTAGTTATATATATTTATAAATTAATGACACAAGACAAATGGCAAACGATTTATATTAAAAGGCGCCTGCAAGAAATTGGGCGCCGACCTCTCCAAATTAGTTTTGGTTTAAGTATTTCTTTTATTTATCTCTTGAGTCTTTTGGTTTCTGTCTCTCTGTCTGCCCGGCGTGGTCTGTGTCTGCAAGAGGCCACTAGAGCATAAGCCAACGCGAACCGATGATCCCGAATGGGTGTGCAGCTCATGACTTTGACGAATACCTAATGCGCTGCCCCTCCCCCGTTGGATTAATGTAGTTCAAGGAGTGGCACTCACTGCAGCCTTTCATATTTCGCTCAGTTATAAATTATAATTAAAGTAAAATTGAAATTTCCTTTACCTTGGCCCTTGAGTAATGATGATGATGATTAGCCGCTGTTAGCGAGCACTTTAGAAATGTGAATCACGCTAATATCATGGGGTTTGAGTATTAATTGCATTAAATACGATTGATCGTTTGAGCTAATCGATATTTTTCTTCAGAATTCAAGATAATATGGGAAATGGGAATTGGAAAAAAGAAAACACTTTAATGGGTGTTCGGCGCAGCAGCTACTAAATGCTCTTAAATAAGTTTCTCTTAAATTAGTCTGTTCTTTATGTCATTCTCATTCGCTGTTAGTGCACTCACGCGCATAAGAAAGCATAACACGCATACCTACATATGTAATTTTCGGCTTCTTTTTACTTGCTTATACTTGTAACTTTGATTCTTTAAATTCTCTATTCGTACGAAAGTTGTCTGCAAGCGCGCAACTTCCCTCTTAGTTTTTTTTTGCATACAATTAACTTTGCCTAAACAAATATCACGAACTCGGCATTAAATTAATAAATAATAAGTTAAATTAAATCGCATTGACTTTTATTTTGTGCCTTCGTAAATGATTGGAGCCAGAGCTGCCGAAAAAGCTTGGCAGCTTCCAACAATGGGATTTTATTTCCAATATAATTAAAATCTTACCTAATTTAATATATCATATTTCGTATTATTATAGGAAATGGATATATTAGCACTCGGAAGTGTCACGAATAATGATAATTAATATTGCAAAATTATATTGGTATAAAGCAAATAACCAATACACTCTTTTTGCTTTATTTAACTAGGGTATCTAGGTTCTCTCCAAGTTATGATTTAAGATAAAGTTCCTAGTATAGATAGATATTTGAAAAACATAAGCACAGAAAACTAAACTAAAAGGGAAGGGAATTCAAAATACGCTCGAAAAATGATAGTAAGTAAAATGTTTTGAGTGATATTAAATTAATGAATAACTATGAGTAATAAAAGCGGCTTTTGAGTTTAATTCGTAAGAGGAGCACTTGGAAGTTGATCTTTATAAAAGAGGAAATATCAGTCTTCTTATACTCTTACGCACTGACTCGCTCGCCCTGTGCTCACTCTCACAATGCTCACCCAGCCCTTCCTTTATGGTCGCCCTGTACTTGCTTGACGTATTCCCTCTCACTATGATCGCCCACCCTGTGCTCACTATTCTCACCCTGTACTCAGTCTTTTACTTATGCTCTCTCTCTTTACAGTTGCCAGTGCTTCCTTGTCCTGTGCTCAATCTCACTATGCTCGCCCTGTACTTCTCAGTCTTTTCCTTATGCTGGCTGTCCTAGTTTACCTCGCTTACTTACTGCATAAAAGTATTGTTAAATTAAAACTCAGAGCGATCGGAGGTTGTTGTGATATTTATGGATCCCTATAATAGAGGAAGAACATACATAGAGCTTAGAAAGTCTTTGTCAATATTTGTTATTCTCACACAGAGAGAATGAGTAACTCTGAAGACTCGACTCAACTCATCACATGCTTTATCCTTTTTAAATAAATTTAAAAGCAAATTTTAAATAAGCAAACAAAAGTGCTTTACTATTCTCTTGTTCTGCTTTAAATTTTAATAATAATCAAATATTATTATATATACTTTTTGCTCACTTTCCTTCAATGAGCCCCAACTCGGCGAACGAATCTGTTAACATTCGCCGCTCAAGCTGCAAAGTTCAAGTTCGATAACGTTGAGCAACCTGTACGATCAATTAGCCAATTAACCTTTGACCCGATTGCGCACAAGGTGCCCAGTTGGGCTATATCAAAATCAATAAGCTTTGTGATGTGGGCGCCGGCACGCCCCCACGAAATGCGGCAAGCTCATTTTGAAAGCCATGGCGCTTTGTCGCCGTCAACTGCCGGTCGCTGGCTAAACAGTGGAGAGGCGTTTGCAAAAGGCATATGGGCGTGGCACAGTCAGAATAGCAAAACTTTAACTCCCAACATGGCCAATAAATCGAGGCAAGAGTTGTAAAGCTACGTCGCGTTGGGCAACTACTTTAAAATAATTAGTGGGTGCAGCCAACAGCCAACTGAAGTCGAAGTCGCAGTCGATGTAGAGTCGGTGAAGTTGTGGCTGACAATCGACCAAATTATGGGGTCGCATTCCCCATAAGCCCAGCCACAAAGCCAGAGGCTGAAGAGTTGGACAAGCAATGCACCTGGCAGTTGCAATCAGAAGTAAATGCCATGGCTCAAATCACAATAGCATCTGCCACAATAGATTGTTCATTAACACATTTCGGCTTGGTTTTTGTTTTCAATAGACAATTCTGCGTAGTCTATGGCAGGCTAAGGTGTGAGTTTTGATTGTTTTTCCATCGATTTTGGTTTATGGCCTGTAATTCCAGCAAATGGCCTACTTGGCTCATCAGCAGCCTGCAAATGCTGGGCAAATAAACTTAAGTTAATTAACTGCTGGCTACATTAATTTAGGCAGCATGATTAATTACAGCGAAAAACGAACTGGTCTTGGACGCGGACCGGCCGTTGGCCATCAGCCATTGGCCAGCCGTCGTCATGTCGGCCACCGCTCTGTCAGCCTGGCCAGCTACCGAGCGGACAGCAGGCCAAGCCAAGCCAAGCCAAGCCAGGCCATGTTAGTCTCTGGTGTCTTTGGTGGTGCAATTTGCACGCATTTTGAGTGGTCGCAGCTGCTGCCAACCAGTTTAAGCCCCATTGGTCATTTGCAGCGGCCGCAGTGGCAGCAGCGCCAGCCATTAAAATGACATAGAGCCAGAGACGGAACACGCACCTCGCGGATTCTGGGAGCTACGCTGCCAACTGTTCCACAAAGTGCCTAGACACGGCATATTCATGCATTCGCACTCGCATTAGCTGCATTAACCCAAACACATTGCCAAAACCCGACTTGACCTGCGCCTAGAAGCTGCATCCAACTGCATCTGCATCTGCAACTGCAGCTAAATGCGCTTGTGTTCATGTGCAGCAGCAGAGTTACAGCAATTAAATTCAAATTAGCACAAAACACACACAAAACATCATTAGTCAGTCACTCAAATTTGTTTATATATCTTGCATAAAATCTTCTTTTTAGCGTGCTTTTATTTGTCTGTTCTTTGTGAATATTCAAATATTGGAATCTGAATGCTAGCAAAATCAATGTCAACTTGTTAGATTGCTCGACTTGAAGTAAAAGAAAAGCATTATATTTATCTTAGTTATAACAAACAAATTTTTAACAATATATATTATATAATATAATAATAAAATTCATCGATTCCGTAATGTTCCTTGAACCATAGTATTTCATTCATAATTAGAAAAATATATTTCGATATTATTTTTTATTATATTACTTATTCTTTTAGATATGAATTAGATATAATTTATAAACATATGTATATAAATATTATTTTCCATATCTGTATAAAGTTTTTAACCTATTTCTATTCAGGCTTTTTTGGTTATATAAACAGGCAAGAGCCATGGCAGAGCTCTTTAATTATATTTGCTCATGAAGAGAATGCCGAGATTATCTGCCAGGTCTCGTAAATTACAAAGACTAGATGTTATATTTGCAGCTTTTGTACACGACATTTTCTGTCTGGTTTCCTCTCATGATAATACTTGAATAATTGTTAAAAATTTAACTTTGAATACGTCTCTCTCTCTCTCTCTCTCTCTCTCTCTCTCTCTCTCTCTTATCCTTATGTTTTCACAAATATATATATTTGAATATCTATATCGCGATCTGCAAATTGCATTCCATCACAACAAGTTGTTCAACAATAAATTGTACAAAATAAGCGCTCGTACTTATGTGTGTTACGCATGTGTGTATGTATGTGTTATTTGGCACGTACAAAAGTAGCATAAATTGATTAATATAACTGCTCTGCCAGGTCAACTAGCGAATTAAAGACTTGTTAATGTTCATCTAAGAAAACATATCTATCTATATACATACGACCCTCATCGTCAATTGTCTAACCAACAATTATATTACGAAAAATTATATTATTCAGGACTTTCAGTTCGAAATGAACAGAACTGCAGTTAATAATAAAAATTAAGCTACATGTCGAACAAAGCTTAATTTTAATTTTAATTTTTCCTATTTATTTAATCATTTGAAACCTATTCTTACTTTATTTATTTTATTTATTTTATTTTTATATTTTGTTTTGATGCATCAATACTTGTCAGAATTCTTTTTGAAACTGTGATTAATTTATGAAATCAGCTTAATTAAAACATATAAGATCAAAGAAAGACAAACAATGAAAGTTTGTATACTCACAAAAATATTTCTATGCAAAATAATGGTTCATATCAGGTTTGGATAATGATGTTTATAAATTACAAACCAGTTTAAGTTATATTTTGCAGCAAGCCAATCAAAATATATGAAATAAAACTGTAACCCATAAATATGATGGCAAATAAGCTTATATTGAAGTCTCTATCTAAATATAGATATAAACTCACCGATCATATGACCTATATGCAGAATCTGCTTCAGTATTCCGCTGTCACATTTGGCTCTCTCTCGGTATGATCAACATAAGCTCAAAAATGAGATCACAAGCAACCCAATGACGGTTCTTGGTTTCTTTTTTTTTTTATCTGTTCAGAAAATATGCAAAAAGCAATCACATCGCATGGCCAGGTCAGTCCCTTTTAACTGCTTGCAAATTTATGTCTCAGCTTAAGAAAACACTAAATGAGTGCCATGCATTTTTTTATCGCACGCAGCAGCAAGAGCAACATCGTCCAGGGTCCAACAACTAATTAGACATGTTAAAGAACTTGTTCAAGTTGTTGTTGTTGTTGGCTTTGTGGAACTGTGAGCTGCGCTGGGCATTAAAATGGTAACACCCGACCCGAAAAGCCAGCAAGCAGCGAACACATTTAAAAATGCTCAAGTTAATTAATTGCGCAACGAATGCATGCCAACGAGATAGGCAGAGGGAATAGGACATGTCGGACGAGCCAGTTCCAATGCCAATGACTTGATTTTTGCAGCACGATAGGAGGCCAAGGAGGGACTGGGTCTGTGACTGTGTCTGTGTCTGTGGCCTGGTCAGTGGATGCGTGCGTTTCGCTTTCATTAAACAAATATCCAAACACTTTTGCCGCTGATGCGATGACACTGATTAGCAATATTCCAGCCACTCGCTGGACTGAGACCAGGACGTGAACTTCATTGGCAGCGGCGACAATGGGTCTGGCCAGACCCAACCTGCTTGGCACACATATTGTCTTAATAAATATAAAACTAAAACGTTTACATTC
The DNA here is from genome assembly GCA_035045845.1 of Drosophila buzzatii. NCBI lineage: Eukaryota > Metazoa > Arthropoda > Insecta > Diptera > Drosophilidae > Drosophila > Drosophila buzzatii. The sequence continues at coordinate 771,201 of JAWNOS010000198.1, forward strand.
GGATAATTGGCGAAAGTTAACAATTGAAATTTGAAATTAACAGCCGCTTAACGAGTTGGCATCACTCGCTCCTGGCCCTGTGAGAGCTGAGGGCACAACTTCATTAGGAGCGACACGCCCACTGCCCAAGAACAGCACAACAACAATCAACGAGCTATGATTAATTGATCACAGTCGAATGCTGGAGAAAAACATTCGACGGCACAATCAAATTAAGCCAGCATATAAATGTGAGCCAATTATTAAAACTTAATTTTGATGTAGACACCAGACGATTCCCAATTTCACAGCCTCCTCAGCGGCACCAAACTAATGAGCCACATGCACTTGGCTGCCAAAACGAATGTTGTTGCTATTGCTGTTGTTGTTGTTGTTGCTGCTGCTGCTGCTGCTGTTGCTGCCTGTGAGCTGTACAACTAATCAAGCTGTTTCGGGCTGCCAACTTTGATGCATTTCCCAAATTGATGCCCCAGATTGATGGGCATGCGGCGCTGGACACTGACTCTGACTTTGACTCTCTATGCGTCTCTCTGACATATGCAAAACATTTTGTTCGACGCACACTGAACATGCCAAGCAAACAAATGAGCTGAAAATGCAGACAAATGACTAACAAGCAGTCAAAGCAGTTGGAAGTATTCGACACTGATCTCAGCTGCAGCAAACGAATTTTTGTTTTATATTTCTATACATTCTTGTGTGTGCTAATATTTTAAACAATTTAATTTAAACTTAAATGCTTTTCTACTTTTTCAATTTTTATGATATGCAGTTTATATAAAGTATGGATTCGTAATAAATTTGAATGCATACGCAACCCCCTTAAAAATCCTATTCTTCAGACCAGAGAATATGTTGGAAATAGGCCTCTACGTGTATAATTTGTCTATCAATATTTCCACAAGTTCAATATTTGCTTTTCGATATTAGTCAAATCTGCAATGGTAACGGGGCAAAATGTATTTAATATTTAATAATTTGATTCAGTTAATTTGTAGACTTGTCTATAAACATTTTTGGTTGTTCTTTTCTTACTGAATGTACCCATAAGGAAGGAATACGTTATCTAGTAAGTGAATAACTTTACTTTTTTACCGTTTACTAGTATCTGCTATAGCCTCAGCAAGGTAGAATTTAAGCTCTTAAAATATAAATAAATTCATAATATTTTTTTTAACAAGAAGGTTCAATCATTTAAGAATATTTGTAACTGAAACTTTTTATCCACATTTCTAGCACAAAAGACAACAAATTGCTTACTCAAACCCAAATGCCCGATCGCTCAATATTTTGTGGTAGGGCAGCACGACCAAATAAAATAAAGATATTCAAACATATTTCAATTTTGTTGTTAGCCGAACTCGCATTGAACTGCGCTAAATTAACCGCAGGCATTCATTTTGGGTTTCGTGTCCGAATCGGAGGAGTTGGGGTTCTATAGCGGAGGCATTTTGATGAGTATTGATGAGTTTTAATAAATTGCTGATGAGTTTTCGAGCGCGCTTGGTTTCCCAAGCACAACGTGTATGCATGCAGCAGCCGTAGATACGGCTACAGCAACAGCACAGCAACAGATAGAGATATAGATACAGATACATCTGCTCATTTCTCCTTCTACTTGTTTTGGATATCTGTAACGACTGTGGGCACATAACAAGCCTCAACGCCTTACAACATTTGAGTGATGCGTTTTTGAAAGTGGCGTCGAATTTCTCAACCGTGAAGCGCCATGCAGAGCAGCGGTAATTGAGACGCTGATGCTGATGCTGATGTTGATGCTGATGCCAAAGCTGTTATCCCAGCCTCGCATAGTGCGCTGCTTGGAGCGTGGTGCGTGGAGCGTGGTGCGTGGTGCAGCCGTGTAGCCGTTTAATTGCCGCCATTATTAAACTCATTTATCGTGTTTTAATTTTAACGTTGAGCTTCACCAAGAGCAAGAGCAAGAGCAGCAGCAGCAGCAGCAATAGCCGTAGCAATAGCAACAGCAACAGCATCAGGTGTCTGACGGCGACGGGACTTCAGGTTGGTTTCCATGGGCTCCGCTTAGTTCTCTGCTCATGCAGATGCTTTGGTATAATTAGCGTGGCCGACGGCAGCGCCGACTGCAGCTGCCATGATTTGGCGCTGATGCAGCAATTTACAAGAAAATTATGTTGTTTGCTTAATTAATAAAAGTAGTTTTTAATAGAAAGCCATTAGGCAAGCAGCCAACCAGCCAACCAGCCAGCCGGCCATCCAGCCGTAAACGAACGAAAGACTTAGGCAACAAACTTGCTGCTTGATTGATGAAAATGCGAGACAATCTTTGCCAGAAATCACACTTAAATTATAAGCAAACTTAGCAAAAGTGTTGACTTTTGCTCACCTGTCTGAATTGGGCTGAAACTCTTCCTCTACAGCAGCTCCTTTTGTTTGTTTTTTTTAGCGCTTTCGCGCCTCTTATTTATGTGAGGCCTTTGGAGCAAATGGCTGCAGTTCCCATGACAACACTTGGCGGACTGCATCGCGCGCCTACGCGTACCATTTGCCTGCCAACTCATCATTGGGCAACTGTCTTTCGGCATTTGTGTGGTGTTGGCAAGCTAGCTAGTTAGCTGGCTGGCTGTCTGGCTGGCTGGCTGACTAGCTAACTAAAAGTCGTAATTAATGGTCGTATGTCACACTTTCGAGTTCATCGGTGTCAGGCAAACTTGAATTGGCTTCGTCTGGTTTTCACTGTAAGCGGATGACGTCCGCCAAACTGTCGCATAAAATAATATAATTAACATAATCATAATCAACAAAGTATAAACGTTAAATTGAGGCTAATTACTTTATAACCGACACTCAACTGCGAAACATCGTCCATGGCGATGACGACGACGTCGAATTACACAAAAAACATGCTCACTTGTGGCAAACCCGTTTCAATTATGGGGAATCGAGTGATCTAGCGAGTGCTCAACATAGCCACAACCTCAACCCCGGCCCCAGCCCCAACCTCAGTTCCAACTCTAGCTACAGCCCATAACTTCGGACTCCAGGTCTCTAGTGCGCGTCAAGCAACTAGCCGCCAACCGGATGGGCCAGAAGTGTGCGACAGTTTCACATACGAAAGAGATTTGATTTCATTTTCGTCCAAATGGAGCTATGACCACGTTTTTAATGTCTGATTGTATAAACTGCAACTGTGTGATTATAACCCATTACAAAAAGCACACAGCACGAAGTGCATACACTGCCATAAATCGGGTATATGTACATACGTTTCAAATTGCTTAAATAGGTGTGCGAGTATTTTTCAGATATATAATCACAGTTCTGAACTGGTTTACAGTGCTAATGCTTGTGAATAATTATGAATAATAATAATATTTGATTGAATGAACTTTAATAGTTAATAAAACTCGGTATCATAATAATAATAATTTAATTTATAAATATTATTATTAATTATTCATTAGATGAAGTTTGATCATACTATAAAGTATTCAATAAATGTTCATTATATTGTAAAGCTTACGATATACATATATGGAAAAGGCTGAAATGTTATATATAATTAAATTATTACAAACATATATATTATTGTATTTATTATTAATAATTGTATAATTGATTTAATTATACAATATTTTCTATATTCATTTATAAATTAAGGATAATATATTTTTAATCTTACTAAAAAATATTAAATATAAATCAAATAAATATATAAAATTAATTAACAATTTATCGATTCGATTTTGTTAATTTGAAGTTTTATATCCTGCATTTTCTTGAAAGTATTTTTAAAAGTTTTAATTTGAAATTACATCAGTTTGTAAATGATAGAAATATAAATAATAAAATATATTCAAATGGTTTGTATTTTATTCAACTCGTCTGTCTTAAAACTGATTAAAGAAATGTAAAATTTAATACATTAATAAACAAATTTAATCAAATTATAATATTCACAAACCATTCCATATTTGCCGAGTTTAAATTTCGCACAGTGGAATTCAACAAAGTCAAGCAGCCAAGGAAATCTTAGTTAGCGAGTGCAGCTATGTACTGAGCAGCTCCTCGCGCACAAGTGAAATATGGCGGCTGGTTGGCAAAAGATAAAAAGAAGCCAAGTTAACTGTTTTAAATTTTTATGACAAGCTCATGAAATCGTGTGCAATTGTAAATGCGCCATATAATTTACAGATAATTATTATAATTACAGGTTATTTCTCAGTTAACATATGAGTACTCGTATTGTGTTGTTGCTGCCACTGCTTATGGTTTTTGTATAGTTGTCGTTGTAGTTGTCGTTGTTGCTGGTTGAATAGCCAAGAGGCGTCTAACAAGTTTTATTTGCTCAGCCAGCAGTTGTTGCCGCTGGTGCTGCTGCTGCCGTTGTTGTTGTTGTTGTCATTTCATATGTATAGCTAGCAAACGATTAGCCGAGACTTCGCTACGAAATTATTAAAATAAAAATTTTTACGCTTTAATTAGGTTTTTTAATAAGGCATTAATCCGAGCGCTTAAACATCGTCGCGCATTGCTTAATGCGCTGTTGTTCAATTAGCTAAATGCCAGATCACGTAAAAGTGTGCCAAATGAACTGAAAATCAAAAGACTTAGGAAACGAACTTTTCGTATGAAATACAATTTTAGCTCAAAATTATATATAAATTATGAATTTGATTTTAAGAAAATCATATTGCAATGCCATTTGGCAGCTCTTGTAAATTTGAACTTTAGTATTGGATTTAATTAAAATGATTTTAATCGCACGACCGCTTGGAGTACGTGAGTCATTGAGTTACTCCACTCATCTCATAACTCGAGGACCAATTATGCGTTATGGTCACTGACTGGGAAAAGCAACAAAAGCTGAAATATGTTTGCACTGCTCATAAATAAATTTGTTGGGCAGTCGAAAAAAAAAGAAAATAAAACAGAAAAAGAAAAAAATAAAAGCATTCACAATCTATGGATGTTCCAGGGCCGGGCGCGATAAAAATCGCTGGCAATTTGTTAAATTTAACGATTTTCAACGTAAGCGAAACAACGGCGAAAACTGTGCCGAAAGTTGAGCAGCCCAAAACGGCCAGCCGCCTCCTCCTGCTTCGACTGTTTTATGACCAAATAAATAATTAAAATGATGCGTGGTGTTAAGTGCCGCCACGTCTCCAAGCTCCAAGCTCCAAGATTCGAGCTCCGAGCTGGACAACAGTGCAAATGGCGAGCCACACGCAGCGCGTTCATTTCTTTTGAAAATTTGTCATAAATTTATAGCTTTCGCGCCGGGTTCACTGTACCCCACCGGCCTGGGCACAGGGCACGTACGCACTCTGACACTGGCCAGGCCCGAGCCCGGGCTTAATTGCTTGTCATGTGGCACACATTTCCAGCGCAAATTGGCCGTCAGATAGGCATGATCTCAGCTTTTACAGCACAGACCACACAGCGCTCATCCCCATCTAATGCCGGCAAATTGCCAAAGTTGCCAAATTTCAAACTAACTAGGCCTACTCGGTCGAGTTCTAGGCCCAACGGCCTGCCGCGGTACGCCCTTTAACTCTGAGCCGGTTCTTAGACGGAGCGACGACAATTAAAGAGAATCGGGTCGGGTTTTAATGAACTAACTGCGGAACATTAAACTAATATGCTTTATGGCTGCTCGCTCGAGTTGTCCCCCGAATGTCACTTGTTGCAGCTTCTTGTCTTTGGGATCTTTGAATCTCTGAAGTCGACATGTTTTTTACGATTTTGTGCTCGTTAAAGCGCAGCCCGATGTCGGCCTTATCGCTTTGCATCGCCCGAGCACATAAAACAAAGAAAAACATAATCAAAACTGATCTACGGCTCACTTTATCCTGCGACCGACTGGCAATAGCAAGTGGCACGTCTAGGAAGTCGCTTGATGAGGTTTCCCAGTAAATTCCGTCAAAATGGTCATTCTCTTTCATATGAGCATCGACATAAAATTGCGGCTGGCTGAGAAAATTATTGAGGACATAAAAGGAGCGTGAATGAATTTTTAACTGGTGTAAGATGAGCCTAGATCAAATATTGTTAACCAACTGCAGTTGCTGAATGCTTGCCTTGTTATTTATTCATATTCATTATTTTTAATCGAAATTAGAGTTTGGCCAAAACTTCTATAAGCAAATTGTTAATTTGATCAAATAGCGGTGTTAGCAAATCTGCCACAGCTACCGCCACTGTGTTAAGGCCTAACGTCCCCAGCACTCCCTGAAGAGTAGCCAATGCAGATTGCTCCAGGCAAACAATTGGCTCCAGCAGCAGGCCTCCCACATCGCCAACCAATCCAATCACCTCGCCAACAGCATTCACTGCAGCTGTGGTAGTAAGCAGCTGAGCCAAGAGCTAGAAATATGTCTAAATATTAGCTTCGACCTGATTTCAGAACTTTTTCTATATTTACCACAATCAGAATGCTATACTTGACAATTGCAATCATTTTAACAAAAAAGAAACTGTCTATTTGGCAGCTCTATTGCCCTATTTATAGTGCATTTCCTAGGCCTTTTTTTTCAATATTACAATTTCAGATAAGGCTCGTCACGTTATCGTGCACAAATTGTGCAATTTGTTTGTGTTAGGTAAGAGATATGACTTTTTCGCTTATCTAGAACCAATTTAACACGTTCCGATATCAGAGTCGAGTTTCAAGTTTTATGGCTCTATTAGCGGAGGAAAGGCCAGCCAAAGCTCATAAAATTCGCTGCTTGCGAAGCGAACCCGAACTGATCCCTACATATAGACTCATCTCATTTCGTTGTTGTGCCGTCGCATTCAAGCAGTTTTTCGCATACAACATAAATAATATTTTATTGGCAATTTAGTTGGGAAATTAATGTGCATACAGTTGGCAACTTTGGTAATTTATGCAAATAAAACGATCGTAAATTTGGCATTAAAACGCTTATTAAATGATCGTTTATTAGCCAGGGCCATATCTAACCAAAGGATTAGTCCCCAGCACTCCCCTAGCCCTTGCCTTGCCTTGCCTCGTCTCGCCTTGTCGTGGCTTGCAACAAGGTTGCGATTTGTAGCATTCGCATAAATTAAGTGATTAACCGAATTGTTCTTAAATGCTGCCAGCTACTTACACGATTGATATTATTTACGATTGCAGCCAAAGAGAGAGCGAGCGAGAGAGGGAGAGTGAGTAATAGAGAGAGAGACATTGCACTGATATATGTACATTTGTTCCAATGCTTGACTTGATATGTGGGGCTCATTGGCCGCGCAAAAAGTGTCTATAACTTCTGGGAAACGTGGCCAGCGGCTGGGTCGCATATTGTATAATGTATTAGCTGGCGCATTGTGTGTTAATTTGACAACAACATCGGCCTGGCATTCCTTGGGAACGGCAGCAACAACACTTTTGCCGCCGTGGCGACAAACGAGCCTTGTTCCTGTCAAAAGTCAGAAATATAACCATATAAAATCAGTCGGCATGACCATTGAGTTGACTCGCTGAACGCTGCTGTCTCAGCATCTCCCTCAGTGTCTGCTACAGCCATGGCCATGACCATCATCAGCATCATCATCATCATCTTCATAATCTTCATCCTGGGCAAGAGCGCAACAGGATTAGCAAAATTAATGCGGCAAACGCTTTAAGAGATCTTCTTCTCTTTCTCTCTTCCACTCTCTCTCCTTCTCTTTCCCTCTCGTTACTCAATGAAACTGCGATTCAAGCTGTCAGCGATTTGAGTCCTCAACTTATCAGTCCGCAAGAATCAAGCAATTTTTACTCTTTCATAATCCATTCAGAATTTTGAGCGCTTTGATGCCTAGCAGAATTTCAAAGGCATGTTAATAGAGAATCTGTTTCTTCTTTTATTTATTTATTTTTTTTTTTTTTGGCTTTGATTATATAAAGTCTGCATCCTAAAACATCTTTGACTACATCAGCATGCGGAGATTAAAATTAATAATTAAAGTACGACTTTAACTAAAATTAATTAATAAATATACTGAAATTATACCAAATAAAGTATAATTTTACCTTATAGTAATCAATTAAACAATGTTCAATATTCCCATTTATTAGCTTTTCCTTTTTTATCATTCATTGAATATTTCAGACTATAGTTTAAATTATTTGAATAATAAATTATGATAGTGGGCTGAGATAAACTCTAGCTTTCTTCAAACACCTTCTACATGTGGCCAAGAGAAAATTTCTCATTCATAATAATCGATCGAAGGCATTGTATTCGAAAAAGTATTCATTCAATAAAGTTGTCTGGGATAGATCTTCAGTGCGCTGCTGATGGAGATGAAGATGACTTAATAATTGAAATTTATCAAAATATATTAAGCAAACCGTTTTTAAATCTTAAATGCCACATTAATTACAACGTCTTAGCGACAGAGAGGGAGAGATAGAGAGGGAGACAGATAGAGAGGGGGACATTTAAAAAGTGCCTAACAAATGATTGAACAATTTATAACTATTTACGAAAGCAACACAGAGAGAGAGAGAAGAAGAAAGAAAAGGACAGAAAGCGAGAGAGAGAGAGAGAGGGAAACGCTGAGATTCCGCTGTCTCTGCCCACAACACAAATTTATCATAGTCCATAGACAATGCAATCGAAGGGGCCCAGCGAATTGTGTGGATTGTGAACTGGAGAGCTGGCCATTCAATGTCACAACTGAGGCCAATAAATTTCAACAATTTACAACGGGCAATTCATAAATTTATTAATGAATTAAGTTATAAGATAATTTACAGTTGATGCTGATCGAAACGCAATCTGCCGAACAAAATGATCATCACTGCTGATCGCGGCAATATATCAACAGCGGACGTGGCCCAAGCAGACGCAACCTAATCGAATTGTAGCGAAAGCAGAAGCAGCAACAGCAACAGCAACAACAGCAACAATAACAGCAAAGGCTAAAGCAAAAGGCAACAACTACAGTGAATTCTCAGAATTGGACCGGGCAAATGAGCAAAAGGCTGCAAAAAATTTAAATGAAGCTGTGGCCGAGGATCCAAATCGAGCGCGTCTCTGGCTCTGACTCGTACTCGGACACGGACACGGACAGGGACAGGGACAGGGAACAGGCAAGGGCTCTGGTATGCGGCGACTGGCTGCAGTTTGTCTGCCTGGCTTATTGCTGCGCATTTCTATGCAAAAGTGTAATGGTCGCAGAAATGAATTCATAGGCGTATCGATTATTATGGCCTTGATAGTAATAAAGCGGGAACAAAACAAAGGCAAAATATAGAAAGCTTAGTGAGCTTTGAAGTTGCGAAGCTTACGCAGCAGAATGCATTTTAGAATGCATCCGAAAGCTTAGGCGGGTGCAGCGAAAGCTTGCTGTCGCGCATGCTTAGCAGCAGATCGAGGCTTAGCTGTGCTTATTCAGCAGCTACAAGACCTGAGTGCAGCCAACTTTAGGTGCAATAAAAGCTGAGCTTTGATTTTCGCCGAAAGATATAAAAGCACCCAAGCAGCAAGAGCACGATCTTTTTTCCACGTTCACGCTGCCATATATTAATAATTTATTAATATATGATTCCCTAGGAATTCAAGCCTTCTTTTGTGATACTTCGCCCGTGTCAGAGTGCCGCATAGCTATAAACATAAAAAAAAAAAAAAAAGGAAAAAAATAAAATTATAGCTGCCTCTGAACACGTGGCCACTAAAATATTTCACGGCCTTCAACAGCATCCACTCTTTGCAAAATTGATGACAACTATAGGTTTCGCCTGGAATTCCTAAAACTACATGCACAGCTTATCCCAACAACAACAAACAAAACAAAAAAAAACCAGACATCAATAATTTTCAAAGTATTAGTGCAGTGCCAAAAATTCAAAACCCAAAACAATAAGAAAAAAAAAAACATTAACCATATTATATATTAAACGCCTTAGAATTGGGCTGCAGTGCAAAAATTATACAAGATTTAAATGAACGAAAGTGCAGACAAAATACAAAAGTACACTGTGAGAAATTTTTTTGTGCAGCTTAAATAATTAAAGACAATTTAACAAAAAAAACTAATTATATTTAACATTAGAAAAAAAACACGTCACACCCATAAATGAATTAAATAAATTAACGGAGAAAAAAAGAAAAGAAAAAAATACAAATAACCTATACAACAATAAATAAATAAAAATATATATATAGAAAATTTTTTTAATTATTTAAAATAAATAAATAATTTCAAAAGCCAAAAAAAAAAAAAAAAAAAAAATAAATATATATATATATAAAGAAAAAAATAAAGCAACCGAAAGCAAGTAACTTTTAATTTGATAGTGGATAATTTTTAATGATAATTGCTCCCGATCAAAAAAAATTAACCTCAATCCCACAGCAGCAGCCAACCACGAGGAAAGGCCTTTCGTCGATGGAAAAAAAAAAAACTGTGAGTGTTTGATCACCCTTCTTCTCCCTCTCTTTTTGAGTCCCAAAATTTTAATAATATTTATCAAAATATAAAGAAAAAAATTTCCTTTTTATATTTTTTCCTGAAAGTGTTCATAAAATCAAATGTGAACATTCTCAATTTTTGTATTCACATTAAACATTATATGGATCAAGTTTTCTTATTTTTTTATTATTCACACTTTTTTTTTATTTCTTAAATTGAATTGCAGCCATCTTTAATATAATTTAACAGCCATATATATATAAAAAAAAAAAAAAAAAAAAAAAAAAAAAAAAAACCTATATTTTGCATCAATAAATAAATTATAAATAAAATATATAAATAAATAATCGAATAACTATAATGTAATGGGTACGACAGAAAAGAAATAAATTTTAAAAAAAAAAATTTTTTTGTTTATACACTATATTATAATGGAAAAAAAATTTATTTTTTTAAAATTTTTAACCCTAGCCTATAAGACTCAGCGCGTCAACCAACTATTTTAAGACTTTGTTAAAAATTATGAGGAGATATATTTAATTTAGTTAAGTTTGTAAAATAAAGAGAAGTTATGATGAAAGAAAAAGAAATATAGAATATTTTTTTCAGGAATCACTATGATAGGCTAAAGGTAGTCTAACACATGGCATAGAAGAGAGGAGAGTCGAAGCATTCTTCTTAGGGGATTTCAGCGATAGTTAATTGGAGATCACGGTCGGGTTTGGGTATAGATAGCGAGAGGAACCGCAGTTCGCCTCCGTCTTTCCTTTCAATTCTTTTCATTCCTTTTTTTGTGTATCTGTGTTAGTGTTGTCCCATCCCTCAAGTTTTTTTGTAGGAGTCCTAACAAATTAAAGTTTATGTATGGTTAGTCCCGGTATTGCAAAGACCCACCCCATCGCCGAAAGAGCTAAGGGAACCAGAGGACTCCGCCTGCCTGTACCGAAGACATGAATGCATGCTGATGTGCACCGCACATTCACACACATCATTTGCACCAACACCACACTCATCTGAGTGCGGTGGCGTTTACACAAATTTTTGGCGCCCAACGAGGGGCACTGGAAGTTCGTCACATACATTACAAAAGTCGAAGGCGAGCTGGCCATGATTAGCCAGCCGGGCAGCCGCGGTTCCATAATCGTTATCAGCGGCACCATCATCGACAACAGACAACAAGCTGCATTTGTATTTCTTTTTTCTTTTCTTTTGATTTTGGTTTTGTTGCTTATAAATTGGAATTTAAAATTAATTAAGTTGTCGTTTTGCGCTTTTATCCAATTTATAACTAATATGACACCGATTATACGAAATATGTTCGCTAATTAACGAACAAACACCACAGCCAGCCACCGACTGGCATTCCCCTGGCCCAGCCTCTGACACTCGCTGCTCATCTAACTTGGCCAAGTACCAAGGCAGACAGGCAGGCAGCAGCAGCAGCGACAGTAACAACAACAGCATCTGCATCTACTCTGTCCACAGTTCTGGTCTGGCCAGACCTGGCTGCCTACACTGTCCCGATCTTTGGATCGTGTCCGCGTGCTCGTAATCTGCTCGCTGAAGACGCGTTGTAAATTGTCTGACAAAGCTTATTTTATTAATTTAAGCCATAAGCGTTGGCCTCGTGTTGCCGTTGTTGCCGTTGCTGCTGCTGCTGCTGCAGCTTTGACTTGTCTGTTTGAAGCACCTTTTGCATACGCGGCCAAGTATCGCCAAGCAGCGCCAATTTATTGCGCATCGTAAAAAGCCGTTTGCGTTTTAATAAGCCATGCCAAACACGCGGCGGTTGTTCCGTTCCGTTCCGTTCCGTGTCGTTCCTCGACTCGCTGGTTGTTAGCAGAAGGCGTCGATGTTGACGACGTTTTGGTCATTTGACTTTAGCCAACGTCCAGCGCACTGGCCCAAGAAGAGAAAAAAACGCAGCTAAACTCTCTCACTGCATTCCTGTCCATAACGAATTGGAGTGTCTTTGGGGTAATCGAGTGTGAATGTACATACATACACAGAGAGGTATATATGTACATATGTATGTATATGGCTGTCCGTCGAGCAATTGGGCAATTGAGCGACATTGGTTTATGTTGTTAAGGGGACTTATAACGGCATTTAATGGCACGCCAGAGTCTGCCAATAAACATAATAATGTTATAGCAAGCTAAGACGGTGACTATATAATTGAGTTATGACACCTGTTGAGCTGTCAATCACTGTCGATAATGAAAATGCTTTGGATTGTTTGTGTTTGATTGCAGATTGAATAAACAACTTTGACTTGCTCATTAATTTATAATTTAAAATGCAAAATGTGAAACTTTAAAAATTTAAGTTTCTTTGGCAATTTATATTAAAGATACATTTTAATACCTCTATATAAAGTATATGTATATGCACAGATCAAGTGCCAAAATAATATATTTCTCTCTCTTTAATATCATTTTAATAATATTTTCTTTCAACTGCATAATGTCTGAATTGCAGTTTGATCAATACTCGATGTCATTCTCTATATGAATATGTAGCTCTTTATAAGACAAATATCAAATATAAACTCTTTCAACGCAGCAGAATTCAGCATTATATTCCACTTATCTTTGTATTTGCTCGAGTCGCTCACTCTCAGGCTCGATCAACAAATCTTTGAGCTTTGAGCTCAGCCAAATTGGTCACTTCTCATATAGAAGTCGCACTGTGCATTTCTTTCCGTACTCTCCGCTCACTGCTTCACAGCGCACCAAAGCGAAAGATTCTCTTCTCTTGAGTATGCAAAAATAAAGAAAAGGTTTGATATGCTCATGCTAAATTTTGGCATTTTCATTGATATTCATTGGAAGGGCATGAAGGTATAATGGGTATGTGAAGGAAGGAAGGAAGGAAGTTTTCACGTGAATTAGGCATGTTTTTCGAATAGTTGGACTATAACAATGTTGCTTAATAGAAAGCAACAATTTCTCTCTCGCTTTCTCTCCCCTTCTCTCTCTATATTTGTGTACATTTATCTCTTTCCCTCTTTCCCACTCTCCCCCCTCTCTGTCATTCGCTATTGCTCTCTCTTTCCACTTCTAACTTTTTCTCTGACTCTCCCACCTTTTCGTACTCTTCAAATTTCGAATCTCATTCATTTTGTATTTTTGTATCTGTGTCTCTCATATTATTATAATATAATAATAAAAAATAATATAATACAACTTAGGAAATTTAATAGAAAAAAAAATGAAAGCCTGTTACAGAATGTACCTTAAATCGCACTATACTACAGTCAAAGCCCTGCCCAATACTTAGCCATAACAGCATTAAAATAAATATGTCAAAATTAAGTAAGCAGCCACAAATTCACACAGCACCACCAACACCACCATCAGCAGCAGCAGCAGCAGCAGCACCACCACAAATCGACAACAACAAACTTGCGATAAGCCGGCCACAATGGACGAACCACAAACAAATATAGCAGAGGGAGAACACGAAACGAAACTCTTCCTTTGGCCGTGTGTATGTTGTTGGCCATAAAAAAGGCGTTGAAATCAGTAAAAATAGCCGTGGCCAAGAAATACTGCTGCCGGACTCTGGTCTGGCGGTCTGTGCAAACAAGGCCTGGGCATCTAGATGGGGCCATTGGCCAGTGGCCACTGGCCGGGCTAACACAGAGCTAACAGGCGCGTAGAGTTTGTAAGGACGAGATGAGCGCAAAAATCGTTTACAAATAAATCAGAAAGCGATAAATAAGGATTTTGTCTCGTAATAACTCAGCGGGAGCCATTTAACATGCAATCATAACGAATCGATGCTGAACGCTTTACCGAATGCCAAGACCTAGGGCCCAGGGACATGCAGCAAGGAGCACGGGCCAGAGAGGAACGTGGCCAGCAAACACGCTTTCACACCAGGCAGCCAAGTTGGCAAGTGTGTGTCGAATTGTTGTTGACTTGTTGCAGTTGTCGCTGCTGCTGCTGCTGCTGCTGCTGCTGCTGTTGCTGTTGTTGTTAATGTAGCTCTCGGGCCTCGGGCATCGAAATAAAGTTGCAAACAAGAACGCGAAAATTGTGGCCAGGCCATCGCCTGAGCCTTTAGCACAATGACAGGGGCGTTCTTGGTTTTTATGAGCAAGGTTTTTTTTTATGCCTGCCCCTATCACAAAACATACCCGAAACATGCACTTGGCTGCACTTCATAATTTTGCCAACGACATCAACGACGATTCCCGTAACCCCTTACTGCTTAAGTCAGTCATATCCCTTCTGGCTTAGCCCCAGCCCTGTTTTTCCGATGCTTCCGCTTCAGCTGTTGTGCATGTTGCCCACGCCTCGGCCTGCAACAACAACAAGCTCGCCTAATTATGTTGTAAAACAATCTGGTTTCATTTGGCCAGCAGGTCCTGTGCCCAGTCTAATAACTCTTTGGCCGAGGGAAGTGATTAAAATTACAAAAGTCCGCGTTGACGCTATGCCCACAATGGCTGCGAGGCACGCAGACACGCAGCCGAGGCATCTACACGATTTTCTATGACTAATTGCCAGAAGTGTGTCACAGGAAAAACGGCCCACTAACGACCCGCTCCGGCTCTGCAATGGCAGAGCGACAGGGCGACAGGGCGACAGGGCGACAGACCGGCAGACCGACAGGTGAGCTGCCAGGCCGACTTAGCTTATGGGGTCAGGCACGCATACGTGAACATAAAGGACTTATCGCGATGCAATTGCAACTGCAGTTAACCCGGCTAACAAGAAATTAAATTCCATTACGCGCGCGTAAGTCAATTTGCCCAGCACAGGCAATGGGGTTAGGCCTAAGTTAACCAAAGCCTCACAGTGGGCACATGGCCTCATAAATTCTAAGTACTTGAGGAGTTAAAGAAATGTAGCAGAGAAATACTTTTTACTCGCCATATCCAATACCCTTCATAGCTGAGTTGGTTCTTAGTCCAGTCCAGTCCAGTGAAACCAAAAGGATCTCACTTTGAGTGAATAAAATCTTATATAAAGAAAGTATATGAAATCTACTTGCAAGGATGTGTATGTATACCGGGGACTTATCGGGAATATATCGGTTATGTTCATGTTGTGATGGATGAGCCTCTGTTCAGATAGGCGCCAAGACGGATAGATGGAGGAACACACAAAAGGACACATGAGCAGGTTGGAGAAAACTGACTACGTAGCTAGTCGTACTAATATTGGTATTAACTACTTTATAAAGATATTATTTCTTATACATAAATAAAACAAAAGTAAAATTCAGTTACGAAGCAAATTAAAATATATAGCCTATCATCAACCATTATTCGCATGCTGAACCACTGTGCAGTCGGTGTAGACGCGTAGAGCTAATGAAGAGGTGGTAATTTATGTGGCTATATTCACCTGTTCCTAGACACGTTTTAATAAGCCAGTGACTGAGGCATGAATGGGAACGAGTTGGCCAAATGGAGACGTAGACAGGGGCTAACCTGGCAGGTCTTATACGTGGATCTAACAGCCTCTAGCTGAACGTTGTCTGCTTACCAGCAGAGCCTCGGCCAAGTGCAGGATTAATTAATTGCTTGCTGCTACAGCGGCTGCTGCTGTTGCTGGTGCTGGTGCTGCTGATCATGTCTGCTGAGCACATGACGTATACGTGACATTTGAGAAATGTTCAGTCGCTTAATGTGCGACATTTTGTTTGTTTTTGCCAACTGCCAACGACTTTTGGCTGCCTGCAGTGGCTACGACATCAGCTCTTGCCACAATTTTTCCTTCTGCTTTGCATATTGCGCATTCGGTATATAATGATGAGCAGCATCGCTCCATTCAGGCAGACGGACAACAGCGTTGTCAAATGACTTGCGTAAATTTATCGTAAATGCCATCAACGGTAGCTTCACAGTCGCAGTCAGCGCGCTTAGCCACGTTTGGGCCAACTTGAAAGTCAATTCGTTGGCCAACTCATTCGGCGAGTCAGTTAGTCAGTCAGCCACTGCCAGGCTAGCTTAATCCTCGTTAATCCTTTCCACTGCCTGCGCTCCCTAACTGCACATAAATTTGGTCTCCCCTTGCGGACATTGTTGTTGGTCAAAATGTCATCCCCGCCTCCGCATCAAACATGTGATATGCTAATGAAATGCAACGCAGTGCGAAGCCTCTTTTGGGCTCTGAGCATGCGCCATTCTGCACCACAATTTGCATTGAAGCTCAGCCAATGTGTGGTTAAACAGAGGAACTGGACCTCAGCTAGATGCTGCGTGCTGTGGTTCCAGCTGCATCTGCGCTGCTTGACATATTTAATTGGAAGTCAATTGCTTGCCAGCCAGGAATTTAATTTGCTCAAAATGTGATGTTGAATCGATCAATACATATGGTATTCTGATGTAATCATAACATTTCCAAATTTAATATAGTCAATTATTTCAAAATTATAGGTAAAAATAAAGTTTTATAACTTGAATTCGTGCTTTAGGATCTATTAGATCAGGTTAAAGAAACAATCCTGTGCTACGGACAGACGCTAGCAATGAGGCACAGACACTGCACTCAACTATAGGAATATACTCAAATAATTTTGTAAGAGTATAAAAGGTAATACACAATACTGAAGTCCGAGGAACTCGTAACTGAAGCCCTGGGCATCTGTGCATCCGTCTATCTTTGAAGTGTGAATTCAATTTGACTCACATCATCGAAAAGGAAAACTCTAATAAGATATCTCATGAGAGTAAACATCAACTCGAGTTCTATACAGATTGTCCCATGGTAAACACCAATTTCATAACACCTTACCCTTCTAGTCAATCGTCTTGTCGCAGCTCTGAACAATTAATCGCATGCCTACCCGATAAGCTAACTTAACTAATTATAATACCAATCACTAATATAAATAATTGGTAAATAAATGTGGATCCTTTTACAGCGGGCGAACTAGTTCGTAGTTTTTGCGGTACTCCAACAATTACGCTAACAAACAATCCAAACTCAGCGCCTCGACTCGGCTCAGTTAACAAAGCGGCGGCAAACGGCGCTCCAGTTGAACACACTTCGGTGACATTCAATGGGGCCGGGGCTTGTAGTTTGTGTCTCATTGTCATGCCCGGCTTATTGATTGGAATACAATGGATCCTTAAAGTGTGCTTACAAGCGCCGTAACTCAAACAAATTGCAGCCGCCTGCAAACGCTTGACTGAGTCGAAGACGACAACCAAGACGAGAAGGAGGACGACGACGACGACGACGACGACGGGTAACGACACTGATCAACAGGCCCGGCGATGTGGATGCACCAGGCAGCAGCAGTTGGGGCAACTAGGGCCCGGTTTTGGGCCAATGCGTTTTACATGATGGCTACACGACAAGACAGGAGCGGCAAGCTGGCCAACCAGCCAGCCAGCCAGCTTAACAAGAACAAGATAAGCCCGCTCCCCAATATTGTTGTTGTTCTGCTGGCTTTGGTTGCTTTAAGTTATTCCAAGCTCGCCATGAACACACGGACCAGAGGCGCTACTGACGCGCTTATGTTAAATTTACCAAACAAGCGATTTGTATGCAATTTCGCGATCGTCGAGGAGAAGTCAGGAGCGCAGACAGTCAGGCAGGCAGGCAGGCAGGCAAACGTGCTGCTGAAATCCAAATCCCAGCGAGACATCATGACGTCGTGGATTTGGCGAGGGCTGCTAGCAGCTATTGCTATTGTCTTAGCCACAGCGTCGGTCGCCCTGTCTGCCGCTCTGTCTGCATATGCGCCTGCTGATCCGCTGCCTGCCTCGTCAGCAGCGTCGCGTTGTTGCCGTCGCAATGTCTAGTTTATTGGCGTGATTTTTTATTTGCATTCGAAATGTTTGCTCGCCAGTACAAGTTGTTGTTGTTTCTGTTGTTGCTGCTGATGCACGTGATGTATGCGACGCGGCCGCACGGCCTGTGTCCGTTTTGCTCGGCCGCCACACAATTGCCATAAGTTTGCTGGTTGGTCCGCAATTATTTGCGGAATTCCTTTTGGAATATATATTGACTCTGACTCCCAGTGCGGACTCTCGATCGAGACTTGTGAAACTGCGCACTGGTGGAAGCTATACGTGCCTGTGTGCATGTCCGCATGGCAGCGCCTCGGACTAGCTTTGACAGCCCATACAAAGCAGCCAAACCCAACGCCAGAGCTCGTTGTCGTGGGCTGGGCATTTGCTTGGGTCTCGCTGCGCTTCGTCCGTCGCTCGGCTCGCTTTATTCCTCTGTTAATTTGTCATGAAATTTCGTTTTTTAGCGCATTCCTTAAATGCGTGCAATTTGTGAAATGCTTTCCAAGGCGTGAGAAGTGGCTGCCGGAAATAAAATTGAATGCGATATGTGGAAATTGATTGATCAGCTCTGGTTCTAAGAATCTTTTTTATTTTTTAATGGCAACTCAATCATTCCATAATACGAGAATGCTTTTCTGAGAACATGTATATTTACTTTAATGCGATAACTGACAATAATAATTATTGATACTCGATTTGGGAATAATCATGATCTGTACGAATTGATTCAGTAACTTGAGTATAGGCCAAATTAAGTTTAAGGGCATATAGCAGAGCAAAGACAGAATATTATAAATGACATTTCTAAGAACAGAGCAAAAAAATGGGTTGTTTATATTGCAACTTAAATGCAACTTAAAGCTACAAATAATTGAAAAACTGCAAAATTATCAAGTCAAATACTCCTAATGCTATGCTTAAGGTTCGCTCAATCTCTATAGCTATGTTATTGCCACTGTAGACCAGCAATTGGAGTTCGTGATATGAGAGCTGTAGAGTATCGCGCTCGGTATGAGCCCTCGCACTATCCTCGCTCCCAGAGCATATGAAGATTCCATCTTCGCTCTCCGATTACTACAGCTGCCTGTTATCTTCAAAGTTATGAAATAAAATCAATATAAGCTTGAACCTAATTGAGTGTACAAGTATTTTCTGGCTTCTGTTTGTAGTGATCTGGACTTTTATGAAAGCACAGTCTGTAAAGTAGATTAAACATATACTTTAACAAATAATACCCTATTTGACTTTATTTAATAAGTTTTAAATAGTGCATTAAAATTTGTAAATATTTGTAATGTAACATTAAGTTTTCATATTTATCGTATAGCGATTGTGTCTATAGTAATTAGAGAAAAATTAGGGTTCTATTATAAGAAACTAAAAAAAAAATTTAATTGCCCACTAGAGAAATATTGGATGATTATAAAATTAATATTATTTGTTTTTTAATTAATTTTATTAAATTAAATTAAAATTGTTTATCAACTTCAAACATATATTTTTGCGATAGGAATAAAAAATTAAAGTTTGTTTCGCTGATCACAGTTTAATGCCACTAACTCGTTTCTCTTAACAATCTCTACAATTACATTTTGGCAATCTGATTATCGTGCAATTTAGCCATAAATAAGGAACATATGTATATATAGTCAGAGGTCATTATATATAATTGCAAAGATAACATTTAGTCCACCCACTCGCATCAACACCCATAACCAAAGCCCGTCCGGTTCTTGGCAAGCAATGCAGCCAGTTGAGTTGGAAGAGGCGCCTCCGTTTCCACTAACCTGTCGGCGTGGCAGAGTCAATTGTGCAACTGCCCCAAGTGTCAAATTAGACAAAGAGCTGGCGCAGACTCAATACAAACTTGCAACTGCTAACATGCAACTGGCGACTGGCAATTGGCGATTGGCAACTGGCAATTGGCAAATGAAATGCTCACTGCCAGCTTATTGCAGCTCGCACACAAGCTGCCGGCCAGTTCAGAACTGGCGTCTAATTTTCCACGAAACGAATTCAGGTAAGGGGTGGAATTTCTAATACCCACTAGCTGGAGTTCAAAATGAGTATATTGAACTGAGTTTAAAAGAGAAAAGTCTGGAAGAAATCAGTATTGAATATGTTCAGATTGAGCAATGTAATAAGTCGATCAACTGATGGCAGAAGATTAGGTATTCTTATCATATCGTAATAGGAAGAATGAGAAATCTTAATAGTTTCATAGACTAATGTGTGGAGTCGATCTACTGATCTCTGCTTAAACATATTGAAGTTTTATATTGTTGAGAAATTTCATTTTAAACTGAAGTCTAAATATCTGAGTCAAATATCTAGCATATATGATATCATCTAGTCGAGCATGACAGCACTTCTACTTGCTTTGATTTGCATTTGCATTTGCATGTGGGTGGTCAGCAAATTGCCAGAACGTGAGCACAATTTTAAAATTAACGGCAAGTGGTTAGAACAGCAGCAGCAGCTAAGGGCAGACAGACGGACGGCGGGAGTGGCGGACCAACGGACAGTCGCGACGGACGGAAGGCCAAACAGACAAGCAGCGCATTCCAGCCACAAAACTGTTGCAATTAATTGCATAAAAGTTTTAAAACCGTCAGCATTTCCCAACTCCTCTTGCACCCAATAGAACAATGGCGTCTTGTGCAAACTATGCAACAAGAACAACAACAACAACAAGAATGTGGCCATAATCGGAGCCACATCGTCGTCATGGTCGTGCCTTTCAGTTTGAAACGTGATCGATAGACTCTGACTACTAGCATGGGCTCATGCAACAACAACAACAACAACAACAAGACCAACAGCAAGAACAACATCAACAAATTGGTCTCTTTTAGCAGTAGACGTAGACGTAAGCAAATGTTTTGGCCTTAGTCAAATTATGTTCTTTGCCTCGTTTGATAATGAAACTGCAAATTGAAGTTACTATTGGTGTTGTTGTTGTTGTTGTTGTTGTTGTTGTTGTTGTTGTTGTTGTTGTTGTTATTGTTGTTGTTGTTGTTATTGTTGTTGTTGTTGTTGTTGTTATTGTTGTTGTTGTTGCTGCTGCTGCTGCATATCAAACTGTTTGCTCACACCGTCTGAGGCAGCGATTTTGAGCATCAGAGAGCAACGCTAATGATTACGTGTTATCGTGTTGTAATTTTGCATAAACCTCTAATGACGACTCGACTGGGCTGGCCAAGCGGATCCAAGCAGCCATCCATGCTCTTATCCATCCTCCTGTCCATGCACTCATCCACCATCCATCTACAGATCGATTCAGTGCTTCGGGTTATATGGTTTAGATCATGGCAGCGGACACTAACTAGGCTCATCATGGAGCGTTAACAAGCTCATTTTTTTTTAAGCCTGACGTGCTGAATGCACAGGCGGACAGCGGAATCAGCTTTTTAGCTTGGCCAATTTCATAGCACTCACCCCGATCATAAATCGTTAATCGTTATTAATCGCACTTATTGTGCAAAGTGAATAATATTTTACTCTGATTTAAATGTATTGAAATTTAACTAATTTAACTAATTTTTTTAGATAAACCTAAATTTTAAATAAATAAACATTTTGCTTGAATAAATTTTTATTTTAAATGAAAAAACATTTTACATTTTCATTTTGTCATTCAATGAGTCATGATCCCATATATAATTATCAGAAGCTAACTCTCTTGTCCCTGCATATTACTAATTCGCATACTTTTTCCTTCTATTGTAATCTTTCCCAGCTTTCCATCTCTCTGTGACTCTCTGTTGCATTTCTTCCGATTCCTCGTCCCTCTCTCATTCTATCGCCTTCTGTTTGTCTATCATTTCCTATTATTTCCACATCTCTTTCTATTTCTTACTTCCTCTGTCTCTTCCTTTCTCCCACTATCTTCATCGTTCTCTCTATGTTTATATTTCTATCCTTCTCTGTCGATTTGCGTTATCCTTTCTTGCTCGAGCCATTATTATTCTTTCACTCTCTTCTTATCTTATTTTCTAACTTCTACTCGTAATACTAATTCTGGAGTGAGGAAACAGTTTCGCTTTTACTCTCATCCTAAACTTTAGTTCTGTTTCCTCACTCCAGAGGTAAATAATTATAGATTATCGATCCAAAAGACCTCCATAGAAACTTGATACAGTTGTATATATGGATGTATCAATCAACATTTCTATGATCTTCAAAAATAGCTGTTGGCATCATCAACGCATTCTCATAATGTGCAACAAACGATCCCAGTGACAATATTAACTGAGATCATTGAATCTCATCTCTGTCAGCCAATCAACACCTACAACAAAATAGATATCGGCCAACTCTATGCATGATAAAGTATTTCGCCACATTGTCTAAACGAGCTTGAACACGGTTATCCACAATGATTGAACTAAATTTTCATTAACCGGTGCCCGTAGACAAAACGTTTTCCTGCTAAAAACCTACTCCAACCGAACTCGAAAGCATATTAAATTGAATTTTTATGTTCTCACAAAACATGAAAATTCATGATGCCGGGCACTGGGAACAGATCAGACAATAAAACTGAAACACTAGCCATGGCCAGGTCCATTGCTGCTGATGCTGGTGTTGTGGATGAAGCAGAGGCTGTGGCTGCTGCTGCTGCAGAGTGTGTGGGTTAATAAATGGGCCCCCGAACCCGCAAAATGCAATGGCCAATTGTCGGAGACGAGGGAAGCGTTGCTAAATTATGGTTATTTAAATAAACAGCACACGATTTGATTTGGCTGAGCAAAAGTGTTGCAGTGGCCGCGAAATGCGAGCGCCTCTCAAATTGGACAAGGGATCAAGCAACTGTGGACGAGCCGGAGAAGTCTGGAAATTATGTTGTAGCTGCACTGATCGTGCCCTCGCTCGCTCGCACTGGCGATAGATTCGTCTTGGGGGTTGTGCCATCAGGCCATGATTGAGTAACGCCCATGACTGGCACTGAGCCATCTAATTATGAGAGTCCAGCTGGCGAACGTTGATTGCTGCAGCAGCAGCAACAGCTGAGGCAGGGACTCCACTCCGAGCATCATTAGCTGATGAGCAGCGTAGCCTCCTGATGGCCTCTCTGATAAGCAAACACATAAAATGCAATGTGCGTTTGCCATACGGCATGACCTTTGCCCCCCGACAACTTTTGGCCCACAGATCGGGCGTTGCGGCGTTTTGTTTATTTTGAAGCTATAATTTAAGCGAGTAATTGCACGCTAGCGGCCAGAATTTGTAACTAAACTGCAAATTAGCAGCCAATTCTCCAGCCGATTAATAACCATAATTATTGGCTCAAACGCTGACGAGCGAACGTCGCAGCAAGAAAGAAGACGAAGCTGCCGCTGCCACTGCCGTTGCCTCTGTTGCTGCTGTTGCCCTGGTGAGGATCTTGATGAGGAGGTACTCGGCTCAGCCTCGTCGTCTCTCTGTGCAAATTGCGCCAACTCTCTGGCTGAGCTGCTCAATTGCCAATTCGTGATACAGATACACTACACACAGGGGTAGAGAGGGAGACGGGATGTCTATGAAGAAGGAGCAACCGGCACGGCCCAACCCGGCGCGGCGCAGCAGCAATTTAAATTGTGAGCGCGTCTGGCTTAATTACATAAACCTTGGCTATATCCAATGCACCAGCTACGACTCTGAATATATAGCCGACGGCGCATTCGTCCAAGTCCGAGCCTGCTTGATAGGCATGTGTCTAATGAAGAGGCCTAATTAATGTGCGTTGTCTTCGTTTCTTATGGGGCAGTCGAAAAAGTGAAATTGTAAAACGTGTTGAAATGCAATGAGTCCCAAGGATTTGGCTTGTAGACAATGTTTCGAGCTTCTTTTAAGCTCAGGACAAATTAATAAACGTCGATGGCCATTAAATTGTCAGCCTTAATGCATGCAATAAATTGCATCTTCATGTTGGCAGAACAAATATAGATATAGCTTCGCCAGACAAAAGCAATTATATTATTAATAACACGGAAGTCAAAGATACGAAGAACAATCTCTAAAAATACTAATAGTTAAAGCTATTGGCACGAATTCGAGGGCCTTGGAGTCGAATTCCACTTTAATTACGGCATTATTTTTCATCTAGAGAGTTAATAATAGTTTTATGAAATACAATTCACACAAACGAAAATAATTGTGAAATGATATATTTATAAGTTTTCCAGCGGAATTTCGCATTTGCTCTAGTTTTGCTATTCACATTTCAAATATTCATAACAGTGGCCATAACGGCCAAACTAATATTTCGATAAGTTATCGAGTCTAACAGGAGCTTAACATTGCGTCAGCGACTTACTTTTGCTCAAATTTGAGTGACTTTTGCTGTAGCATGATTCGTTTTTTCCTTCGTCACTAATTATTATTTTTAGTTTTGCCTCACCATAATTTACTGCTTTTAAGATTTATTTAATAAAATTTCAATTTATATTTATATTAAAAACATTTATGTATATAAATAAAATTCAATTAGATAACAGCTGCCAGTACAATATGTTTGTGTTATGTTTGCCGTTGTTAAACAGCTAGAATAAAAATGTTAAGCGTAGTGAGAACTGTAAACGCCTTTGTTTAGAAATTATTACAATACAATAATACAACAGAAATTAAAAGTTTACAGATATTTGAAAAAGGCACAAGTGTTTTCGATTAGTTTTGAGAATTTACATTGAATGTTAGAAGTAGGCAACTACAAACAAAGAACTAAATGGCATTAGGCACTTTGACTTTACACGTTTTGGTGTAGATTTTTGCGCAAGAAAAGCTGATCTAGGCAATCGAATGCTGCAGCTTATTCCACTAGACACCCTTCTTCATGGTCATCTCGTGGGCGGTGCGCAGGCGTCGTCGCAACTCATTGGGGAACCGTTCGTAGCATTTCTTGCACACTGGCTTCTCATCGTACTCGTAGAATTTCGATTTCTGCGTCATTTTCGTATCGCACACGGAACAGGCAAAGTGATGAACGCACCATGCCTTGTTCAATGCGGTGAAAACTAAAATGGAAATAAAGAAAATGTATTCACAGTAAATAAATAATAACACTAAACCCCAACGAACCATCTCCTCCAATGACTTGATTGCAAACAAAGCACAAATTGCCAAAGAGCTGATGATAGTGCGTCTCACAGTATGCCAATCCACGCTTCTCATAGTGGCGATGACCCAAGAAAGGTTTCTCGCACTTGGCACACACGAAATGCTCGACGTGCCAGTGCTTTCCCAGTGCTGTAACCACACGCTCCTCAATGGGCCTACGACAAGCGCCACAAATGGGAATGCCCATCTTGTCGTGACAGCGAAGACAATACAGTTCGTTCTAATAAGATTGACACAAATTAAATTCAATTAAATACACAAATAATAATCATAATAATAAACAATACACACCATATCGTTCGCAACCAGACCAGGCCGGCTCTTGACCTCACGCGCTGTGGCGTCCAATTCTATGCCACAGGCCGAGCAGTTGAAATGATAACCATGATACACTTCACCACGGAAACGCAACGGCTCCTCATCAATCAGGCCGCTATAAAGATTTGGATTAGTACGCAATTTTAGATATATGCGACAAAGTCCACTTACTGGCACTTCTGGCACACATAGCGGCCCGTTATCTCGGCCTTCACCTTGGCATTGCACTCATGGCATAGCGCACGATTTTGGTTGCGAATGAAGCCACTGTCGGCCAGCTCTTTGGCGCACAGCTGACAGCGGAAGCACTGCGGATGCCAACTCGCAGACATGGCTTTAATGACACGTCCAATTACGAACTCGCCACACTTGTTGCAACAAGGTGCGAATAGAACATGGAAGTCCCGTTCACAATACTTGCGTCCCTCGAACTCGTAAAATATGCCATCCTGAAATGGACGGAAGCACTGGGCGCAGCTGTTTCGAGAAAGTAAAGAAAGAAAGAAAAGAAAAAATTATTTATTACTATATTACAAATAATCCTATATATATTTGTCATTAACCTATACTAACATATCTATAATCTTTTAATTTACCATTTACAATACATTGCAATATTATAAACAAAAAATAAATAAACAAATACATATTTCATATCTACACATTCAGGTATATATATCGAGTGCTCACTGTTTAAACTTACACAAAACACTGCGTATGCCAAAGCTCGCCGTTGGAATTGACAATCTTCTCGGTGGGCTCGAAGCCGTCAGCGCATCTCGTGCAATGCATTGCACTCAGCGACATATTGATAGCCTGGACTCTGCAAGGGCAAGAAGATATACAATTAACGATTAGCATAGATAATATTGTGAAGTACACGTGATTAGCAAACAGTTACACTTCAGCTTTGGAGTACATCATGATGAAGCCTTTAGCTCACGACTGTGGAAGCGCATGGAAATGACTACTGGAAAACGGAGACGTTTGGGCAGCAACTTTGCGTGGCTGGCTTATCAAGCAAGCGAGCCCGCATTGTTGACGAGTGTGAATCATATTTCTGACGAATGTTAAAAAAGCTTTGCATTCCTTGTGAATTGAATTGGGCAATGTAGTCATAAGTAGCTTTGGCTTCGGTGCACTGCGAGTGTCGACAGTTGAAAAGCGATCGTTAAACAGTGCAGATGATGTGCGAAGGGTCACCAAAATTTGGAATTCGATTTACAATGTATAATTTTACATCGATACATTTGCATCATTTGAACTGTGCGCCACAGCGAGAGACGCCAAAATACACACACGCATATGCGCCAATAGGTAAACAACACACTGATAGACACAACTGTGCGGCGGCTATAAATAAATTTGAATGTTGCCATGACGTCATCAATGAAGTCAACATCTGGCGCGTTAACACCAAAAAAAATGCAACTTATGCGGGCAGCAAATACCCAGCACATGTCTCTGATATACCAAAAAGGCATAATGATAGAAATAATTGCAATTAGAGTGAATTTCAAGTTATAAATGTACTTTTTTTAATAAGTTAATTTTGCAGCACCTTGACCAAAAATTAATGAAAGAAGCAAGGCGATTATTTAGGTCAGTTTTAGCACTAGGCGGACGACATATGGACATTATGATGACAATGATGTGATATCGTTAATATTCAATACGAAATGTTCTGCTTGTTTCGCTTACTGGACGGGCGGCATTTCTGGTAATTGGCTTTCACTTGTTGCACTTGTCAATTTCTACGTACACGCTCGACGTTTTTAGCCTCACTGAAAACGGCAAACAAATATAAAAGTATCTCTTCGACAGATCAGTGCTGATTGTTCAGCTATGTTGAGGCTGAGTCCGGTTTCTTAACTATATATTAATTTCTCTTAATGTAGCTAAAATGGCCAACACTGCTTATATTTGTGTTTGTGGCCAGCAACAACAACAGAGGTCTTGCCAAATTGGGCGTACATCTGAAACTCTCATCTTATTATTTATATTATTGATGCGTGCACACCACGGATGTCTATATGCAATAATGAACTCTATTTACCTATTAGAACTCTTTGACACAAATTAATTAAACCAATATTCGTTTTTTTTATTAAGATTCTCACTCAATTAGAAATGGTTCGTAGAGGTGTATTAAGTCGTTCGGTATATGTTCAATCGAACGATTCATTGAGCGAACAAAGTAATTCATGCTGTTCAACTAGTTCTGCACAAATAACATTTTCTGTTATTCACGACTGTAAACTTAACATTTTGTTGCTGATCTCTTAACAGAACTTACTACTTTCTAAAAAATAATTTATTTAAATGAAGAAATATTTTTGAAACTAGTAATAAATATGCTCAAGGAAGTGGAAATGAGTTAAATTATTTTTATAATATATATTATATTACCTTTGCAAGAAAATTGATTACAAAAATATGAATTTAATCAATTTATATTGATATTTGCTTTAAACTGAAAGATCTTCCATCTTTACTAACATAATATAGTTCTTGTATGCCCTCATTATAGTTATTTAAACCATTGTAAGTACTTTAGTTTCTAGATTTTGAGATTTAATTGCGCTCTGCATAGCAGATAAATAACCATTTTCTCAGTACATGTTTCGTTTAATGTATTTTAATGTATGACGCATGTATCTGTGTGTGTATAGCGTTTATAACTGTATCCGCATTTAATCAAATATAATCCAAACTAGCATTTGTGGATCCTTATATGATTTTGGAGAGTACTCTTTTGTCGGAACTGTTTGGGGCAGTAGGAACAGTTATACGGTTTCTCTCCTGTATGGATCTTCATATGATTGTTGAGAGTGGCCACTTGCCGGAAACTTGCATCACAGATCTTGCACTTGTATGGTTTCTCGCCCGTGTGCGTCTTAATGTGGTTGATCAGGGTACTCTGTTGGGAGAAAAATCGTCGGCACACACTACAGCCAAATGGACGATCGGGATTGTCGCTTCTTAACATGTTAATGGTGCCCACATTTAGGCGAGGCGTCTGTTCGATCTGGCTAGGTTCAGTTTTCGGATTTATAAGTGGTGTTCCTACGGTGGCCGTCGTGCCCGCCGATGCAGCGGACGCCACAGCTGCCGCTGCATTGCTGGCTACCAAAGAGCTTACTGTTGTGCTGCCCTCGAGGAAATGCAGCAGTGGATGATGGTCCAGCTGCAGGAAGTTGGGCGTTGTGCTGTGCAGATTGTTTTGCAGTAAGCCATTTGTCAGCTGTTGTGCACCGTGTCCCAGATGAGCTGACATTGCCGCATGCTCCACTCTGGGTGGCTGACTGCCGAGATTCGTGTGCGTCCTTATGTGGTTGATGAGCGTGCCCTGCTGCCTGAACTGCATATGGCAGTAGGTGCACGTGTACGGCTTATCGCCGGTATGTATTTTTTTGTAATTGGCCAGCTTCGTTAGCTGGCTTAAACACGCCGCATATAAATTTATATCAATATATTTATTTAACACCCTAGTTTCTCAAGTCGAAGAGAGTAGCAGCTGTAATCGAATAACGATAAAACATCGATAGACCTCTAAATAAACTAGGTTATGAATATTGTGGATTTCAATTTAAACCGATTACTTCGATACTCAGTAAATCGTAAAATCTAAAAAGATATATTTTTTAACTGCTTTAATATTTTTTAACTTTCTAAGAAACTAGTATTTATTTGTTTTTAATAATAATAAAATTTTTGCAGAATTTACATTGCTCACGAACAAACAATTATAATCGAACTAGTTGTTGCTAAGTTTAAGTAAGTTGGCAGTCCAGCCGCCGATAACTAAATTTACGCGCCTAATATAAGTTTAAATAGAACCGTACAAAAGTAAAAACCTAAGCAAATACGAAGTTGATGGGGTTCTATGTCAAAAAATAAGTGTGCACATTAATTTGTTCCAGTTGTCCAGTCTATGTGTTGTATGGTTAGTGATAGAACTAAGTTTTAATTTGCAAGTAGGATTCTTAAAAGATTCTAGATACAATTATTTTATTCTTACTAATAATAAATAAATTATTTAGGTGCTTAGATCAATTAACATGCTGATATATTTTATAGTATAATGATTGATTATAGACAATTTGTTTGTTTTACAATTAAACATTTCCAACGGTCTATTCAGAATACTAATAATATCTGTGAATTGCACTTCCGCCTGACAAAGTGTGAGGTTTTCAATTTCTGCTTTTCAGTTTCCGCATTGCATTTATTATTGCATTTTATACAAACAAACAGCATAAATATAATAAAATATGTGTATGTATAGAAAACCTTGTAATTTTATGAAGCCTATCATTTTATAAGAGTACCTTTATCCCACTTTTATTAACAACCAGGCGTGATTCGATCAACGACTTTTGTTTGTCACTACATAATGAAAGCAAACAAAGCGCCGTCGAGGCCATCAGAAAAAAATAAAAATAAAAATACAAAATAAAGACGAAATCGTAAACAATACCGAAAGGTGGCGCCTTACAATGTTGCCTGTTCTACCAGACAAATGGCACGTAGCAACAGTTGGGACGCTATAATTAAATTACAACTAATTTTTATGCTCATGTTTACTAGACTGTTCTGTGAACAATGTGTAATAGAGTCGGAGCCTATATATGGTAAAGCTTTGACAATCGATCCCTGCTGTAACCCAGCCCACAGATTGTCTCAAATTGTCGGCTGCAAGCGGAAGCAGTGGGTGTCTAAATATATCTTCAATTATGCTATTTATTATTGCAGCTGGCGCAAAAACCGGCAAACTAGACAAACAACAACAACTCGCCCCCTGTTGGCGAGTTTGTCAATATGCATTAGCACTCCACCACATATACAGCTTATGTTTGTGTTCGGGTTTTATATACTGCATCTCGTCAAACCAGTTGCTCCCAAACTGTTGTTCAGCCATTCAACAGTTGCTCGTCAAATGCTATGCCATTAATCTTTTAGTTAAAGTTTTCACGCAAAAATTCAAAAAATGTGGATTTACGAATACCCAAGCAGAGCGTAATCGTAAGAATGTTGTACTTTTTGCTGCTTATCGGTGTCGTATTTTTAATTTATGTACATACATACATATGTATATATGAACTTTTATTTTGCCGCAGTTGGTCTTTTTCAGTTTTCTTATCGTGGAATTCCGAAAATAATGTGCTGTGCCATAAAGGTAACTTATTCCATGACACGTGAATCGCATCAAAATTGTATTATTTGCAATTTTATTTAACTAGTATTTATATAGTACATTTTGACAAATTTTACAGTTTGAAATTTAAATGCATCTATCGTAATTTCTGATAGTATTTATCTAATCTTCACAGCCATCAAAGATTATGTATGTGAATGAATAGTGGGCAAAGTCTAGGAATGAATATGAATTTAATTTGGTTTATGTGGGTGCAAAAGTGAGAGTTAGCTCACCACAAACAAATACATACATACATATATACAGAGTATACATATACATGCTTGCACCTTGCCAATCCGGACGGACGCCAAAGCTGAAATAAATGAAAACAACTTTGACGTTGGCGGCTGTGGCAACGCTCGACCTACGCGTGCAACCTTAGTGGGGGTAACAGGGGCTCCAAAGTGGAGCGCCGTGGTTGGCTGGCCAAACCAATTATTATGCCAGCATACACACACAAACATTTGCAATTTGTGACGATACAATGTTGAGTAAGGTTGGCGGTGGCAAGCTGCTTTACACAGTCGACGTCGCAGTCTATGACAAAGACAAAGGCGAATATCAATTCGCTTGGCAACAGCGAATCAACAAAGGCGAATTATATTAATGCATTGGTATGTCGACGGCAAATGTGTTTACTACTACCACCAATGAACTGTTGGGTGCGACAGTCACACACCAAAAGTTTGACAAGTTGACCAACCCTGCATTTATAGTTATATATGCATGTGTTTGTGAACTTGCATAAATGCATATGTATGTATGCATGAATGTGTGAATGTTTGTCTATTTGTACTTAAGGCACTTGGGGAATAAAAAAAAATAGAGAATTAGCAAAACAACAGATAAGATGTAGTAAAACAAAAAGCGCAATAATAACACATACACACAAATAGTACAAATGTATGGCAACATCTGTTCACACAAACACACGTATGCATCAGTGTGCGGTTTGTATATTTTTAAAAATAAAACTATTTAACCTTAGCGATGTCGTTGCCATAGTGACGTTCATTCGACGTGGACTGTAAAAAAATTGCAAACATTTTGCAATGCAGTTCTAATACCTAACGACAAAAAATGACAATTAACCGAACAGTGGCGAATAGCAAATACACTTACTAGTTAAGAGGTCCATTAGATTCTATAATAGATCGCCATTAGTGCTGCATCATATAATCTGATATATTTAAGCTGTTCATTAGGGATTTATCATGCAATGACTGAGTCGTAGGCAAATACATAGCTGACTTAACTTAAATTATCTGCCAGATCCAGAATATATGTATATAGATTTTATGAGGCTACAAATTGGTACTGGTGACGAGTAATTCAACAGTTTACTAAATTACAGTTGTTACTGTTGTCGTCAATAAAGAGTCCAGCTAAGACCCAACGGGTAGCAACCATAACCACAACAAGAACTCTGAGGTTTATTATATAATATTTAATTACAACAATCGAATAAAAATAATATGCTAACTGGCTTAAACAAGACCCGAGCAGTTCATAGCTGTTCACAGTCTCTAATCATACTATTTCCTGGAAAAGCAGATAGAAATAAATTTAGTTTTATAGTTTATGCTGAATCCACATCACGTGATTCGATTCTATTTGTATGCACTTATGATTAGGATAGATGATCGAACTGGCTGTTTGACAGGCTTGAAGGTGAATCGTAGGGCAGGTTCTAAAAGCCATTATTACAATTTACAATTCAGGTACAAAATATATATGTATATATACCTATATATATATATCAAGATCAACTAGAGTTGATAATCAATGGCAAAATAAATCAACAATTTGTATTCTGTTAAATAAATTTCGTTTAATTTGACATATTTCTTCTTCTTTCATTTATATATGTATACATATATATAATAAAGATACTATATATGTTTCAGTTTGATTAAGATTGA
This sequence comes from Drosophila buzzatii, assembly GCA_035045845.1. Lineage (NCBI taxonomy): Eukaryota > Metazoa > Arthropoda > Insecta > Diptera > Drosophilidae > Drosophila > Drosophila buzzatii. Next base: position 803,881 of record JAWNOS010000198.1, read on the forward strand.
AAACTTAGCACATTTCGTGGAACCAATAAATAACAAAGCGCGACAATACAAATATATCGAATAGTATAGAATAGAATACAATAATATTTTACATTTGTTAATGCAGCTGCTTATTTATTCTCTCTCCCTTGCTACTATGTACAAAATAATATTATTAGACAAATATGTATGTACAATTCGTTAAACTATTCAAGTCTTTCATACAAATTTGGTTAGGATAAGAGTTTATAGTACTACTTAAGATCTTTATCTTCAGGTAGTTCAAATTACAAATTATGAGCACGATATTATTTTCGATAAACAAAGGGTAACTTTTACTTCTCTTAGAACCTAAACTGTAGCCATAACAATGTGAGTCGATGCATTTTTGTAAACATATTATATATGAATATAGATTTATACATATATATATTTATGTGTTTGTTTCCCATTCTACGAAGGCACATATAAACAAAGAGGGAAATAAACAACAGCGAAGCGTACGCCCCAATCTAATAAAATTACAGTGCCGCTCAACTGAATAGGCTTGATATTATTAAAAGTTTGAAAAGATCTATATCTCTGCAACGAAGGCTCCAACAAGCAATTAAATTACTTGTATTATATATCAAAAATAATCAGCTATGATCTTTCTTTCCTAATTGATTGAAGTAATTTAATTAAAAATGGAATATTAAATTTGAAACTTTCAAAAATATCAACCTATTCAGTTGAGCAGCAGTGTACTTGTATGTAAGTGCTTGGTTGTTCTTATATTATGAATCGTTGCACTGAAAACGTGAAACGTGATGAGCTCCCTGCTTGATTACTATACAAAACTGAAGCCCATATTGCTAGCCTATAAGTATTTATTTTTATTTTTTCTTCTGCTATTTGTCTGCTATGGAGACATGAAGATATTAATAATATCATAATAATCTAGTCAGTATAAAAACAATTTATAGAACGTACAAAACATAACTTATCTTGCGCCTATCACTGAAACATAACTAGTCTGAGCTATTATTGAAACGACCCTCGTTCATGCTATATCTCTCTTTCTCCTGATCTCTCTAATTGCTCATCTGCAGGCCGCCGCTGCTGCGACTGCCCGTTGAGGAGGAGCCGCTCAGTCCGAATTGCGAGACGAGCTTATCGTAATCATCTAGTGACGTCTCAAACTGCTCCAACTGGCGCGATAAGTCATCCATGCTGCCATCTACTGCAGATGCTGCAGCGGAGGCGGATGCTGCGGCGCCACAACTTGTTGCATTGGGCGCTTGCAGTTCGCTCAGCCCGCGCAACGGCGGCGCATTATAGCATTCCCGATAGAACTTCGCCAGATCATTCACATGCGAGGTGGGCGAGGCGAAAGGGAAATGCAGCTCCTTCAGCAGGGTATCATCATCCGGCGGTGGCTGCTGTTGCAGAAATGATGCGGACGTGGACGTTGCCTGTTCTTGCAACATGGACGCCGAATGGTGGCGCAATGTGGCACTGCTGGCGGGGATTAAAAGACTCTTGATGGGCGACACCGGACAAGGTGCTGCAGCAACTGTAGTTGTTGATTTTTCAAAACTCTTAAATGCAGTTAAATTGTTGTTGTTGTTGTGAATGTGATTGCTGTTACTGTTGTTGCAGCTGCTGCTATTAATGCTGTTGAAGTTGATATTATTGTTGTTGTTAAGCAGTGGCGATTCACATTTGCGATTCAGAGATTCGATGGAGCCGCACCCGTTACTCTCATGGCGCGTGCGCAGCATCCACTCAAACGGCGGCGTTTCCGGTAGTACGAAATCAGTCTCCGTAAATTGTCGTAGCTTGCCCATATCCGTAAATGCACCTGGACGCAAGGGTTTCTCAATGTCGATGAAACGCTTTTCGGACGCCACTCCAGTGCCACCCGTCCCAGCCACACCGTTCGCCGTTAACTTCAGCGTAGACAATTGCTGGACAGGCGAGCTGGCATCGCTGGCTGGCCGAAAGTGATCCGACTTCAGCATGATCGTATTGTGCTGCTGCGCTTGGTGAGCTGTCGCTGCTGTCTGGTTGACCGCCGTGGGTGAGATGGTGAGCTTGGTGCGATAGGCCACCGACATGATAACCGAGCCCAAAATCGTATTCAGCTGGCCAATCTTCACGTGCTTATGCCGCTCACCCAGTGTGTGAACCTGTGGCCGATCCACATAGACACGATAGTAAATGCCATACGAGTCCGGGCACTGGCGACGCGATAGTTTATAGGCGGGCGTCGTACGTGTGAGCGAGATGAGCGACTTGAGCATAATACTCATCCGATTGTAGATGACGTGCAGCTGATGGGAGGAAGCCTTTAGCGTTTGGCTGTCGTTGAAGGCGTTTATGTTGCCACCGTCGCCTTTGCCATCCTCACCAGCGGCCGCTTTATTACTGTCCACAGGTAGCAAATCTAAGGACCATACTTCCAGTATCATTTTGTCGCCTTCGATGGTCCTCAGTGAAATCTCAACGCAGAGCGGTAGACGCTGCAGGATGCTTTCGCCTGGCTTGAGGGCCAGCGCGCGCTTAGTCTCGTCCAGCACATCGGGATGATCCTGCACAACAATGTTGAACCAATCGTTGCCTCCCAAAGGATTGCACTGCGTTTGTATCTTCTCGCCCAGGCGAGATTGCACCACAACCTGGGCTGACTTGAACGCTAGGAATTTTATGTATTTTTCTAGTTCTTTTTCGGCTGCATTTAAACGTTGCACAGACATTTTTATAATTTTTTCTCTTTCTTTATTTAGTTTTGTGTTTGACGTACTTGCAACAGCGTACAAAGTTCGTTTTTGTTTTGCTTTTTACACTGCTTCCGCGTATTGTCTGCCTTAGCCAATTCGCAGTACTCTCTGGAATTTTTCTTTTATTAATTTGTTAATTTGTTTGTGCACTTTATCTTTCGACACTACGATTGTTGATTAACACATGCTTAGACATTTTTAAAAACCGTGCAACTTATTTGCCTGGTGTTGGATATTTTTTAACACTTATTTCATTGGATTCTTTGATATAAAAGAAAAACAAAGATCACTCCCACTTTTTTCGTTACTGTCCGCCATTGAACTAAAGCGAATGAAACTGCGACGTGCTGGTGCTGCCATACTCTCTGCTGTTTGGGCCTGATTCAGGGTTGTCACACACTGAAAAAGTGGGTTTATATAAAAATCAAAACAGTGACTTGTGAATACTCACATGCACTGTGACACTATGACTGTGATGAAATGAAAATAGTCATTTTCGGATACCAATATATGTACACTGTGACAAAATTAATAACAGATCAACTATGAGTTGATAATCGTATTAAAAATTAAAATTATATTTACTCAAGTTAATTTTTGTCTTACGTGCTATTTAAGTATGTTCAATATGTATGTACTTATCAATGGTTAACAAGCATATTCATTTTAAAAATAAATACACTTTTGTGTTGAGAATTTCTTTTCATTTTATTTGTGGTCTGAAACAGTGAGTCTGAAATATATCTTCCTAACCTACGATTAGCGTACTAGCCTTAAGTATTATTTTTACTGTTTCAAAGAAATATGGCAACTCTCAGCAATGTATGAGACACGTCACGTACGCAATGTGGGCGGTTTGGGTGTCTGCATTTGAAATGCCAACTAGAGATTTTTCTATAATTGAATATTTTCATACATATATTTTATGTCGTACACCACTATGTAAAATTTATAATAACCTTGCTCGAATAAGTGATGACTAATATTCAGAGATAATTACACTTATGTATTAAAAACTTATTTTTTGTCCTCCACGTTGAAATACTTTCGATCCGATTCCGAAAGCACTTGCTTCGGCAAATATTTCAGCACTGCAGTCGGCACAGAGCTGAGCATCTGCAGACGCTCCTCCTCAATGCGCGCCTGCCGTTCGGCATCCGACTTGGCCTTCAAATTGAAAAATTGAATATTTTCTGCAGCTGCTTCTGCACGCTTCCGATTATTTTCCTCAATCATTGACAGAAGCAGGGCACCATGCTCCTTTCGCTGGCGACGTGTCTGCATTTCGTTATCGCCCATTGCATTGATGTCGATGCTGATGAGATCTTTATCGACAGCTTGTTCTTTCTTCTTCTGTATTGCTTCTAAATTGCGTTTGTAGGCTTCAGCACGATAGCGTTCCAATTCTTGGCGGGCACGCTGGCGCTCGACTTGCTTCTGCTGGAGCTGCTGCCGGTAGCGTTCATCGTCCTTCGCTTTGTACTCTGCCTGCAGTAGATCCAGCAACACATTGTCCCGTTGCCGTTTTCTATTCTGTAAAGGAAGAGTTTAAAAAGGATCAGTTTAAGACTATATTTTAATAGATTTCACTAGATTTACCTCAACTTCAAGCACCTGCTGACCGATTTGCTCACTAATCTCCTGTTGCTTGCGTATCGCATCTAGCCTGGCCTGCTCCATTTCCTCTCTGTGCTTAGCTTCATCTAGTTGCATCTCTAATAGCTTTGAGGTATCCTCGTTGAGTTTTGCCTTTTGCAGCTCATCGTATTCTCGCTTTTCTTCTATAAACTGAATGATGTCCTTTCGCTTCTTGATCTTCAGCCGCTGCAGCTCTAGCTGGTATTCTCTGTCTTCTTCTTCAATTTGCTGCTGCATGGCCATGCGCAGTTCCCGCTCCGCTAGTGTCTGCACATCTTGGCTTTCCCGATATTTCTGCCGCTCTTCAACCTGGGATATAAGTGTCCTGCGCAGCTCCTCCTGCTGCTGCTTTTTGCGTAACTCTTTCTCAAGCTCCATAGCCAGCTGCTGTTGCCTCTCAGCCTCGGCACGCTTCCAACCCTGCAGTTTAACATGATTGGCCAGATGTCTACTCTTTTCGATTTCTTTCATATGCTCATTGAGATCTTTGGTGATTGCTGCCAATCGCAGCTGCTCAGCCAATTGCCGTAGCTCCTCGCAATCATTGCGCAGCTGCTGCCGCCTCTTGCGGTCGACGAATTCCTGATGCTTCAGATGTTTCAGCTGCTGGAGCTGCTTCAGCTCATCGGTTATCAAGACATCCGTGTTCACGGTGTGACCAAGAATTCGATTCTCCATAGAACTCACTTTCTTTATTTTATCGTTTTCAATTAGGGTCTTGCAGAAATATTTCCCTTTCTTGTAAAGTGCGTCTTCGTTAATGGGCACGCTTTTTTTGTACTTCCCTGTGATGAAAATCGCGGGTTGTGCGTCCCTTGGATCCGCCCATATCCCACCCATTGTTGCCATGGTAGTAAAAGGACATAAAAACAAATTAAATAAAAACTATAAACAAGAACAACGTAAAACAAATCCAAATAAAATATATATGTATAATAAAAAAACATGTATGTATATTGCCTAGATTCCTGTATTCATATTTATTGTATTATAAAATTCTTATGTACATATATCGATATTTGTATATCGATAAATGTTGAAAAGGATATTTCAAACTAGCTGGCAACACATCTATTGTAGCAAGATCGTAAAATGCAATGATCATTGATCAATTGTTTTTGTATGCCTTAGAGAAAAACACATTGTTTGTCAATGTAAAGATCTTTAATATATGTTTTTGTATGTATATTCAGAATCAACATGAATGTACAATATGCAGCTGTTTTATTTAGAATAGGCAATTGGGAAATACTTCTTATCGTGCTCTACAATATCTTCTAGTACATCATCAATCTCTGTTGAGGGGTAACGCTCCACCCACGATTGAATAAAGCCTTCATGGGTCGCCTCATACGTCTTCAAGTCAACTTTGCCTCCGTTTACAACTGTGTTAGCCTGCACGAAAATAATACGCGGCTTTTTGTGTGCCAGGCATATGTCACGCCACTTGGCCCAAGGATAAGGTCCACTTTCGTTCACTTCTGAGTAGTGTTCGTACATTTTAGAAGCGGCTTCGATGTCGGCTGTGGACTTGTATACCTGCAGCTTAGTCAAAAATTCACCCAGCGCCTTCTTGCCAACCGTTTGGATTTTAGTGCGGTCCAATGTGAGCAGCAGATTTTTCCCATTCTCAGTCTCTTTGATGTTGACGAATCCTTCACCTGCTTCCAGCAGTACTTTCATGATTACAAAACGCGCTCGCGAATGCGCCTGTAGCCACAGCTTAGACTTAGGATTGTACATTTCTAAGGCAACGCCCATACCGTTCCAAATAAGGCTCAACCAGTTGATGTAAATGATATCGTCCTGCTCTGCAGCATCTTTGAAACCAAATATCTCCAGTATATCCCGCTGCAGCGATAAATAGAGGCCCACTGCTTCGGCGCGGCATTCCTCGTAGGACGAACCAATAGCTCCGAACTTCGTATCGTATGTTTCGCCAGGCTTATACCAAGTGGTAATGGGCTCATCGGTCACGAGGCTTTTCACTGTCTTCACGTCGAAGTTGTAGGCACCATTTTCATCAATGCGGAAGAGTTTACCACTGCCATGTCCCAACAGCTCATGTAATCCCACCTGCACCTCAAAGGCCTTCACTTTGTACTCCTTCATTAGCGCCTGATCCTCGTCAGATAGAAAAGGTATGGCATCTTTGCGATTGATGTTCGCCAGCACATTGCCCAGTGAAACGTTCTTGAAGCCCTCATCCTGACGAATTTCGTCATCTGTTAGGTATTAGGATTCGAATATTATATAATTCTATGTTTCTACTTTTCACAAATAATTCTCTACTTACAGTTGGGTATATTAATACCAGCGGGCACACCGCTTCCAGCAAAGGTCAGCACATCTAGAGACGTAAAATCAGGCTTTAAATATGAATCCTTCTCGTAGGGTTCCGTCCAGGGTAAATATTCCAAAAGCTTCTCGGCACGATTGACTAGTTCGGCGAATTTAGCCGAGCTTTCCTTGTTGACCATTGCAACAAAGCCCTCGAATTCGGCACGACCGCCAGCTGGATCGCGGTAGGTTTCAATGAAGCCAATGTATGTCTCAATAACGGGTCCCTTGTCCTTGATCCACCATCTGGAACCATTTTTGTGCTCGGCTAAAGAGCCCTCCTCGAACGACTTAATATAGTGCTCAATCATCTTCTCCTCATTAGTGTTGGCAGCATATTTTTTTGCTTGACGCAAATTTTCATTAACGCGCCGCAGCAACGGCTGATAGTCGCCTCTCGTAACCCGGAATTGGTTGCCCTTGAATTCCTCCAGTGCCAAAGTAATACCTTCCTTGCTGGAGCTGGCAACTGAACCGAGCTTAACATCGTAAAATGTTTTGCCATTTTCTGTTACTTTGAATGTGCGACACATATAAGGCTCAATGCGCTTCGTTGTCAGCCAATCGTTGACGATTTCGGAATCCTCCTTGGTGCAGTTGTCCGACCAATATGTGGTTACACCACTTGGTGCAAAGCCGAGCACTTCATTGCGCGCATCCAGTGCATAAATTAGATTTTTCACCTTCTCAAAAGTTTTCGTTACACGCGGCTCATTCGCATACGCAACCGACGATCGCACAATTGCCTCGAATTTGTCCTCCGATAAATTGGGCACGATCTTGCTATCACCCATGCCCTTGTAATTTCCGGCATTTGCGAACACACCACAAGCGTAAACCAGAAACGCCTACAATTATATGATAATATAATATATATATTTAAATACATCACTACCGAAGCTTATTCCTATCTAAAAGAAACATAGTGAAGAGCCTATTGTAAACCTTCTTATCGAGAAAATAAGCAAGTATTAAACAATTAGTTAATTACTTAGGTCTTAGATTTTATCTAATTCATCTTTTTATTTGTACCCTGAACCCATTGAAAATGGCAAATCAGGAAATCGACGAATTGAGTCAACTTAAACCTGTGTGTCTGGCAATCATACGTATGAACGCGTCGATTCTGAACTTATAGGAACTATAAACTTCAATTTTGTTGTAGGTTCCTATATAAAAAGCTTATTTGTTAACTATTCCCGTTCTGGTGTTAGTTAGTCGTTAAACTGCTATTTGATTCACAGTATATTTTCTGCGAAACCAACCTCCAGTAAAGTGGGTCAATTAACTTCCTTTTTAGATTCTGTTCTTTAAAAGCGTGTGTGTACAACGTAATAGATAGAGATTTCGATGTACCATCTGCATTGAATGGGGGTGCATTGAATAACTTAATTTTGTAAGTTCCAGATCGAGCAGTCTCGACTGGAGCACTCATACTTGTTTATACAGAGCTATCAGATGAGTTTTGTAATAAGTCTACTTACTGTAAAATCATCTTCAGTGACGCCAGCTTTCAATGCTTTGACTTTCAGATCCGCAGGCTTTTCGGCAACGAAAATGCGATGCAGCAGCGAGAAGATAAGTGGCGCCTCCGGGCTGGACTGGATGAGAGCGACAAGGCCACCGTCCCACGATGCTTTACTAAAATAGTGAGCGTACAGCTTTTCCTTGTCGGTTAAATTTTCAAATGCAGTTTTACAATCCAAATCGGCAATGGGCTGTGTATTGGGCAGCACGAAATGTGAGGTTTTGCTGGCCATAGCGCTCAATTCAGGCAGATTAGCACGTGTACTGCAACGAAGAGAGAAATCAGATATGCATTTAGATAAGAGATGATCGTACAACCATGGAATACCTGTAATTAATGGCTGCAAGCCCAACTGGTGTACTTGGTTTACCGGAATTTAGACTGCGTTTTGACTGTTTTTGTAAATGTTGCGCTAACGTGTTACTGCTGACTGTTCGAAAATTTAATTGGCAAAACTGTCCTAGGTGACGGAACCTATGAATTTTCTGAACTAGCAACATGACGGAGAATTTTGATTGTTATACGATTTTCAAATTATTTTCATATTAATACCAAACAACCAAACAATTTTCTGATCCACAACTGCAAAATGTAAACGCTTTAATTTCGAAATTATATCAAACAATGAAAAACATAAACATGGAAATGATAAACGCATTGCGGCTGTTGTAAAAATACATATGTACATACATATATTTATATATACATATATGTGTGAGTGTATATCTATGCGTATAAGCACATACGCATGCGGCCCTCATAATGCTATGAAACCGTTTATTTGTAGGGCGCAGCTCGATAAAGCAAGCAAACAGCTGGTCCAAGTTAATAAAAAACGTAAAATCTAATTTTGCTTCTTACATACCTTGCAAGTTATTAAATTAACTAAAGAACTGAAAATGCCGACAAAGTGCAAGTTGTACTAGCGATGACCGATAGTTGCGATTCAACGATATTTCTGTAAGCTTTGTCAATTGGTTAATGTTATTTCGAGCAAGAAACTGTTAACATAAACGGTTATAGATTTAACAGCGATCCACAAAAATGAAGTAAAATCAAACAATTTAAATAAAATGTAAATAACATACATTTTATTACTAATAATATGAGATTAAATAAAAATTGCATATTTTAAAATCTGTATTTTTTAAAGATCAGCTTTACAGCACTGTCTATATTAAAGTTAATAACGGGTTTGTTTAAATATATTTTCTAATTGGATGTTCAGTATTTTACCGTTTGCGGTCACACTATCTGACATTTTAAAAATATGTAGATCAAATATTTTTTTAAACTACAATTCTCAAAATTCATTATCTGTATGTGCAATTATAGCCGTGGTGAGTAAATTACAATTGACATTAATGCAAAAATAATAAGCAGTTACCAATTGTTTGCCATCCCACCTCCCACAAGCCTTTACAGCTGTTAAAATCATATGTTTCTTATCACCTTCAGGTTGACCCCAGCAGATAAAGAAAAGTTTTTCCACAGGCGTTAGGACAATGGAGCTAACTGGCTGGGTAAAAAACTATGAATGGGGTAAAAATGGCATTAATTCGGTCGTTGCGCAGCTGGCAATGGCCAACGATCCGGATTTTGTCTTAAACGATGATGAATCTTACGCGGAAATGTGGATGGGTACCCATTTTTGCGGTGTTTCCATTGTTAAGGAGACAGGAGAAACTCTTGACCGTGTGCTGAAGATGGAACTGCCCTACCTGTTCAAGGTATTGAGCGTTAAAAAAGCCCTGAGCATACAAGTGCATCCCAATAAATGCGAAGCCGAGCGTCTGCATGAGGAGCGGCCGACAATCTATAAGGATAACAACCACAAGCCAGAGATGTGCATTGCCCTGACACCCTTCCTGGCATTGGTTGGATTCCAGCCGATCAATGACATCATCGACAACATTGACGAGTTCCAGCCACTGTCCAAGCTCATCGGCAAGGAGGCAGTTCATGAACTGCATCAGAAACGGGATACGGAAAGCCTAAAGGCATGCTACGAGATCCTAATGAGATCCAATGATACGAAAATTGCTGCGTGTCTCAAAGAAATAGCCAGAAATTATAAAAAAGGCAAGTCGAAAAAGCCTGTTCAAGTTCAGTCATATCAACTAAATTTATTTTCCTTATTTTTGCAGAGCTCGAGAGCAACGAATTGTTGACTGTGTTTAACAAGATCAACGCGGATTTTCCTGGTGATGTGGGTGTGCTATCGATATTCTTTCTAAATCTGATACATTTGAAACCTGGACAGGGCATATTCTTGGGCGCCAATGAGATACATGCATATTTGGATGGGGATTGTGTGGAGTGCATGGCCTGCTCCGATAATGTCATTCGTGCCGGCCTCACGCCCAAGTACAAAGATGTCGAGCAGCTAATTGCATCTGTGATATATGAGGGCAAGCCGGCTCGATGCAAGTTGTTCATGCCCTATCGCATCGATGATTACGTAGAGGTGTTCTCGCCACCTGTTAACGACTTTGCTGTCATTCACGTGGCTATAAAGCACACCGTGGATAGCTACAAACTGGAAATTAAGGCATACGGCTCCATCATGTTGACCTTGACAGGGACACGCATTGTTAAGATAAACACCACAGGTGGTCCCAAAGAGATTACCATATCGCGCGGCAGCATTGTCTACATTCCAGTTGAGGCAGCCCCCGCAATTGAATTCCTGCCCGCTGAGGACTGCGGCGAAGACTTTTCCGCATACATTGCCACATATAATTATTTTCGGCTTGCTTAAATTGATTGTAAATTTGTAGTGTGATTGAAATTTTTGCAATAAACCATACACATTTCATTTTTAAATTGTTGCAATTTATAACGGCTACAGATAGAAACTTAAGTGACAATAATATGTTCTTAAAGCGGGATTAAAACTATTTAATATACATCATCATCGTTCAACACAAATACAATAATGAAACAATATTAGATTATTGCAAAACAAACATATTTGCATTGACTTAATCCAATAACTGACTTACAATTTATTTGAGTTTTTTACTTGCTTTAAGATTGTAAATTTGTGGTATGATTTTTGAAGTTTGAAATAAACTAGAACGTTTCAGTTTTAAATTGTTGCAACTCTTGCGTATTGAATTTTAAGTGGCAATAATAATTTCTTCAAGCGGGGTTAAATCTAATCAATATACATCATCGACATTAAACACAAATACAATAAACATTTCTATTTAGATTATAAAAAACAAACAGATTTGCATTTACTTAATCTAATAACTGGGGTTACAATTTGGTTGACGTATATGATATATATATATATATATATATATATATATATGTATAAATATTTGTGTGTATATATTATAAATAGATAGGGGTACATCAATGTACATACATTTATATATTGTATTTTGTATAGTATTAACAAAGTGGCGTACACAAAGAATGCACATAAATTGGCTACGAATATGACACTACTCTTAAATATTTAATAATTCTCAAACAGGCGTTCATGTTCGCATTCCGTTGACTCCTCAATTTAAATGCCTCACCGTCCTCGGGCACCTCGCACAAATTGTAAATATATATATTTTAGCCATTAAGTTTTGTCTAGTTTGATTCGTCGGAAAATGCCTCAAAAAGTTTGTACCAAAAAAATATAAATACATATTTATACGAAAATCTCATTATAAAATTTGTGTTTCACTTTTGGTTGCGTGTAAACGCGTGCTTATTAGTTAGACAATAGGTATACCTATAGATATATAATATAGATATATATTCATATAGATTATTGTATAGATGGGTTAGTCGCGTTAGTTGATATTTTCCATAATTTGCTTTAGCAAGTGAATACGTATCAATATGTAAAGTTAGATATTAGCAGCAACAAATAAACTAACTAAAATTGTTACTGCTGCATCTATATTTGTGCCCACAACATTTGTTCCTTATTGTTGTCTTTGTTGTTGTTGCTGTTTCCGTGTTGCTTGTGAAAGTTTATGTGAGATAGTAAGTTGTGCCACGTATGTGGAGAGTGACAGAGCAGGAAGAGGAGGAGGAGTAGAAGCTTCTGATTAGGTTTATCATTTAACATTATCGTTTCGAGAGCTGAGAGAATTTCGACGTTTAACTCTTGAGCAAATTGTTTGCGCGCTTATTAACACCATCCATGCGAATATTGTTCGCATCACCTTTGGCATTGATGCGATCGACTTGCTTGTTCTGGTTCTCCAGCTCTGAGCCCATATCCAAGGCCATATTGCGCAAATTACCAAGCATTGAGTTGACCTGGCCCAGATTCTCATCCATTTCATCTTCGCGTGCATCGTTGGTTATGCGCGCTATGTACCCGGATTGAGGTGGTGCACCCATGCCACCCCGTTCCCGCTCGTCAATGACACGCTGTGGCTGACTGGCCACAACCTTACCATCGTCATTGGCCTTCCAGGCACTGTCGCTATCGTCCTTGATGTTGACTTTCTTCCAAGGTAGTACACAAATGCCACAGCATTTCTCCATGCCGCTGAGATTTTTTTCGGCCTCCCGCATATCAGCATTGATGCGATCCATGCCCTCCTCGATGCGATCCAACTGCTCACCCTGATCATCCAAAGCGACCAGAGTGCGTATGCCTGCCTCTTTAGATTCATCCATCAACATTAGCATACGTCGAGTGCTCTCCAACGATTCATCGGCCACTTGGGCTGACTTGAGTTGCAGCTCCTGCAACTCCGTACGCGGTTCATTTTCTCCGACTGCGGTCATTATGTGATTTTTAAGCTGAGGTGTTTACGTCAAACTGATGACTTAGCAAGTGGTTGCGATTTTTTTTCCTTATAGGTTCGTGAAATTTGGAAAGTGAGTCACACAGTGCTGACGCCACTACAAAGTGTTTATAGGAATTATCGTTATATCAAGCTCGTCTCATTACAATAGGAACTGAAACATAAATTTCACTAATAATGATCGAAAGTTTATTTTAATTTGTACAATATTTTGGCAAGTCTTTTTATGCAAATACAAGAACCAATTGTGTATATACAAGATTTATCGACACTACATATACACGAAACCGATAGCCGATAAGCCAGGGCTGTTAAAAATATGAAATCAAAGTAAACCCTGATAATTGTAAACTTCAACCAATTTTAGAATAAAAACTCAGTATAAATAAATAGTTCACAACATATGAAGTAGGAAAGAAAAATAGAAATAATTTTGTAATACACTGCGAAGCTACATTTACTTTTGAACGCCGCTCATAACTGGTTGGCGCGTTTAGTGTTGGGTAATACATTTCAAAAATATTAACGAATAGTTGTTGGTACAGCCAAGGTTAAGCGTCAGTGATCTTCAGCGCAATTTTTGCTAACTTAATAATTGATAAATTAAGAGTTTACCACTCCCATTCCGTATTCTACTCGACGACAGAATTAAGAGAATATTTTTGGTATGGAGAATTCGCGTCGTTCAGTTGCTTCTGGCGAGGAAAGCATTAGTGTGTATTTGTCCTTTGACGCCGATGCCGATGACACGCTCGCCAGTAAATGGCAATCGGCGATGGCCTCGCAAACTAGTCACTGTTTTGAAATGCAGAACATGGAACAGGACCTGAAAAACGACGACACACTGGAGGAGAAGAAGAACGATGTGAAATCAATACTTGACACTCTAATGAAGAACGACATTTCCAAGGATCAGGGTTCACCTCTCCGCCCTTTTGACAAAAGTATTCTGAACAAACACAATGCATTGTGCTCGACTCCAACAAAAAATATGACAATGCCCGGCATGCGTCCAAATTTGACTGTAGTAGATGCTGATAAGGAGAATGCACAGCCAGATGAACAAAATTCGACTTTGTCGTCCACCATAGACGCCACAGCGTCCACAGTGAAGACCAATACGATGTTCAGCGAGGCAAATGTTACGCTTGACGAGAATTCTGTGAAGGAAAGCAACAATAAGAGTACTGTTTACCCTTTGAGCGCCAATGTTGTGCTAGAGAATATTACGGAAGGTAAAATAGTAAATTATATTCGTTGTTAATTATCTGCTAAAGATATGTTTCTTTTGATTGTTCAGTTTCGAATGAGGAGCCATCTATAACTATGCCGTCTGCTTCTCCATTGGTTGTAGCCAATCGTTCAGCTTCGACTAAGGAGTCGTCCATAACTGTGCCAACTGCTTATCCACTGGTTGCAGTTGATCGTCCAGTTTCGGCTGATAAGCCGACTTCACTGCTTACAGTTTCGGCTGAGATGCCGTTCATAACTGTTCCATCTATTTTGCCATTGGCTTCAGTTGAACAGGACTTCAAAGCAAAAGAAGCTGCTGTTGTCACTGACATGGTAAATGAAGTCTCCGAACTGATTGTCAAAGCTCTCAAGCTAACCGAATGCTCAAGCAAGACGGAGTCATCAAAGCTGCCAGCAGTTGTTATGCCTCGCCCGCGTCGCTCCTTCTTGCCCACAGCTAGCGGTACTACATTTAAGCAGCGAATGTCGATTGTGGTAAAAACCACATTGAATAGCCCAGCACGTAAGCTAGCTTCAGGAGGTAACCCCATGGCTCGTCGCAGTTGCTTGCCGACGTCCAAGATTGTCCCAATAGGGAATAGCGGCTACCGCAAATCTATGTTGCCACGTTCTTCCTCAGAAATCAGCTCTAGCAAGGCAATCGTCTTAAAGCCCACAAAATCAGCTATGGAAGTTGCTACTGCAAAACCTCCAGCAAAGAATCAATTTAAATGCCGATTGTGCATTGCCTGGTTCCATGACAAAAACTCTCTGGATATGCACATGGATACACATTTGAAGGCCGCGTCATCCATGAGGAACAAGAATTCATATTTCTGCAAATATTGTGACAAGAAATTTGTATTGGAACGCGCGCTACACATACACCTGATGCAGAACTGTGACAAAATACCGCCCGGTGAGAAGCGCAAACTGGCATTCACAGAGTTGAATCACGTTAAAAAGGCCAAGTTGCCTAAGCTAGCTTGCAGCTCGTCAGCTGGAAACAGCTGCGACAGCTCCAAGCCGCGTGACAGCATAATGCAACAGCTGGACAAACAGCCGTCCATGGGTAAGTTTAATCGCATATGGGAAGAAAATCTTGTACATTCTCTGTTTTGTAGCCACCAATAGCTGCGCAGCTGCTGATCCAGCACCTAAAGAACTGCAAATGGCGCCACCATCGGTCAGGAAGGCTCCAAAAAAAGTGGCCCATGCCGGCGTCTATCGCACACCGACGAAATCTGTGCCCTGCCACATCTGTAAGCAGTCATTCAAGAGCATACTCGAATACACCAACCACTGCCTGACAGTCCACTCCAAGAATAAGAAGCCGGTCACAGCCAATGCACTGAGTGCTTTACATGAAGATTAAATCAAATATGCCTTAGATTAAGTTGTGTTTACTTTATAGTTAATATCAAATATATGATTAAATGATCGCCAATCATTTGGATTTCTTCTCAGGCGGCGGCTTCATGTCTATGCTCTCCGTTGCCACATCCAGTGGACCATTGACATGATTCTCTGCTGAATTCGCACCCATGCTGCCATCAGCACCCGAAGCCACTTGAAGTGGTTGCTGCAAATTTTGTAGCATTGGTGGTATTGGAGGTGGGAATTTTCGCAATAATTCGGCTAGCAACATGTCCACACGTTGCTTTTGGAAGAGAGTGCCACTGCTATCATCCTTGGCGGCATTCGAATCTTTTTTGTCAGTTTTACCCTTGTCCGACACTAAAACCAATAGATGAATTTAATTTCCTTCCAAGCGGAGCATATGCATAAACTTACAAACTTTGTTAGATGAGAAGTCCCAATAGTATCCCTTGTTGGGATGATAGCGCGCATAGCTGCTGGCTTCCTCGAATGCGGACTGCAGATTGACAACTGTGTTGAGCTGAAGATATGTAATAATCGTTATATATGATTACATATTTAAAGAGCCTTGGCATTGTACTCACAATACGCGCATTGATAACATTTGCCAGATCGGGCGCTTTATACACAGTACCTCCAATTATATAGTAATCTGCAATTGGTGTCGCCTCTGAGGGATTGTGGCGATGTTGCTTGCGGATGACATAGAGAATGGGCTCAGCGACGTGAAGCAAAATGTACTCCATGCCAAGCATATTACTGCAAATATTACATACATTTAGAAAATAGCTCATATTTTATAACGACTCTAAGTACGTACTGTAAGTGCTCGACGCCCAGACGTTGCATTCTTATCGTTTCATTGTTGCACATGTGATCGTAGAAGGGATTACTCTTGCGACAAAAGTAGTCCATAACTGTCTGTGGGCTTAACGTGGCCATCATCTGGGTATCATGCCAGGACAGACGTAAGTGGTTTTCTGGTGCCTGCGCTATTTGTCTGTTTGCCATTTTGACAATTGCTGCACGTGAATCCGTTGGGAATAAAGAACGTTTATTTCATTGACGTCGGCGTCGGCCGATGACAGAATACAATTGCAGATCAATCAGTGGGTCAGTGTCAATGGCTTGCGCTGCTATTTACTTGCGCGAGCGTCTTTCCTCTTTCTCGGTTTGTTTACAATTTATTTATAGACTGTACGCTGCCAATTTTATAATGTTGCACATTGTCGATATGTCTTTATTTGATTTATTTGTTGTGTAATAAATATTTCAGTGTCGTGAACAGAAAAATTCAACAGCTGCTTCCTTGGAAATTATTACGGCACTAGGTCGCTGTAAGTTCACTACTAAACTGTTAATTGCAATATATGTCTTAAAATTTATTTGTAAGGTGTCTGCCGTAAAGTACAATTAGTTCACTTTTTGTTATTTATATTTTGTTTATTATTTCCGATGTACTTATAAATGCTCGATAATTTGTGGTGGGCTGCCGATTCATTTTGTCAGAAAGTTGGCAGTGCTCTGCATCTATCAACTAGGTGGCAACATTCCATCGCTCCACACACATATGAAAATATTAAACAAAATGTTTAAAAATAAAACAAACCGTAACGGCTGCAGTTTAAATTAAACTCATATTTGAATTAAATCGAATAGACAGGGCGAACACATACATATCAATTCAATTCTTTTGTATGAAACCACCTAAGCTTGTATTGTTGTTGGCGGGGACACCGTCACTGCCGCCACAAATACAAATACAAATACACAAACAACAAAAACTTATCATCAACATCAATTGTATATAAAACATTTTGCTCGACCTGCGGAACTTGGCCCATTTTTCGGATCGTCAGAATTGGAAACTATATCAGTACGCTTTGTATATTTCGTCGTGGCGCTCGTGAGGAACAACAGCGTAAAGAGCAACGAGTGCTCGCAATGGTAAACACAAAAAAATCAATAATTATTACCCATTTTTTTACATTCAAAACGACTTCAAGTGTGTGTGTGTGTGAAGTGCTTTTTTCTACGAGCATACACCAATTTTTTACAGCCTATTGTATATATTTATGTTTGTTCGTATGTATATATATTTACGTTGGCAGCAATATGCCTCAATCATCATCAATTTGTTCCAAAGAATGTGTTTAAATATGTTTATTCATTATATTACTCGGCGATTTGGCCAGCCAAGGTCGTGCAAGTGTCGTTAACGTTCAGAAAAGCTTTTTTATGGATCACCTTGATTTTCGCGGACAAAATTATACGCACAAACATGTGTACGTATATATGTAGTTGTGTAGTAATGTACATGTGTATATACATATGTACGTATGTATGTACGTTTTATAGAATATGTGTGTGTGTGATATACGCGACTAAACACCCACATAGTGGCGGATACTAATATTAAATACTCACGATTTAACTTATTAATTTGTTTATTATTATTTTGAGATCTTGTTGGTGCAGCACTTAGATTCAAGTTCGATACTCGGAAAATTCAAATTGCAATATAAATTTTTTAAACATGACCTGTGTATGATCAATTCGTTAGCTAATATTCGTATTTTATTATTAAATTATTAAAAAACTTTTACATGAAAATCAATAGTTATGACAGCAAAAAAGTTTAAAATAGAAAGACGAAGAAAAAATGATTTTAATGCATTCATTAGATGGAATTTTGTTGCACCGTAGTACTTAATTATGCCTAACTGTGTGTATAATGTACAAATTGTAATGTTTATTCCTTCATAGCCTTGTTATAAATGTTAGAAATACACATACATATTTATTTTTAATTGTTCACTTGTAAATAAATCGAAAATATTTTAACAAGTCATAGTTTAGCTTCACTACGATTCGATTCGAAACGAATAGAATTTAATTTGTTCTCTTTTAGATTTTGTCGCACTTTGGTAGCCTGATGCTGGCACAACAACAGTCGGCCCAATTAGTTTATCAGTTAAGGCGATATGCGTTATATTAAACGGGAGCCGTACTATGAGGTAGCTGGACCACTCATAGCCAAAATATGAAATAAGAACGAACGATTTATTTCTGCAACACACCTATTTATTGGCATATTACTAATTAATTTGAATTCTTTACAGGGGCTTCCACCGTTCAATGTTTCTGGCAGTCCGTTCAATGTGGTGCCAATTCACAACGCTCCCGAGCTAATGAAGGATACATGCGCGCTCATTAACTCCGAATGGCCGCGCTCCGAGACTGCACGCATGCGCTCTCTGCAAGCCTCTTGTGATACGCTGCCTTGCAGCCTGGTCCTGACAACCGAGGGCATGTGCCGTGTGATAGCGCACCTGAAGCTCAGTCCTATCACATCCAAGAAGAAGGCTTGCTTTGTGGAGTCTGTTGTGGTGGACAAGACGTACCGCGGCCAGGGCTTTGGAAAGTTGATCATGAAGTTTGCTGAGGACTATTGCCGTGTGGTGCTCGACCTGAATACTATATACTTGTCGACTATTGACCAGGATGGTTTCTACGAGCGTATCGGGTACGAGTACTGTGCACCTATTTCTATGTATGGACCGCGCCACTGCGAGCTGCCCAGCTTACAAAATCTTAACAAGAAATACATGAAGAAGGTCTTATAGACGTCAGCACCAGTAGTAGTAGTAGTATTGGCTTAACCGAGCTGCGAACGCTTCCCACTTGACCGGAGCGTGTTAGTTAAACTAGTCAAATTGGGTAAACGCTTGGGCTTAGTCCTACAAATATATAGAATATATATAAATAATTACTGCCCAGCGGTAGAGCCGTCGGAGCCTTTAAGCGTTTGCTTCTAATTCCATTACGATTACAAAAGAAAACCGAAAACATTCATATTACGCTCGTGTTGATTTTTAAATATTACTTTCAGCATGTATTTTTTGTTACCTTTATCGGACAATGCTTTAATTCACAAACACACAAATATATTGGCGTGTTATAAAATATATTGCTCATAATATATTTATGTTAATTTAGTTATGTACTATTATTAATTTATGATTTATATTCTTATGATTTGTTGTGGTGTTATTTGCTCGAATGCTTACTTGACATTATCTACCTACATATGATAGCTCAATTATCTTCCAAATAACCGTAGCATAGATATACACATA
The DNA here is from genome assembly GCA_035045845.1 of Drosophila buzzatii. Lineage (NCBI taxonomy): Eukaryota > Metazoa > Arthropoda > Insecta > Diptera > Drosophilidae > Drosophila > Drosophila buzzatii. The sequence goes on from JAWNOS010000198.1 coordinate 823,649, forward strand.
TCGAGATTGGAAACGTAGCATTAAGCAACAAATGTATGGCAATAAATTATATTAAAGTTGTAAACATTTTAAACGCATTGTGTTTGTCTAATTTATCTGAATGCACGGAAGACCAAACGGAAGCATCCATCTGCAATCTGTCGTAAGAAATCTATGACAAGTTCAAGTTCATGGTGCGGCGACAAGCCAAAAATTGATGTGTGCCCGCCCGGTAATGTTATTTTTGTTACAGCTACATCAGAAATAGGCGAGGCACATTGCACGCCCAACGAAAGAGAGGAGAGAGCAAGAGTCGAAAGCTTTATTGCGTTATTTCATTTACACGAAAATAAACTAAAATCGTGAGCGAAACTGAGAGCAACTACGTACGTCGATGTATGTGGGTGTGTACAGTGTACTGTCGAAAGAAGGAAATCTTAATAATAATTGAGGCAGTCCATTTTCGTGAAGGATATATAATGTTCATTAGATTAAAATGGATCAATATTATTAATTTTAAATATTTCATATTTGATCCGTTAAGTTATGAAATAATTTCAATTTTATATCGTTCACGAAAATCGAGTGAAGTTAATGCAATGTTGACAATCGGATTAATTAATGATTAAGTTCTTTACTTTATACTAACAAAATTCAATACATCCATAGAGTCCTGTACTTTTCTCACATGTTATTCGCGATCATTTGCCTAATGAATATTGGCATTGGGCTTGAAAGCGGAAACAGCTAGCAGGTTGATCTGCGGCCTCATATACCATAGTTCTTGATAGTTCGCGTAAGATTTCTGCAGGTGCACATTTTCGAAATACCTGCATGACATGCTATACGACAGCTGCTAATGGCTTGAAATTTCAGGTGTCTGACCGAACATGCGCCCGATTGCCAATTGATATCGCACGTAATTGCAATTTAAATTTGTTTATTTATTTATTTGATTTTGTTTTAAATGGAAAGTGCGCATACATAATATACAAACACGCACACCCATACAAGCAGATAGGTATGAATATATAAAATATTATTGTTAGTCTGCCTTTGTAAGGCTTTAATAGCACTGCTAATTGTACGTTTATAAGGAACCAACTGCAAGCTGATTCCCATTAATATGCATAGAGTATACTATATTGCTGATGTCATACTGATTGTCATTAGGCGCTCTTAACGCTCTTGGCAATGCCGCACACTTTGCCATAATGTTCGGGCTGATCCAAAGAGTCCACAATGAATTTGCCCAAGTCTTCCTTAGATACCAAGCGTCCGGGTGCTTCATCGTGCACCACGGTATAGCCACTGGCCGGTTCATCGGCGATATGTGGTGGCAATATGGCCACATAGTCCAATCCGGATGCCTTTGTCAAGTCCAGCATGCGCTGGTGCTCCTCATTCAGTTTGTGGAATACAGCAGGCACTTCGGTTAAAGGTCGCAAAAGGAACGACGACATTACAATGGAAAATTTCTTGAGATTTGCGTCCTTCATGGCCTTTATAACATTTTCGGTGCCGCGAGAAAGCTCCGTTGTTGCCTCCAGTTTGTTTCGGGTACCCAGTATAACGCAAACGCCCTCCACTCCGCCATCACCCTCAATCAGACGTTTCACGTCGTCAAAATTAGTTACATCGCCCTTTACTAATTGAACTTTGCCTTTGAAACGCTCCGGCACGGTGGGCTCTGTGCGATAAAGTAAGCGCACTTTAAGACCTGGAAAGAGAATTCGGTTGAATTCACTTGAATTAAATTGAAAAGGTCATTGCACATTACCCTTTTCTAATGCATAATCCACAACGCATTGACCGGTCATGCCGGTTCCACCAATAACTGCAATCCGTTGCATAATATATTTTTCTATGGGAAATAAAAGCCAGTGGCTATATAATTAATACTTTTTCAGTTATTGAATCAAGAAATTGCAATATGACAATACTCAGCTCCTGACTTATCGTACACCGATCAGAATCAAAAGTGATTGCTGTTTTGCGCTGCTCACCTGAATTGTCCAGCTGATTATGTCTCACATACACACACACACACACACATATGCACGTGTATTTGTGTGCAGTGTTCGTAAGCGCCGTCAGCTTTATAAAAAGTAATCAAGATAAGTTATCTACTCCCCTCCGAAAATACCTTTATTTACACAAATTCACTACAAAGTGTAAATTGTCATGAAGACATTTCAAATTGAATAGGGTTATCTATGTACCTGAAAAGCAACTTAAAATTTTAGCCAAGTTTTAAATTATATAAAATCACTGCGCAATTAACAGAAATATCAATAATGAGTTGTATATAAATATTGTTATAAGGTAGATAGTGGTCATTATTAATATATACAATATTTAAAATAAGTAACTTTAAAATTGCGTTGTTAGGGTGACCAGATTGTTTAAAGACCCGACTTAATTCTATTAAGGTGGTCAGCTTGGCCACCGCGTCAAGCGTTGCCCCATTAAAATAAACAAATTTTAAATGTAACGCGCGTAATTTTTAAGCTTGCGACTCCTCATTTGCAGCTGAATAAGGATTATCTGCAGGATTTTTCACACGTCTCAGTGTAATTCCCAATTTGAGCTCGCTCAAGAAGTCAGTTGTTGCTGGCTTCTTTTCAGCACGTGGCTTAACGCCACTTATTGTCGCTGCTTTTTGATTAGCTTTCTGTAAAATTTAATTATTTGTAAATTATTGTAAAATGGAATGGAATTGTTAATTACGCACCTTTAGCGTTACCCCTTGTCGTATGCTCTCCAAAAAAGCATCACGATTATCAACCGGTGCTGCAGCCACCTTTGGTTGTTCAGACTTTTTTGTTGTCAGCGGCTGGGCGGCTCCAAACGCCGGTGGTGGTGGTGGTGGCATTGGGGCACCCGCTCCTGATGCAGGTGGTGGAGGCGGTGGTGGCGGCACTCCTGCTGCTGGTGGTGGTGGTGGTGGTGGAGGTGGTGGTGCGTTCGCCTCTACTGCATTCTTTGGTTTTTGGGACCCCTGCGCAGGAGGCATTCGGGCGTACACCGGAGTTTCCTTAATAGGCGGCGGAGTTGGCTGCTTTTGCACCTCCACTGCAGCTCTATTCCAACTGGGCTGCACAGGAGTGGCCTTCATAGGCGCTGGAGGTGGCTGCTTAACCGGTGCCTGCTCTGGTGGAATTCTGTTCCAACTGGGCTGCACAGGTGTGGCCTTTATAGGGGTCGGAGGTGTCTGTTTGGTCGCTGGAAACTCCACTGGAGTTCGGTTCCCACTGGGCACAATCGTTGGTTTTGGTGGCGCCGGCGGTGCCACTCGCATTGTACCCACCTTGCGATGCGATTGAGGCGCAATCGTAGCATAAGTTTCGTTCTGTGGTTTTGACTTTGGGGTGGATCGGACTTCTATGGCTGCTGGATAGACGTGAGTATTGGCCGCAGTCACTGCTGAGGGCGGAGGCGGTATTTTAGGTCTTTGGTTTGGTTGCGTTGATTGTAACTGAACTGGCACAACCGTGCCCACATCCTGCTGCCTGCTGTGGTTGGACTGTACTGGAGCCAAGTCCATATCGGATATGTCCTTGAAGCGAGACGTAAGCGATGCATAGTTGGAATAGGTAGATGACGGAGGAACCTGCCTAATAGTAGCGGCTGCAGGTGGAGCTGGTGGTGGAGCTGGACGGGGTGTGATCTCATTATCCGTGGATATGGTGGCATAAACAAGCTTTGGCATTTTGGTCTCCTGCCCTTGCATTTGCTGCTTGTTGGGCTGGAAGAGATTAATCAATTTAATATTTATATAGTAAACATTTATTCTGAGTGCTGTCCATACCATCCATGTGAAATTGGAGTGAACTATGTTTTTAATCAGCTCTTGCCGCCGTATGCCGGCCACTTCCTCCTCGGTAATGCCTCGCTCCATCATGTACTTCTTCAGCACGTTGTCATTAGCGCCAGCATTCAAATCAAAGGCGTTGCGCGTGCGATCGCGCGTAACGTCCCCGGATACATGTTGGAAGCCGACGGGTCCGCTTATCTCATACTTGGAACCCTTGTTGCTGACCACGACACTGGTGGCAAAACTGGGCCCTGGCACGGCGCCGGGGGCGCCAGCGATGCTGCCCAAGCTATTGGACGAGGATGATTTGCTCATACTGAGGCTGACGCCGTCTCCAAAGAAGCGACGCTCGCTGCCTGGCGATGCTTTGATGGCGGGCGGTGGTAGAACGGCTGGAGGAGGTTGGGCAAAGACGTCGCTGCTCACCTGCATGCAGGGCGGCTATAAGAAGAAGAGAAAACCAAAAATGATAATGATAATGGCAATGACAATGATCATGACAATGATCATGAGAATCGCATTGATCATGATGACGTATGAATACTGCTGCCGTTTCTATTGTGTGTTCTATTGGCAATTACCACCCAGTAACCGGGGCCTTTGTGGCTCCGAATTATGTCATAGACATAGGCGCGTCGCTGCATTGCCGGCATCTGATCAACCTCGACGGACAGGTGGGCCTTGCGCAGATACAACTGTAGCATCTCATCGGTTCCGAGACCTCGGACATCGAACGTCTTGCGAAAATCGATGGGCTCACCCTCCAGCTGCCTAAACTCCACCGGCTCGGAGATGTAGGCATACATCGCCGTATCCACATCCATTTCGCTTAGCACCCTGAAATGCGATACGTGTACGGGCACTGCATTAATGGTGCGGCTATGAAAGAGCTACGACTGCCAACCGTTTGCAGGCTTTGCTATGCCGAGCACCCATACGTATCCGTATCCACGGTGGCGCATTATCTTCTAGCAATTCGCCGATAAGAAATGTTCGCACAGCTCGTTTTATTTTTTAATTTTTTCTTTTTATCAAATTACGGATTTCTGTCGTTGCTTCGCTGGTGAATCATAGAGCCAAAGACTTGGACAAAGACAACGACAAAGACACGCATGTGAGCCAGCCCAAAGACACGAACGCCATCTCAGCTATATATGCATATAAAATCTAACTTTTCATTAATTTACCGTAATCGAATCTTGTAAAATAGGGCGGACCCTTGCTGCAGTCGAGCGACCAATTGACGTTTAGAACTGAATGCGAAGCTAAATGGTGTTTACCGTGCCGTCCGGCCCAAACTAAGGTATCGCACTGATTAGCGGAGGTGGTATGTCATCGCATTTACTCATTTACTCATTTTGCCAAGCTTGTTATCTGAAAAGGCAGACACTGATAACTGCCACCCAGTAATCGCCTTCACCTGGAGCGCTGTTTGGCATCGACAGCTTGAGCCTAAAAGAAAACATAAACAATAAATATACATGTACATAAATAGCATTTATATACATATCTATAGCAATTTATAAAAGTATATATATATATATATATATATATATATATATATATATATATATATATATATATATCTACCATTAGATAAGTTTGTTTAGTATTTCTTTTTATAGTATAAAGTTAATCGCGTCTATAAAATGACTAACTGCGCACAGTTGGTTAGTGTTCGTTGTGCATCGATATTCTGAAATTGGATTAAAAATAGAAGTTGTTATAATATATCGCTAGCAACATATATGTACATATGTATACGTATGGACCTAACGAAAGTTGGCTTAAGCTAATATAACTTGAATTGAGAAAGCAGTGAAAAGAATAAGTTCTATTACTCTATTCTAGCTAAATCAACAAAAATCAAATATTTGTAACTATATTCATATAAATACTTTATAAATATATATATAACGAAATAGTGGAATATAAAATATTTAAAATGATGAATTAAAGCTAAAGTCCAGTGTTGAGCTATCGAGATTTTTCGTATAGCTTTGAATTAAAAACACAATTTGATCAGCGAGTCTTAATTGTTTATTAGATGCGAGTATGCATGTGTAGGTAAATATGTATGTTAAAGAAAACGTTTCTTTTTGACAAGCGAAAGTAAATATGCACACGTTCGATCTACGCGAGCCGGCCGATCAGACTGCGCCGTTGCGTGGGAGAACGAATGAACGTTAGAAAAGGAGAGCGCAATCTCTTTACAAAATTCTCTTAGATGCTAATAGGTTTGGCGAACTGCCGCTCTTAGTTCTTATAAAGCGCTGATTGCTGGGCCCAACATCCTCCCCCCGTTGAAGACTTAGTCTTAAACAGAATCCTTAAGGGGCAGCAAGCACAGCTTGTTTGTAGCTCTTCTTGTCTCGCCAGCTTCAGTTTTGAGCACGGCCACCCGTGCAACGCCGTCACCTCCAGGGATAAGTTCAATTATTCTGGCCAGTGGCCACTTAAGCGGCGGAAGATTCTCATCCTTTACGAGAACTACGTCGCCAACCGCCAAACCAGACTTAGAAGTTCTCCATTTAGCCCGCTGTTGTAGTAAGTTGAGGTATTCGTCTCGCCAACGTGTCCAGAATACCTGCTGGAGATAGCTTACGCGCTGCCAGGCATCCAAGCGATTAAAATTGAGCCTCGTGAGGTTAGGCTCGCTGAAGGATGAAGGAGGACCACCGTTCAGGAAATGCGCAGGCGTCAGTACGTCCAAGTCTGCTGGGTGCTCTGAAATTGAAACTAAAGGGCGTGAATTAATGACAGCAGCAATGTTGCAGACCAGTGTGCGAAGCTCATCATAAGTTAGGACAGAAGGGCCAACTGATCGATAGAAATGATGCTTCGCCGTCTTCACTGCAGCCTCCCACAAGCCTCCAAAGTGAGGAGATCGTGGAGGGATGAAATGCCATTCGATTGATTCCGCCAGGCAGAAGTCCTTCACAGCATTCTTGTGGGCGTCAGACAGGAATAGACGCTTCAGCTCCTGAAGCTGGTTGCGGGCGCCAAGAAAGTTTGTGGCATTGTCAGACCAAATTTGACTTGGTTTTCCTCTAGTGCATATAAACCTTTGGAGGGCATGCAAAAATGCCGTGGTAGTTAAATCCTTAACTAGTTCCAACCAAATAGCCTTCGTAGCAAAACAAATGAATACAGAGACGTAGCATTTCATAGGAGCCTTATTTCGTGCCTCAGGCTTATAAAAGAACGGTCCGCAAAAATCGACACCAGTCACTCCAAATACACGGCAGCCTTCGACGCGATCCCTGGGTAGATCTGCCATTATGTGCTCCACGAGTCGAGGTTTTGCGCGAAAGCAAATGACGCATCTCTGTATCACACTGGACACAGTTTTTCTACCACCGATTGGCCAATATTGGGAACGAACCAGAGCTAGTACCGCTCGGGGCCCAGCGTGCAAGTTTCGCTGATGGTAATGCATGACAATGGCTCGAGTTACTGGATGACTTCTGGGCAATATAATTGGATGGCGACTATCAAAGTTAAGAGTAGAGTTTTTGAGGCGACCATCTACACGTAGCAGTCCGACTTCATCAAGAAATGGCGAAAGAGAGGCGAGAACGCTGGATGGCGCAACCATTCCCTTAGTTCGAAGTGCATCAATGTCGTCCGAGAGATGAGCTCGTTGAATCATTCGCAATAGTATTTCAGTACCAGTCCGAATTTCTGCGAGAGTTATTCCTGAACCATGACCTTTTTTGATAAACTTTGATACGTATGCAAAAATACGCTGCAATCGACTAAACGAATTAGCATACTTGCAGTCCATGGAAGCGTCATGGACTGGGCCTTTCACAAGTAGAACGGTCCTTCGACGCTCAAGTGAAGTTCTTTCTGGAAGCGATAGGACTGGCCATTGAGAGGTGGGCTTACAAATGAAATCAGGACCGCTGAACCAAAGTAACGATGTGTTCAACTCAGCGGGCAATGAACCTCGAGATAACATATCTGCGGGATTCAGCACAGTAGGTACGTAATGCCATTCCATTGTTGATGTGAGATCCTGTATCGTGGCGATGCGATTTGAAACAAAAACGTTAAATCGCCCGGGCTCGTCATTAATCCAAGATAGCGCCACAGTAGAGTCGGACCAACAGTGAAATTCCCCTTCGAAAATTCCTAAACGAGCCACTTGATCCATTAAACGTGCAAGCAACTCTGCCCCACATAGCTCCAATTTGGGAATCGTGAGCGTTTTCAATGGAGAAACTCGAGACTTTGAACAAAGTAACCTGCTGGTGCTATGTTGCCCTTTGGATACAATATAGATACAGGCTCCGTACGCCTCGATGCTGGCATCGCAGAATCCATGGACCTCAACCTTTTCTCCTGGTACCAATGCCAACCTGGGAAAGACACTCCTCAGACCGTTGCCAAAGCTACTGCAGATGCCCAGCCATGCAGTGTGAAATGCTGCTGGAAGGCTCTCGTCCCAATCAAGTTTATGCCTCCAGAGTTGTTGCAAGAAAATTTTAGCCTTTGTTATTATTGGGCCGACCAGTCCGAGGGGATCGTAAAACCGAGCAATAGACGAGAGGACAGAACGCCTGGATGGCTTAGTGGTCAAATCCATAGCTGCATATGAGAACAAAAGTTGATCAGATGATGGATCCCATGCGAGGCCAAGTGTCTTAGTAATGTCGCTGCCATCATTGAAGCTAATGAGTGATTCCTTGTCGCACTCTGTTACGCCGTCCAGCACCATGGTATGGCTTGAACACCACTTTCGCAACTTGAACCGGCCACATGCCAATATTCCAGCTGTTTCTTGCATGACACGTCTTGCCTCTTCGACTGAATTTCCTCCAGAGATCAAATCGTCGACATAGAAATCGCGAAGTAATGCCTCGGAACCGACTGGGAAGGTATCCCTTTCATCTATGGCGAGCTGATGCATGGCACGCACAGACAAGAATGACGCAGATTTTGTGCCATATGTGACCGTATCAAGCTTGAACACTTCTAACTCATCATCTGGTGAATTCCTCCATAGAATGCATTGCAGATAGCTGTCTGGCTCAGGCACCTTCACGCAACGATACATTTTGCAAATATCACCGGTGAGTGCAACTGGATAGGACCGGAAACGCAGCAATATGTCGATCATTTTCGGCTGAATGACAGGACCTGACATTAGAATGTCGTTCAGCGAATAACCAGTTGATGTAGCTGCTGATCCATCAAAGACGACTCGAAGTTTGGTAGTTGAGCTATCTTCTTTCAAAACGCAGTGATGAGGAAGAAAATATCTGCATTGATGAAATGAGCTGCGAGGAACACGTGACATGTGACCCAGCTCAGAATACTCATCCAAGAACGCTGAATATTGAGACCTTATATGAGGCAAGCGATTCAATTTCTTCTCCAGATTAAGAAACCGCCGCAGCGCTTGCTGATAAGACTCTCCAAGAAGCTCGTAATTAAGCTTAACAGGCAAGCGTACTGAATATTGGCCACTGGGCAATCGTTTGTAATGCCTCACAAAATGCGCTTCGCAATCTGATTCCTCCTTACTAATGTTTACGACAGGGTCGCTGCAGCTCTCAGTCTCCCAGAAACGACGAACGAGACTGTCCAATTGGATATCAGTAGCGGAGTCTGGACCTGGATCCGAAGGCGTCTTTGAAGCTATTAGTGTGGAATTGTGGCCGCTAGCTTTGCCCCCCGATACAACCCAACCAAGACGAGTCTTCTGCAGCAGTGGAAGCCCAGGCGCCAACTTGACTTGACCCACACAGAGCAAATCATAGAAAAGGCTGACTCCGATAAGCAAATCTATTCGCTGTGGCCTATCGAAAGCTGGATCTGCCAAGACTATATTCTGCGGTATACTCCAATTGCTTGTATTTATATTAGAACTGGGCTGCCTGCCAGTTATATTTGCTGCTACCATGGCCGTTATGCTAGTCGCATACTCCGATGCGTGAGCCTGCAAGGTGAGGCAAATGGTGCTTCCATCGGTGCCAAAATTGGAGTCGCCTAAGCCACGTACAGAAGCATATGATCTTGATCTCTTAAGTTGTAGCAGATTGGCAAACCTGGCTGTAACAAGATGAACCTGGGAGCCTGAATCTAAGAGTGCACGACAAGGAACAAGTTCGCCAAACCGATTCTTGGCCAGAACCACTGCGGTAGCCAGGAGCGCAACATCGCTGTTCAGATCTTGAGCCAAGAGAGTAGTGGACGGAGCTGAGGGCTGAGTAGGAGTGATCTGCATCCCTGATGATGAGGATTGCTGATGGAACGGAGTTACTGCCTGCGATGTGCTGGAGTTGCCAAGGTGGAGAAGCGTATGATGCTTGACTCCACAGACCCGACAACTACGCGAGCCACATTGTCTCGACTGATGACCGCCTTTCAAGCAATTTAAGCATAGCCCAGCCTTCTTGACTTCATTCAGACGAAGAGTAGGCGATAGGTTTGCGAATCTTGAGCATTTGTAGATTGTATGCTCAGGATCATTACAAAAAACGCAACTGTGTGCACTGTGGTCTGTTACAAGAAATGTGGACCGGCTGTTGGTCAATTTACTGCTAGAATTCACCTGCTTACTGGATGAATAGTTATTTAGAGAAAATTCCATTGATTCCAAAGTGCGGCAGCGAAGCTCAAGGAAAGAGGCCACTTCTTCATATGCAGGTATATGGGACGCCATCTCTGTATCTTCCAATTTCTCTTCCCATTTAGCTTGTGAGGCCACATCAAGCTTCTGTAACAGCACCTGAGCAATGATGGCGCTGGCTATCTGTTCTGTTGTGCCCAGGCCACTGAGTGCACGCATATGTACATTGAAGCTGTCGGACAATTCTCGCAGCTTGGTTATGGATCCATTTTCTACCCTTTTTAGCCCTAAGATCTTTACGATGTGGGCTTGAAAAATTAAACGTCGGTTATCATATCTTTGTTTCAATAGCCTTATGGCCATCGTATAGTTGTCGTTAGAAATTTCCAAAGATCGAACTGTATCCAACGCTGCACCATCCAGACAAGACCGTAGATGCTGAAGCTTTTCCATGTTGCTGATTTCTGGCCTGATATCAATGATTGTTGAAAACATTGAGTAGAAATCAGCCCAATTGGCATATCCACCGCTGAACGTGGGCAGCTTTAAAGGCGGCAGTGCAGGTGCGGAATGTACCTTGGGAGCGGGAACTTGAGTAGGGACCATCGGTCTACTAAACGTGGAACTATGGGGCATTTCAGCGGTACGACCTTGAATTTCAGACATTATGGTTGACTGCATGACCATTATTAAGTCATCGAAGTCACCGCGTAAATCGCTGCCCATCTCAGTAAAGTCAAGTTCCTCTAGAGTTTCATGGGCTTCACTAAAAGAATTGCTTAGCTTACCAATATGCTCCAAAAGAACGTTTAAAGTGCTGTCACTGTGATCGGCAAGAGCATCAGAATCAACCTTGGCTTGCAGTCTTTTTACGCGTTCAAACACAGATTTGACTTTGAGCTTATAAAATTTCGCTCGCTCTTCGGGCGCAACTGTAGTAGCATTTAAACTCGCCATGATGAGTAAAGCACAAGAGAATTACCGATAGAGTTCACAGTTGCTGATATGCGGAGATTGCACAGGCGCAAAACTCAGATTCTGAGCTATTTTACTAAACACAGCACAGAGTTTAGTTAATTGCCAATTATATGCCACTATTATTTCAGCCAATTATTGCATCCGTATGAATTAGTGCGCACTGGCAACGTTATTATGGACGCGATAGTATTGCAGCCGAACCGAATGAGTGCAATGACAACAACAGAATTAACGGCAAGCATGTAATTGCACTGAGATTATGCACGCTTAATCGACGTATAAGTGCGAAGTTATAGAAACTCACAGTTCCGAAATTAGTTGCTATTAATTGTTTATTAACTTGTCACTTGTTACTTGTATGTACACGAATAAGTTACAACTGATGAGCACATATGTACATATGTATGTCTGTAGAAATAAGTTTATACGCACAGTTTTTACGGACACCACTGTATTGCAAAACGAAACGAAAGAGTGTCTGGCGACTTTGCAAGAAGTAGCGGTAAAAAGGCAATTGCTATATAAACGGCATATGTGCACGACAATATGTATGTATTTACGAAACTTAGATATATATATATGTACACATATGTATATTTATATATTTATATGTTTATATTGAATCACGTCGGGGTCACCAAATGTTGAGCTATCGAGATTTTTCGTATAGCTTTGAATTAAAAACACAATTTGATCAGCGAGTCTTAATTGTTTATTAGATGCGAGTATGCATGTGTAGGTAAATATGTATGTTAAAGAAAACGTTTCTTTTTGACAAGCGAAAGTAAATATGCACACGTTCGATCTACGCGAGCCGGCCGATCAGACTGCGCCGTTGCGTGGGAGAACGAATGAACGTTAGAAAAGGAGAGCGCAATCTCTTTACAAAATTCTCTTAGATGCTAATAGGTTTGGCGAACTGCCGCTCTTAGTTCTTATAAAGCGCTGATTGCTGGGCCCAACATCCAGGTATAAAGAAAATAAAAAGAATAATATTGCATTAATAGTAATTAAAAGAGTTACTTTTGGTTAAGCAATAGTTTTTATTAAAATTTAATTTTGTTTATCTAAAATTATAAATAAGGGTTATTGCAAAATATTTAATTATAGCAAATATAAAAAATTTTTCATTTTAATTTTGTGCAATAATTTATATTTAAAAATAATCTTTTAAATTGTTTCTATCTAAATATAAACAAAATAAGTATTAGTAAATATATTATTAATATTAATTATTTACCAAATACAATTTATTCATAAAATACATATATTTATAGATAGTATATCTATATATGGTGACTAAATATAGTAACTCTAAAACGTATAATTTTGAAAATACAAATTTTTAACAATATCTAAATATAAACATTCACTTTAACATTAGCACTAGCTAGCCGCTAGTGACAGGAATATCCGGAAGATAAGAAGAATATGTTTGGAATTTAACAATGAGAGACTGAATCATGAAAAAAACCCCGTTAACATGTCACAGTTATTAACAAGATTTTTTATAATTAGGCAATTCTTTTATTTACTTTTTTATTGGGTTCTTTCGTCTACATTATCGTGTTCCATGAGCTTATATCTTCGTGCTAGCTGCCAAAATGCCTAAAATGACAAACTATTTAATGATATTTATTTTAATTTATTTTTGTATTATACCCTGAACCCATTAAAATTGGAATCACAGCAAAAATGTTATTTGTGTTTTTATTAAAATGTATATAAAAGTTAAAAGAAAACTTTTTATATATTTTTGATTAGGATTAAAAGCCGAATTGTTTGAATGGCCAAGTTATAAAACTGATTACATTTGGAGCCTTAAACATGAAAATATGAATATATCATATAAAATTTTATCTATCTAATCTAAGCTTTTTCTTAAATCTCATCATTAATTTTTCAGATGTAAATTTATCACACTTTCAATTTTCACCATTCAATATCGGTTAATGGTGTTCCGTTACGATTTAAGATTTTAATTTGACATTTTCAAATTCCTAATATTACATCAATCAAAGTTGTCAATCATAATGACACCTTGCCGAGTGCAAAGCAACCCTTTTTCCATTTCATCTGACAAATTTGCTAGTAAGGAGCAGAGACCTTTGCCACAAACCTCATTTGCAATCGAGCTGGTCGACAGAAGGCATTGCTATTATTTTTAAATTTTAAATTTAATTAAAAAAAGTAAGAAAAAAAAAAATAAAAATAACTAAAATGGATCCGAATTTAGTTTTGTACGGGGATGGTGAGTTCTTAATGGCTGAGTTCGAGCTCGATGGCGATTTGGTTGTGAATAGTGATCAACTGCAACCAGGAGCTACTGTACTGGTGTCCAATGAGACAGATGGCATTGTTAGCCACGAGGATTTGGCCAAGTTCTTTGATATACAGTCGAGCATTCCGATACCGACGGATGAGGCTGTGGAGCGCACACTAGCTGATCCGGCTTTGAAGCAGATCCTGCAAGAGGCCGATGGCAAGGTGGACTTTGATCCCGAAGCCGAACAGGAGAAGCTACGCGAGTTCCTGTCGGGAGTGAATAAGAGCGTCCCGGAGAAAGGTTCAGCTCCAGCTGAGACTGTGGTCCAGAAGTCGCAGCAACTTTCGGTGTCTCAGCCACGACCCGTCGGACCGGCGCAGTCAACTTGCTTTCGCTTCATCAAGTGCTCCAATTGCAATGGCCTCTTTGACACGCCCTCATTTCAGGATCATAGCTGTGAGTACGAGTCAGAGCAGAAGCCCACGTCCATTACTCGATCGGCAACAGTGCATGAGAAGGCGACTACGCCTCCCAAAAAGACGCCCAGCGAACGGATCATCGTTGAGAACCAGGTGCGCATTCGTCGCTATATGAAAGACGAGCTCAAGTACGATTTAGAGACGGGCTTCGACAGCTCCAAGTCCAAGAAGAGCACCGCCAAAGGTCCCAATGAGTGCAGCATTTGTGAGCGCAAATTTGTGCATACCTCTGGCTTGGTTCGCCACATGGAGAAGCATGCTCTTGACCTGATTCCGACACAGACAAACATTCAGCAACAGCATGTAGCTCCCTCGACCCTTGGCCTGCTGGTGGTGCTCAAATGCAACCACTGTGGCCGCATCTTCTACGACGTCAAACTAGCGCTGGAGCACATCTTTGTGCATCAGACGCCGAAAGACGTAAACGAAACCGAGCTTGTGCTTGAGGATAAGGCTGCCTTGAAGAGAAAGCTGGAGCAGCTCATGCGGGAGGGCGAACATCTGCTCACTGCTTGCTCTGTGCTCAAGAACGAAGACGAATGCTTCACCACGCTCGTTCTCAGTAATGTTCTGCAGTGCGAGTTTTGCGATTTCATCTTTGCGGATGTGTCCTTCCTGCTGGGACACTCGGCCACCCATGTGCCGGAGCGTCGCTTCGAGTGCACCGCTTGCGATCTGCGCATGACCACCGCCAAGGAGGCCAGTGTCCATTACCAGACGGACTGCGTTTATATGCGCGAGGGACTCAAGCAGCTGCAGGCGCAGCCAAGTCGCTATTTTGTGTGCAACGTGTGTGAACTGAAGTTCGCCAATGTGGAGCTGCTCCAGGAGCATCGGTAAGTGGGTTTCCCATATCACCAGAATTTTCCATCTGCATCTTCTACTATCCATGCAGCTACAGCTGTTATCACTACTTTCCACGGCTCAGCGAAAACGGCAAGCGCCTGGTGTTGCCCTGCGAGTTCTGTGCTACAAATTTCGAGTACGCGCACGAGATTCATCCGCACTACGAGGAGAAGCACTTGAACAAGAAGAAGCGCGAGAAGGAGCTGCGTAACAGCGGGAACGCAGCCACCATTGGACGTTTGCGGCAATATCTTTGTGATATTTGCGGCAAGTCCTACACGCAGTCAAGCCATCTATGGCAGCATCTGCGCTTCCACCAAGGTGAGTGACTATGGAGTGGCTAGGGGCTTGCATGTAGGTAATGTCATTCTCCAATTGCTCGCCAGGTGTGAAGCCCTTCGTGTGCCAGGAGGAGAACTGTGGCCGCAAGTTCACTATTCGCCCGGATCTTAATGATCACATTCGCAAATGCCATACGGGCGAGCGGCCATATCATTGTCTGGTCTGCGGCAAGCGCTTCCTCACCGGGTCGGTGTTCTATCAGCATCGACTTATACATCGTGGCGAGCGCCGGTACGAGTGCGATGAGTGCGGCAAGCGTTTTTATCGCGCGGATGCATTGAAGAACCATCAGCGTATTCACACTGGCGAGAAGCCGTACGATTGTCCTTTCTGTACCAAGACATTCCGGCAGCGTGGTGACCGGGATAAGCATGTGCGGGCGCGCCACTCGCACCTCGACGCGAATGCACGTCTGATGATGCAGATGCAAAAGTTCGAATTGGAGACGGCAGCTGCACTGAAGGCGAAGCAAATGCAGGAGGGTGGACTTGAATACGTGGTCGATGCAGTGGGTGAGGCGGCAATGCATTCGCCTACGTCTACGATGGCGCATGAGCAACAGTTTGATATGGTTGAATTGGATCCCAGTGATTTTGGCGAGGCCTCCGACTATGTTCAAAACATTCCCATGCCTCTCAATAATGAGGAACAAGAGCTAATGTCGTTGGTAGACCTGGACGGAGCAGAACCAATCGAGCAACAGACATTTCCGTTGGAAAACGAAAATGTTAAAGTTGTTGTGGTTGAAAATAATACATCGCAACCGTTTTATTTCTAATATATGTATGCCATTCTTATAGATAACGTATAATGTAATTTACCGTAAATATAAAAAGATTTTACTTTGATTTTGATTTTCAGCAAAAACAGCTGTAAATAAAATTTTTTAAAATTTGAATTTGATTTACGGCCAATGAAATCTGGCAATATTAGAATAATTTCCAGTGTTGAGTAACACAATTAGCCATCGCGATAGGTGGCAACGCGTGCATTTGACAGTTCAAGTATCTAGTAGCCATTTTCGCCGTCCTCTTTCTTTTCGATTTTTCCATCGTATACGCCAACATGGGTTTCGCTACTCTCTGGTACTCGCATCCTCGTAAATACGGCCAAGGCTCCCGTTGCTGGTAAGTTAATATAGCTTGTAACATTGTGTTATTAGAGTTGTATAATTTGCATGTATTTCTATTGTTTAATGTCGTATTTTGTTGCATAGTTGATTTGCTTTGTTTTTTTGAGGTTAAGCACGCCTTAGTTTCGCATGGTGCATATCTCTCGTACATTGTATGTTTGTGTATGTGTTTGACTTGTATAAATTGAAATTGATTGCTTAAATATCTTTTTGCCCCCGGTTGAGTACGGAAATATGTGGTGAAGATTTCTTTAACAATTTCCTTAATTAAGGGTGGCCAAAGCAAATGTTGTAACTGGCTCTTGTCATTGTTAAATTACAATTGACCCGGCCAGCTGCAGCGACAGCTATGCAACTTAATATGGTCGTTTAACAGTAGTTACTGCGAATCTTTGTCCAAAACAAACAGTTAACATGTGTGTATATATTTAACATTTTAGCCGTGCCTGCTCAAACCGACATGGTCTGATCCGCAAATATGGTCTGAACATTTGCCGTCAGTGCTTCAGGGAGTACGCCAATGACATTGGCTTCAAGAAGGTAAGCTAAAAATTGAAATACTTCAATTCGTTTACATATGCTTAATGCTTTTTCCATTTTTCAGCTGGATTAAATATCCGCTTCATATTTTGACGTTCACTACGTCAGTTATTTAAGTATATTAATTTTAGTAGTCGCTCTCGAGGGACTACATCTATTAATATTCTGGCAACAACAGCAACAAAGCAACAACCATAATCATTTGGAGATTTAAATGAAACCGAAGGCAGTGGCATCTGAGCTCAACAAACCACAGGAACATGCAGAATAATGGTTACAACAAGAATAGATAATAATAAAACAAAGGCATCTGCGGATGCCAACGAGTTTACAAAACTCAGCGTTAACAACTAACGCCGCATGATAATCCATAAATCCCTGACCAAGCAGTTGTTACCTTCGCAGAAGGTTCTTTGTTTAAATCTCCTTTTGATTAAATACATAACAAGTCATGTAAAATATTTTGTTTACCTTTTGCATCCTTATTTGTATGTCCATTTCACTGAAAATGCCGGAAGCAACTGAACGAGCGCAATGTCAGTTTTTCTTCAGTTACTCGGTTACTTCCTCATTTCTATAATATTGGGTTAGTGGTGTCCAGTGGGCTGCATTCGAGCTGTGCTTGTCTATTGAGCAGCATCAGCACCTGGGAAAATAAGCAACCAGAAACCAGTTTGTTTAGTGGCTCGCTCTGGCTAAAAGAGCGAATTGACGCTCTCTTAGCTGCCTACGCAGCTCGGGCCTCAGCTGTTACTGTTGCTGCTTTGGTTTGATTTGTTGTCTTTCTGCTAAAACTGAAAATTTTGCACATTCGCCCGCTGAGTTTGTTTCGGCCATTTGAACTCACAACAACGCGTCGCGAGTGCATTTAAGTTTTTTAGCGTGAATATTACCAAGTAAATGCTATGTACTCGACATTTAATATTTGAGCGAACAAAATAAAAGAAATAAGTAGTCAATAAAAATCAATTATCATAGATGTGTCTATAACTTGACCTGGTTGCATTTTAAATAATTGAGAAATGGAATTGCCTGTACGTTTGTTGCTGTTACTGTCACTTCTGAGCAGCTTTTGTTTTGTGGCCACGACCAATGATGCAACAGCTGGGGCAACAGCGACGAGACATCGCAAAAATGCAACAGCGACCAGAGCTCAAGCGGAGGCCTTTAACCAAAGCAGCAGCCGTGTTAGCGGTTCCCGCGGCCACAAATCTCGTACCGTTGCACAATATAAGCTGCCGCTTGATACTGCGCAGGCAAAGCTGGACGTCAGAGATACCACGGCCAGAGCTCAGCCCATGCGCAGGCGCAACCAGGTGGTTGTTATGCGACGCAGGCCTGCCACAACATCTACAACAACAACAACGACGACGACTACAACAACAACAACAACTACAAGTAAGTTAAGTTTACAGTAGACCTGCATTAAATGGACTTTAGCATATGTCCATATGACCGCTGCAGAGGCAAGCAAGTCTTGTCGCTGGCACTGACCTAGCTTTCGGTTTTTAAGATTGGCAAAGACAACTAACAGCAGCAGGCCGTCTGAGAAGCTGTCTGAATTCGAAAAAGAAAACAACCAACCACAGTCGATAATTATACGGCTGATAACTGGAGCAGTCGCTGCAGCGCACAGCTTTCAAATTCAAATTATTGGCTTTTTTAGTAGTCGTAAGCGACCTTGAGAGCGGGACGCGCGAGATGTATGACATTGTGAATACTGTTTATTCATTCGAGGCTTAGGTCTTTGAGTTGCATTTTTGCCTAGGTACTGAATGAAATGTATTTATTAAGGGATATTAATTATTGTCATCTAATATATGCATTTACGTCATTTCCAACTAACCCGCGCAGATTTAAATCTGACAACCTTGAACTTGGGCCTTAATTAGTACGTTTTATGATATACGAATTTTTTGGTGTTTTTTTTGTATATTTCATTCGGCATTGAAGTTTAGAGATGACACTCATGGAGCTAATAGATCAAATTGGGTCACTCGATTATTCTCTAGTGTCTATTATGAGTGGGATCTTAATTCATAGCTGTTGCAATTTCAATTGCAATTAAAACAAGTTTTTCGGCTCCCACAATCGTTAAAACATATTTTTTGAGGTGCGACTTGTGGCATACCAATATAACTGGAGATTAGTTTTAAATGAAAGAGAGAGACATATTCCAAAGATCGCTGCTCTTATGTTAATAGGAAATTGTAAACAACGAATATTCACATATTATAAAATTACTATTTAATGCTTTTGCGGGGATATTGTTTGATTAATTCCAGCTATTAATAATGGCTGACACCGTTTAGCTGGGAATTGAAGACAAGTAAAACCTTTTAGAATTATGTAAAAACTAAATACAAAATTAAAATGTTAAAGTTAAACAGCTCATATTAAGTCTAAGTAATACTAATGACCCTTAATTAGCTACGCGTAATATACACAAAACCATGTTCTAATTGTTTAGTTAACAACAATGTTTTGTCTCTCCAGTGATTTCATGTGATAATCATTGCAGTCTTTGGAAAACTAGGCCAGTATGAAGCATTCACACAGTGAATGGGCATTTGTAATTGGTAACAGAGAGTATGGTGTGTGTAAGAGGGGACGTGTGTGAACTGTGGACTGTGTGGCGTGTATGTTGCTTTGCGCTCTAGCGCCAACGGCAATGTGTTGCCTGCAGGCGTACAAAGATTCACTTTCAATAACATTAACAAAAGCACTTGTTTAACGACTGGGTTAACTGGCTGACGGGAACTGCGCTTTGGTTGTCTTGCAATGCCTGTTATTTGGAGCATAACTATTAATGACCATTGTTGACTAATCCATTTATCGTTCGCTCAGCGCCGCGTCCAACTTTGGCGAATGGATTCAATTTCTTCAATCCCAGATTTTGGAACTTTGGCCAGCAGAGTCTTGTGCCAGTAAGTGCACCCACAAAGCAGCCCCATCCCCCCAAGAAGTTTACGCACTCCGCCGCAGGGGGCTCTAAGGAGGATAAGTCCACTTATCGTAAGCCATTGAAAACCACGCCAAAGCCAAGACGCAAAGTGCCGAATACCACAGTGGCAATAACAACCACCACTGAGGGACCCTTCCGCATAGCGTTGCCAACACTAAACTTTCCCAGCACCGCGGCCGGGTCTAGCGATAAGGAAAAGGATAAGCGAGCTACCGCTGATCTGCGCCAACGCTTTAATTGTCCGCGTGAGAACGAGGTGCGCTTCCAGTTGTTTCCGAAAATTTGCAAATCCGATAAAGACTGTTTGGTCTGGCAACGGGATGAGATCTGCTGCGACATCTTTGGTTCCAGCAGCTGCGTCGCAGGCATTGTCAAGCCACTCGAGGAGACAGAGCACGCACGTAAGTTCATTAATGTCATCCCGGATGCTCTTAACTATTTTTGTGCTGCAGCCATATTAGGCCTGATACCACGTCGGTGTCCGACGCGTCCGCTGGCCGAACTCTGGTGGGACGTGCAGGAGTGTCACACGGACATGGATTGCTGGCCGCGTGTCTGCTGCCCCGATGGTCGCCGTCGCTATTGCCGCACATCGCAGCCGGAGCTGGAGACTGTGCCAGTACCAGTGAAGCGCTCATTTGATTATCGTAAGTTTATCTACATAGCTTTTAGCTAAATCAGATCATAATTAAAACTCTTTCTTGCTCATTTTTCAGTTACGGAGTACTTGGAGTGTACTGCACCACCGCCGACCATTTTTGATCTGCATCCAAAGGCTTGCACCTCCACGCTGGACTGCTTTCCCAATGTGTGCTGCCAGGAGGCTGGTTTGCGCCACTGTCGTCCGCCCAAGAAGTCGGTACTCACACTGATGGCCAATTTCCTGAACGTGGACTTTGTGAAGCGCTTGACACAGAATATTGTTATCAAGTAGTTACGATTCAGTTAACATGCACACAAACACTCACACGCACTTATACACACGCATGTACATTCATCTACACTCATGTACATACATACATGCATTCACACACAAACACTTACATACATTCACATAAAAACCTCGTTTATACGAGAATTTATTGTAGAGCTGTTTAAGCTTTTTGATAGCGTGAAATTAGTATTTCGCTTGAATTGTTATTTTTTATTGAATCCAATTATATGCAAACTGTTTTTTACATAAATTATTTTAAATAAACGTTAAGATACACACATGTTTTTCTTCTAGCTTGGGAAATCAGAGTATAATGGTATTGTGAAAATGTATGTAACAGGAAGAAAGAGGCCTGTATATATTACATACATGTATATATATATATATACATATGTAGATGTATAATAATAATATGTAGAATGAAAATGGATATTAAATCTTAAACCCCCCACATAAAATTAAAAAAGCAACATATTTTTCAAATGACTTTATATATGTACATACATGTATATTATATTATTTTTATTATTTTATATTCAAGTATTTTATTATAAAATTTTTATTTTTCATCTTTTTCCACGTTTTCACGTGTAAACATTTCAATATACCTGTAGATATGTAAGCAAGGTGTGCACTTTTATTTGCTTAATTTCGAAATTGTGATTGTTATTCTTGAACTGATAACTGCTATGTGTACATACGTACGTAGATAGGGTTGCTCAAACAGTGAGACCTACTTAAACTGTACTTTTTGGTCTTAGATAATGAAGGTGATTTATCAACGCTTCCACTTTGAGTTTTATTTTTTCCATTTCATTTCTTTTGATTTTTTTTCTTTCTGTTTCTCCCTCTTTAGTTTTATGTCCAAACTACGTCTCAGCAATTGGCAGTGGAGTGGGGCTGAGCCAAAGTTGATGTTGAAAGTTTTTTATTATTATTTTTTTTTATTTACGAAAAGGTTAAGCGGTGTCTGGTTACCTCTTGGCCTGTGGCACATACACACACATACACAAATAATTTTATGATTTTTTCAATAGAATCAGCGAAGGTTTTGTTCTTACCTTGAGACAACTTCTCCATTCAAAATATTGTGTGACAAATACATGTTCGCATTAACTCTAAAAAAAACTGATGTCTACATAAAGCTCAATGTATGCACATGTTTATTTAAATGCCTCGATTAAGAAATGAAGTTTAAAGTTTGCATTCGCATTGCAAATGCTTAATTGGATTTTTGCTCCGAATACGGAAAGTTTTTGGTGTCGAGCAATACATTCAAGTTAAATCGCTTGCAAATTGAATTCGTTTGTGTTGAGGCTGCTTAAGTACAGGCGCGTAAATATAAATACGAAATATCGGAATTAAAATATCTTCAAATTAAATGGAATGATGAAATTGGGAGAGTGAGAGAAAAAATATTGAAGCTAAAGATATTGCATCTCTATCATGAAATATTAAACCTCAGCTAAAATATGTTTTTAATTTATTTTGCACCTGTTAAATGTAAGTTAAACTCAGCTTAATCTTTAAATTATACAAATGGAAAAACTATCAGAATCATATAGACAAAGGAAGTTTATTTAATTTTTTTTTTAACTTTCAGATATTTCGAGAAAAATCTAGAAGTCAACGGAATGGAAAATTCGACAGAAATTGCTAGGCAGAGAGCAAAGAATCAAGCTAAACACTAAATTCAATTAATAAAAGCAGGCTATTTCCAGAAAATTCTGTAAATTATATGAATAGAAGATGCGACAGAATTTTCTAGGCAAAGAGAGCAAATGATCAATTCGAATCAACTTATTGTTAAATAGAATTATTAAAGCCTTAGTTAAAATTCAGTTATTTCGAAAACAATATGCAAATTAATTACGTACATACATACATACATACATAAGTATGTACATACATTTCTGAAATTAGTGGAATCTTTATTCTTTCAGAGCAAAGAATAAATATTATGAATTATTTTTGAAAAATGTCGTATTTTAAAGTTATAATAAATTTTAATGAATATATTAATATTAATAAATATATAAAATCATATTCCTTTTTGGATTTTTTATATATTCATTTAAAGTATTATTATTTTAAATTTAAGTCTTTAATCTTTAATTGCATTTATTATGAAATGTTTATAGCAAACCTTAGCTAAAATATGTTTTGCCTGGCACCTGTTACAACAATACTCTATAAATACAAAAATGCATATACATACATACATTTGTATGTATGTATATATTTGTTTATGTGTGCCTGCTTAAACTACAGTTATTCTTCACTAACGAGAAACAACTGCAACACCAGCAGACGCGTTTCGAATTTCCCACTAAGTGGCGAAATAAATACACAAAGAAAAACAAAAAACAAAAAACTTGCCTCGCCTAGAAAAGCAATTGAATGATTGCACAACAATTGACATTTAGTTGAAACGACGCAGTAAAACATTAATTTAAATTTGGTTTATTGCACATTATTCAATTTGCTGCTGCTGAATGAGCTTTTCTTTACATGTAAGTGTATGTTTATGTGGGTATGTGTGTAGTTGTCTTTTGCAAGAGAACCATAGTAGATCGATTCTAATTATAATTTTGTTTAAATTAAATGCCGAGCTGACACGTTCACTTGGAGGAGCAGCCGCACTTGCTTTTGTTCTCGCCGCCGCACTTGCAGTCGCTGCCACAGTTACAGGAACCTTTGTTGGTCTGAGAGGCGCATTTGCAACCTAAAAAAAAGAAAGAAAACAATAAATAAATAAACATAATTAAGTCAAAGATCCACATTTGTTGATTTTTAGTTTTTAATTCTCTATTTATCGTCCTTTGGCTGACTTACCGCTTCCGCATGGGCAAGGCATTTTGTAGGTTTGTTAGTTTTTTAACTGTCACTTGAAAGCACAAGAAATAATATTAAGTTTTTCACTTGACCGCTGATGAGTCACTTTCTCTTTTGCTGTAGAATACAACTGATGCCCAATCCACGGATGCTACCCGATTTTATACACTTTCGAAACGAGGCTTTCGGCACACGACGGCCGGGCGCTTCAATTCCAGTTTTGCACACGCCAGCCGGCCGGCCGGCAGTGCTGAACATGTTCGAGCCGTGTGCAACTTGCCTTTTCCGTTCGAAAGCTCTGGTTCAACTGGCTGGGTTCGTGTCTCGACTAAAAGTTTTATTCGGTGTCCAAATTGCTGAGCATTACGCTCAGTGGACAGCGTTGGCACTGAGCATGCGTTTCTATGTGGAAAACTCATGTGGTGGATATTGGGCGGCCTTACTGTGTCTCTTATCGTGCACCCAAATGTGAGTGCCCTCCTGACTGTCTGTCTGCCTGTCCATTCATCATCGGCTTCGGCGAATGCGCGAAGAATCAGTGTATTTCCGAATTCTGAGTGCGGCTGCAGCAGCAGCTAGCAGGCAAAAGTCGCGCGACAATTTTAGCAACGAATTCAAGTGCAACGCAATGCAAGAACTGAATGTAAATAATACGCATTTTACTCACATTATCCTTGCTGACAGATACGCCAGCAGCCAGCACGAAGAGGCAGGCGACAATTTGCTGTATTTTCATTTTATATTCATATTTCTTCTATATGTGTATGGGCGTGAGTACATGTGTGTGCGTGTGTTTGTTTGCAGTGTGCGTGTGCTAAAGGTGAAAATGCAACACGCATAAAATCAATAAATCCAAGCCAAAATAAAATAAATTACAAAAAAAAAAAAAACGACTAACAAAATATTTGTGCGTGGTTTGTGTGTGTATGTGTGAGTGTGTGTGTGCGTGTATATGTTTGTGTGTATGTTAGGGCGTGAGAAAGAAAACAAAAGAACAAAACAGTGAGAGGACAATAAGGTGGCAACCCAGGACACGCTGTGTGTGTGTGCGGAAGTGAACAATTTAAAGTTTGTGGTCACCAGAGCAAATAACAGAAAAACACACATATTTATATACACCCACGCAGGCTGATAGACTGTGAGTATCCGTGTGTGTATGTGTAGGCAGGCTCTGTAAGCGATTATTTTGCTCACCCACGCAGTTAACTGTTTTTGTTATTCCTGATGTTGTTGTAATCGCCTGCACTTCAAAGCTTCTATATATACACTAAACTATGTGTGCGTGTGTGTGTCAAGCTGCCCATAATACGGTCGACCTGATACCTGAGCCCCAATCACAATCACAATATCAGCCGCTCCTCTCATGCCCAAGCCGCCCACGCTGAAATAATAGTATGTAATCATAATAATAATAACGATGATGATGATAATGGTGATGATGATGATATGGCGAATGACGTTGCCATTAGCTGGCAGAAAGGTTAACACCGCACAAAGATCTCACAGTGCTTGCGTTAATTTTAACAAATTTGTATTTATACCGAGAGAAAAAAATCAATAGCCTACCTTAACATACACGCGACTGTCACAGGGATAAAATTAGTCGCACGCATAGACATTCTATACATAATTCTAACGTGGAACAGCAGGAGGCGGCGGTAGTGGAGGGGCAATCAAAATATGCAGACGCTCAACTGACCATAATAAATTTTGCTACGCTCTTAATCGTTGTAGAACCAGAACCAGAGTATGGCGCTCAAGTAAAACACAGACGTAGTGGTCGACTAACCTAGCAACACTGCGAACCTCCACTTTGGACTAACATTAAACAACCGTAGAGGTACGCCCACATCACTGTCAGATTATGACAGAGCAAAAGAATCAAGTGACGCGCGCAGCGCCGGAGCAGAGCAACGATTACCGTGTCGTGGTCTTCGGAGCTGGTGGCGTTGGCAAGAGCTCGCTGGTGCTGCGTTTCATCAAGGGAACCTTTCGCGAGAGCTATATACCCACCATTGAGGACACCTATAGGCAGGTGGGTAACACGAGCAGTCACGATATACAAACCATTTATCCGAGCTGAAATTCAATTCTTGGCTGTTGCAGGTCATCAGCTGCAATAAGAATATTTGCACATTACAAATCACGGACACGACAGGATCCCATCAGTTTCCGGCGATGCAACGATTGTCCATTTCCAAGGGTCACGCATTCATATTGGTCTACTCCGTGTGCTCCAAGCAGAGCTTGGAGGAGCTGCGACCCATATGGGAGCTCATCAAAGAGCTGAAGGTAAGCAGGGAGAAAGATAGATAGATGGATAAGTTGGATAACAACTCGAGTGATTTCCAGGGCGATGTCAACTCCATTCCCGTTATGCTGGTGGGTAATAAGTGTGATGAGAGCACCGAGCTGCGCGAAGTGTCGCAGATCGAGGGACAGGCACAGGCGACCACTTGGGGCATATCCTTCATGGAGACATCGGCAAAGATCAATCACAATGTTACTGAGCTGTTCCAGGAGCTGCTCAACATGGAAAAGACGCGCACCGTCTCGCTGCAGCTTGACACAAAGAAGCAAAAGAAGCAGAAAAAGGAAAAGAAATGCAAAGAGACCAATGGAGCCATACCGGAGAATGGAGAGGCCAGCGCCAGTGCCAGTGGCGGGGCCAGTGGTGCCGGCGTCAAGGAGAAGTGCGGCGTTATGTAACCAGTTTGGCAGGCAAAATAAGTGACAGACAAATACTCGCATTGGGACAGTGGCAGGATTTGAGAACTCATCCCTCACATACACACACACACAAACACTCACACACAGACATGAACAATGATTAAACATATGCATATACATATACATATATATATCACACATTGGGACTGATGTTGTCAGAGCATAGCCTGCATAGATGGGAAATATATTATTAATTATAGATGGAATGAAGAAAACGAACAACAACAAAAAAAAAAAACAATAACTATAAGACAGCATTACGAGTATATTTTGCATACATAGATTTTATCTGGTAACAACTTCTCTGGTCTCTAATAGAGGGCAATCACTGTACCACAGCCACATCCATATGCACACTCTTACACACACCCGCACATAGATACGAATTAATTTCTTTTGGGTTCGGATAACGGCATCTGAAATGTAACGGCATACATATCAAATACATAAACATACTGCATACATAACATACTCGCGTTCTACACAATAGATGTGTACATTATACATATATCATAATGCTATATAATCTGTACTATACGAACACACACACAAACACACATATATTGATATATATATAAATGCACATAAATATGTGTGACCCAAGAGGAAAAGCCAAAGAGTACCTACTTAAGAGACATAACAATGTTATCTACTTACTATCAAAGATGATTAACCAATTACAAGAGATCATCAGATCGTTCTCACAACAGATCAAGAAGAACCGAAGACGATTGTCTACAGAAGTACTATATATATGGTGACAATTCTGAAGCATTTGTGGCATTCGAATCGAAGTGGATCCATCCCTTCTGATTGCTGCAGGCGCGTTTATCTGACTATCAATCAATCATTTGCTGTATAACTACTATTTACCACCAAAAAAAAAAAAAACGAAAAAAAAAATACGAAAAAGTTAAACAAATGGAATAATTACCTAACTAAAAACACTTATAATGTATAAATAATACTCACAAACTCTATTCTAACCCACTTGATGATCCCAAGAGTGATGCATACGCATCGTTTGTGCTAGTTTCCTTCCGTTTAGATTGATTTCACTTATGGTACTTATAGATTCTAGGCAGACATATTGATTTAAGGACAGACGAATGGATGAAACGTGTATTCATTTACAATTATTTGCTGAAGTTTATTAACAATGCAAAAATCAACTTAGATATAGTCAAAGATTAGGTCCTGCCCTGATGATCGCATAGTAGTCCGGGATCCGGCATATGGGATCCAGGATCCAAGATCGTCTTGCCAGGTAATAAGCACAATTTTTGCCGCTCATTCAGAAATTGTAGAGTTAGTGCTATATAGATGGGGATTACGATCCCCGTTTACATCGAACTACATGTGTTGCGAAATGGTATATGAGTTGCCTGTTTTTTAAAAACGAGCACAGTTTACAAATTGTGGTATTTGCTTAATTATTATAATATAGTTGGGTTGGCTTAGGATTTTAAAGTCTATTAGCAGGCTAATGGTTAAATAGGATAGTTTCGCGTCGTTTTACTGTTGATTGATATTATTATGAGAAGGGAGAGGAAGCATTAATTAGTTTTTTCCAATTTATATTACGTACATACATATAACCCATTCAGCTAATTAAAAGTAATTCATTTTAATTGCTGTCTTGCCAAATTAGGGGCGAACGAATGATAGAGAAGGCTGCAAGGAACGAGGACAAGTAATTATATTAATTATGACTTGGCTTATTTCTTATGCATAAGGCCACGTGCTCGTTGTTTAGATATGATTTACTAGGTGCATAGTGGACAGGAGTTATTCGAGAAACCAATCATAGACACAAGCATATATACAAAAAAACAAAAGAAATAAAAATAAAAGAAGATGAAATATATAACATAGTACATACTTATTTACTAAATATTGTTGAATTTGTCTAGTGAATTATTAACCAAGATTTTGATAGCGGACCAATTTGCGTATAAGATTTCAGAAATCAATTAGATAACTTCTCTCAGTTCGCCACCGCAAAACAATGCATACATAAGTATTTATTATATATATAAATATATAATTCTATAATGACAGACTTCGTTGAATCTTATGTACGATTAGCATTATCCTGCGTGCTTTAGGTTTTCCGCTTAGTTTCCGTAGGTTTAGTTAGGTTGGTTGGACTCTTGACAGCGAAACTGGTTATGGCTTAAAAGGGCGTGCCGAATAGACGAATACACTGTAATAAATAAATGAATTAATAAATAAATAAATAATACAAACCAGAAAACGGATAATTTGTTGCATATAAAATTAAGCGAATGTTATATAAATGCAATTCAGCATCGATATGTACGTATATATAATTCAAAAGTATAATTTAAAATACAACGAATGAATATATTTACACCGAATTAATTATAATTTTTTTATGAATATATATATATACATATATATAATTATTATACACACAACAATAAGTTGTATATTGAACTAGTTTATTCATGATGAAAATTTGATTATTGCTTACACATTTCCAATATGCAAAAGACAAAAATACACACACACATATACGCACTCAATGTTAATAAGATGTTGTAAATATAACAAATTCAGCAATTGACATAATTGGTATATGAACAATTTGGCCGCTAGCCCAATATAAACTTGTAATTGACATTTTTGGGCGGCCTATTAATGTCACCAAATGAAATCTTATTGTTGGAGATTTAACTTATAATAATTATCGAGCAAACATGAAATAATTACACGCAGAATAATTTAAATAAAGAATAATTTACCTATGACAAAATATATTGTGTTAATTAAATTCTGTAAATACCAAATGCAATAATTCGAAAAGCCGTTACCCATTGCTGGAATAGCTAATTGTGCATAAATGGAATAACTATTAAAAACGTCTTTAATTTTAATCCCACACAACTTTGTATTTTCTCAGTTGTCTCACTTGCAGGCCGAAATGATCGATTCGTTTATGTTTTTTCTTACTCTCCTCTTTCTCTCTCTCTCTCTCTCTCTCTATCTGGTTACTGCTTTTTATACCCTGAGCCCATTGAAAATGGGAAATCAGGGTATAATGGTTTTGTTAAAAGTATGTAACAGGCAGAAGGAGGCGTGGCAGACCCCATAAAGTATATATATTCTTGATCAGCATAAAAAAATAAGTTGATTGAGCCCTGTCCGTCTGTCCGCCCGTCCGTCCGTCCGTCCGTCCGTCCGTCCGTCCGTCCGTATGTATGAACGCGTCGATTTCCGAAGATACAAAAGCTAGAGAGTTCATTCTTTTTGTGTTAGGTCCGTATATTGCACGCGCAGTACGAGTTTGTTTAGAATTCGTATTGTTATTGAAGTTTCGATACGAATTTATCGGGAACGTTTAAATTTAGCTTTCTTTAGAGTTGGAGTCTAGTCTTTTTTTTGATCTATTTATACTTTCGGTTTTTGTGATTTTGATTACGGTCCCACTTCCCACCCCTTGAAAATGTTTTCTAGAGATGGTTGGTTGTTGTTGATTTGATTTGAGATATTGTTGTTTAGAAGATTTTTTGTTTTTTTGGGGCAGGG
This sequence comes from Drosophila buzzatii, assembly GCA_035045845.1. NCBI lineage: Eukaryota > Metazoa > Arthropoda > Insecta > Diptera > Drosophilidae > Drosophila > Drosophila buzzatii. The sequence goes on from JAWNOS010000198.1 coordinate 853,624, forward strand.
AGAGAGAGGAGGGGGGGTCCTCCTCCGTCCGTTGTATGAACGCGTCGATTTCCGAAGATACAAAAGCTAGAGAGTTCATTCTTTTTGTGTTAGGTCCGTATATTGCACGCGCAGTACGAGTTTGTTTCAGAAATTCGATAACTTGTATATTGGGAAAGTTATCGATAAACGAATTTATCGGGAACCAGTTATAAAATTCTAGCTAATTCATCTTAAGAGTTGGAGTCTCCAAGTCTTTTGCATATATATAGATACTAATTTAATACAATTTCGGTTTTTGTCAGATTTTGGATTACGGTCCCCACTTCGCCCCACCACCCCCCAAATATGAAAAAATGCATTTCAAATACTAGAGACATGCAGTTTGGTTTAGCATATAGATATGAATATCATGATAATAATCTGAAGATATCAATACGATTGTCCATCTAGAAACAGAATTATTAATCATCAAAGTTTTCTCATCAAAATCCATGCGGCGCAGCAACAAAGGCTGAGAGAGACAGCAAGACGCTTGCAATGCTTACACACATGCATACACACATACATGCTTACAAGAGTAGATCAGCATCTGATGTGATGCGCGTGGTTTTGCATGCTTGCAGAAACGAATCGAATAATTCTTGGAATATTATTCGTTCGAAGAAGGGCTCAGGGGATTTCGTAGTCGAGCAGTCTCGACTACAGCTTTCTTACTTGTTTAAATATATGTACATGCATATGTAAGTGTGTATGGATATGTACGAAAATTAAAATTTATTCGTTCCTTTTGAGAGAAGAGTAGAAGAAAATCATGAAAGGGTTGCCAAGTGCTCATGGTAAATTTAACACTTTCGTTATTTTTTGTGGGAAATTGTGGTAAATACTTTTTCAAGACGAGCACACACACATATTTAAGAACCTCTGTTTACATACATACATATATATTTATGTTCATGTATGTGAGAAGCTAACTATCTGTGGTTCCTATGGATTGCAAGTATCTACATACAAACATACATTGCTATGTATGTGTATGGGATGCGCAAATCGCAATTTTCGAGTGTCTCGCGATTCTGTAGTTTGCTAATTTTGTTTGCTTAAAAATGTAAACTTTAAATTATAGATCGCTTCTTAATTGAGCCTTTATGTTAGGCGGCAGTCTTTTTGGCAAGGAGTATTTTGGATTTATACGATAACAACTAGATACCATTTACGATATACAAATACCACCCAGCCGTATATTTCTACTTATGATGTACATATTTGACAACGAGAGCGACCACGAGGATTACTGCGATTGAAGCAAGCAAGTTACATGGAAATGATAATTCTGCTGGAAGTAAAGAAAATGCAAATTAAACATCTTCGATTCCTCTTGTGACTTACCCTATTGCACTAAAAAAAAAAAAAAAACAAAAAAAAACAAAAAGTGTGAAAGTAACCATACACGAGAAAGGAACAATACAGACCGAAAATAGTTATATATTTTATAGAATATCCGAATCGTTTGTGCAGGAACCACGCGGCAGCAGCACCGCCTTTAATATGAATTTCACCTGGCAAGACGAGCTTTTATTAATCTATATTGCATAGTATTTCAGAAAGCTGCAAAAGATCCTCTACAATATTCACTATGAGAGGACGCACACTCTAGAGCCATCTGCATGAGTCGGCGCAAAGGAAAATCGATTGCCTTACGAAATATTTTCATGAGTTTTATATCGAGATCTTTGACCGTGGCAAGTTCGTCTAGATCTGAATCATGCAGCAAAAAGAGCAGCGCTCGTTTAGAAAGCTTTGTCGGTGATCCATGCTGCAAAATGATAAGAGCAAAATTATAATAAATTATGTTGTAGTGAATTCTAATAGTAAGCAATATAAAAATAAGGCGGACCAATTTTTTTATTTATAAATAAATTCTTTCAGTTCAATAAACAATGCATTCATACATACATAAGTACATTTTAAATGTAATTTGTCAACCTAATTAAATTTGATGATTATCAAGATCTTGATCTGATTAGATTTGTTACGTTTAGTTAGGATTGTTGGCCTCACAGGAACCGATTTTGGCATAATGGATTTGATGTGTGTTGGGATTATAATATAATAAATAATTTAATACATCAAATTGATCATGTGTTGCATAATAAAAGAGGAATAATATTTAAGTGTAATATAGCACGTATATGTAATTTAAAATACAATGTTTGAATATATTTACACCAAATTAATTACATTTTTTTTATGAATTATATATATAATTATTATACAAATAACATTTAAGTTCTTTAGTAAGCCAGTTTACATATTCATAATGAATATTCAATTTGCCGTAAGCATACGCAGTGCTAAAATAATTTTGCAAGCATTAACAAAAACTCTGCCATTGGCAGTACTGATAAATATATATACAATTTGTAAGTTGCCGATAGCATAATATAAACATATAATAACCGTGTATTGTAGGCCTATTAATCATACTTTATGAAAACTTAATGTTAGGGATTTAACTTATAATTATCGTGCGGAATAATTTAGGTATGAAAAATATCATTAACATAACATAATTCTATTGAATTAGTTGGCAAAAGAAAAACTATAACCACAAACATTACATGTAATACATTATTTTAGAAAAGAAGCTAAAAATAGCTACAAAGTATTAAAATGATCATCATCTGTGTTATCATCTACAACGGTGAAGCCAGCTTCATGAGCAATGTCTTCTGAGATATTGCTGATATTAGAATTTTCCTTTGGAGCCGGCTCTAAGCTCTGTTTACTTTTAGATGGTTTTTCCTCAGCCGTTTGTGGAGGTGGTGCTTCCAGTGGTTCCAGTAACTCTTGAACACCGGACACTGGGAGTTGTTGTTGTTGTTGTTGGGCTTGAGTTAGGTTTGTAGTGCCTATGACATTTAGTAACATTTTAAGGTTTTCACCCGATATCCGATCTCCAACCATTTCGTTTGCAATGATTTGGGGTTGAGCTTGTGACGAAGTTGTCGCGGACTTTCCATGAAAAACTCCGACCCACATCTTTGGACTTATGACGTATTTGAAGAATAACTTGAGGATGTAACCAATCATACAGACTAGTGCGAATGGAGCTATTAAGTTGAATGGAAATGATAATCCAGCTGTGGATAAAACAAGCAATTTTAAAATATGTTTGTGGATCTCTTATTATTTAGAGACTTACAGTTTAAGCTCGAAATAGTGTGAGTTGTCTTTTCCAAGATCATCTCAATTTGTTTGAGAAACATTTCACTCGTATACATAATGAACACATGGTCTGGTCGACAATAAGGCATACGCAATTTGCTTGACTTTCTGTAAAAAAAAAAAAATAATGCTTGAGGAATACGTTTTTGAGTAATCACTTAATGAGATATACTAACAAAATTGTTTGTATTTGTTGTTCTTTTTTAGACTCTTTAAATAGAGAGCCAAACATGCGCGAAAACCAGTTTGTATTTGCATCATCCGTGGGCTCTTGATGGCTGTCAATTACTTCAATGACAGCGTCTACCTCCAGTTTCTAAATCAAAATAATTGGGAATATTACAAATTCTATGTGATTGCACTTTATGCAACATACTCTATTGCACTCCAAATAGGTAACAAAGTAGCCATAGAGCAAAACTCCGCCTATAAGTATGGCTATTGCAGAATATCTGAACCGCTTATGCACAATCCACCCGGTAGCAATGATCAGTAAGACAGTTAACATGAAACGCACCTGGAAAAAAAGTAATTGGATCACATATGTAATTGCTTAAATGCCTTAAATAGCAGCAATTCTAACCTCGGATATTTGAAGCAGTTTTACAAGATCCTTGAAAATATCCATAATAAGCGCAAGCACTCCCATTTCCTTGTGCGTATAGAAATACTCGTCGTTTGCCTCATCCGACGACATAGGAACGTCGTTTGCTTTATTCAGTATTTTGCTAAGTAAAATATCAAGATCCCGCACATCTTCGACCGTCTCAAGCTCAACCACTTCTGAAGCTTGTAATGTAAACAAAACCGATCGCTTAAAAACGTTTGTCGTTTTGCCGTGCTAAAAATGGGTAGAACATTACCATGACGTCATTACACCGAATTTGATTATGAATAACGCTGTCTACTTACCATTAGATTCTTTCGACTAAATAGACTATTTACAAATTTTTTAAAATACATTAATGCTAATTGATCCTCTATGGCTGCCAGTGATTTCCCTTCAGGCGGAAAAGCCTGGCAATCGCAGGCATATTCACCTGGATTATTGAATTGCTTTGTTGTCAATTCCGCCCACGCATGTGGCTCAACCCAGTTATCCTGGTAACAACACACGTTGTGAAACAACAGTAATATAAAACTGACTATTGCATTTGACTGCATTGTGTTCTCTTTACTAGCGATTCCAAAATTAAAAAATAGTTTAGCTAAATTGTCAAGCGGTAAACATGATCACAATTGCGCGGTTGCTGCTAGTGTTATAAAGTGCCAGCCAAACTGTAGGACAGTACGCTGGTCAGTGAGCAAGGCGATTATTTTTGCTAACCTTGCTAACTGTTGCGCAGTAGTTCATGAGTCTCTCTCAGTTCCTGACTGATGCTACAAATCATATAATTAAAATATATAAAACATGAAGGGCTATTAATAGAAGAATATCAGATAAAAACTTTGTCAGATGTTGGAATTTAATTACCAAAAAGCTGCATACATAATTTACGTAGGCCTTGCCATACTGTGTAAAATGAAATATAAACATTGGAAAAGTGCTGCCAGACTTCACACAAAATAATGACTCACGGAGAGTGTTAAGTCGAATAGTTTAAATAATATAATAATAATTAGCGTACTGTTATAAAAAGAGTAAAATGGGTTTATTTGGCAAAACTCCCAGCAAAGACCCCAAAGAACAGGTTAGATATCAGGATGCTGAATTTTCCCGTTTTACTTTTGCGCATTAACAAGGCTATTCGTTTACCTTGAAATGATGTCATGTTCCAATTGTTTTCATTTTCCACATCTGTATTCGTTCGATATCTTTAGGTGCAAGAATGGACACACAAGTTACGAAAAGAGGGCAATCAGCTTGATAGGCAGATACGAAGCATACAGCGAGAAGAGGAAAAAGTGAAACGCTCTCTCAAACAGGCAGCTCAAAAAAGTGACCGCGACACCTGTATCATTCTCGCCAAAGAGATAGTGAATGCACGAAAGGCTATAAATCGTATATACACATCAAAGGCGCATCTCAACTCCATACAGATGCAGATGAAAAATCAACTGTGTAAGTATATTTTGATATTTACAATAGAAGTAAATGCCAATAACTGATCTGTGCATTTCTTTTAAAGCAACGTTGCGGGTGGCTGGCTCATTACAGAAATCCACAGAAGTCATGCAGGCCATGCAGAGTCTTGTCCGATATCCAGAGCTGGCGGGTATTATGCGCGATATGTCGAAGGAAATGATGAAGGCCGGCATCATCGAGGAGATGTTGGACGAGACCATGGATTCGCTGGAAGAGTCTGAGGAGCTGGAAGAGGAGGCAGCAAAGGAGGTCGACAAGGTACTTTGGGAGATTACAGACGGTAAACTGGGCGAGGCTCCACTGCCGCCAGAATCAACACCAGCGGATAAAACACCTGCAGCGGCCTCCCGAGTTGCGGTCGAGGAGGATGACGACAGCGATGAGTTAGAGGAAATGCAGAGTCGCCTGGCATCGTTGCGTTCATAAATATGTTGGGAGGGCAGGCAGCGACAGTATGCATATTAGTAAAGTTTAGATTCGAATTTCGAAAATGTAGCTTGTGATTATTATTTATATCATAGCACCTTGCACGCCTCCTAAATCCAAAATCCAAAATATTTCTGCGTACCCCGACAGTGAATTATACAAACCAAAATAACAGTGAAACTCTATAAACAGTTTTTAGAAGCTAAGTGTACGATATTTTGGTTCATATTGTGTTGAACTGCATGTGTTAAAACTTGTATACATATATATAATTTATTATGATTAATCTATATTAAATGTATTTTAAGCGTATATTCGTATAGGTAGTTCTACGTCGTACTCTGCACAGAGAGTAAATTCATGAGATATGATACATATATGATGGCAGAAGCCGTATGGTCTTTTGACCAGTCGCTTATAGCATTCGTCTCAGATATTATTAAAGCATACCCTTAGGCTGAGACATAAATATTTCCCGGAATAAATATGAGAAATTCTATAAATGATAAGTTCTGTAAATTATGTCTAATCAGAACCCTTGGAAAATTCAAAGAATTGAATGCCATGGTCTTAGCCACGTGTTCCGGTCATCTTTAATATCAACAATTGTTAAATCTATTGGAATATGTTTACGGCTCAAGCGTGGACTGTATCCAGTCTACATAAGCTCCGACTCGACTGTAGACGCCCGGCCAGCCGTTTAAGCCGCATGGCGTGGGTCCGAATGAAACAACACCCGCAAGAAAGTAGTAGGTGTTCACCTTGTTCGTGTCCAGGCCTATGAGCGGACCACCAGAGTCACCGCGACAAGAGTCGACGCCCTCCATGCCGCCAGCGCACATTTGTGTATTCTCTAGAACAATGTTCTGGCGCGAGTAGACGGACTGGCACTCTGACAAGGTGAAGCCATCGACGGCGGCCTTCAGCTTCAGATTGCTGGCAGACTTTTCCTCCGTTTTGCCCCAGCCGGCCACATCCATTGAAATGCCATCGAAGGTGGCCGAACGCAGATTCGTGTCCAATGGCAGGCAAATCGGTCGCACAAAGTCTGTGTACTCGATTTGACGATCCATACGCAACAGGGCAATGTCATTGAGTTGGTTCCTCGAGTTGGGATCGTATCCTGGATGTGGTATGGTGCGCTCCACGGGTATATCTAAATGCGGTGGTGCACAATCCTTCATGCCACGCACGTCGACCTCACAATCCGGATTGGTTTCCGTATCCCATTCACCCAGACGCACGCCTGTCAGCCGCCAGTCCGTTGGCAGAGATTTGCCATTAACACAATGCGATGCAGTTACCACGTATCGAGTGCTGATAAGTGAACCCCCGCAATGGTGACCCTTGTTGCCACTGCCTGCGGAAAAGTAAATCATTTAGCTTTTGTTCTCAGGGCCCCATGTGTGACTAAGCTACCTTTGGTGTATTCGATCAGTGCCATCCAGGGGAATTCGTCGATCTTCGTTTTAACGCCACCGTAAATGCGATTTGATAATATATTCCCACACTGCCCAGGCAAAGGCAATAGGTTTGTGTTCGTCTTGTTTATTGCGGGTCGCACTGTTGTTATCGGCGTGGTGTCCCGGTAACGATCCGGACAGCAAATCTGCAAGTGGAGCAATTATTTTTGGTATAATTCAGAATTTTACATTTAGCTAACTTACCAAAACCTTCTGATTAAAGTAGCCACACTGGCTACGACTTAGATATAGTTTATCCGCGTCCAGCAGAGGTGTTGTCGTCAAGATTCCGTACAAATATTTGCAATCTTCCAGGTGAATGCACAGTGCACGCTCCCGGTTGGGTGTGATGCAGCGTCCATAGTTCGGCACTTGGTTAGCCTCGTTGGGAAAATAAAATTCTGGGAGCAAGCCACAACAATATATTACGAATCATAGCGCTATAAAATCAATTTCTACATATATGTACATGTATTGAGCATTTGAATTAATAATTTCTATTTACGCTTAGTTCAAAATAAAACTGGTTTCTGAATACCTCATCATCTCTAGAGAGCTGTGAAGGCCCGCTTAAATATATATACTCATATTTACATACCAATAAACATGCAGAAATTTGTGTGTATAAATATTTATTCTTTCGGCTTCTTTTACGACAAAGTTTTCACTGCCCCACGCCCATTGAGCTACTTACGCGCATTTGCCGAACTAAGAGCAAGTCCCAAAATGAAGTAGATCGAAAATGTTTTCAACATTTTGTTTGCTTCCTTATGTAACACAATTTTCGGTTAAAACGTCGTCAGTTATTTGCAATGTTTTTTTTTTTTTCGTATATCTTTTAATGTCCTATCCAAGCGAATGATGAGCAAAACGGAATCTCCACTAAACTTCACTCGGCAGCCGTTCGCAACGATTGAAGAGGCCTGAGCAAGGCTTCGCGCACAACTGAGACGCTGTGAAGCGGCGAGCGTAGCTTAACGGAGAACTTTGGCTGAGCTTTTGATTGAGCTTTTTGTTTTGTTCTGCGTTCTCATAAATTTGCAAGTTGTTTTTTTTTTTGTACCCTGCACCCATTGAATATGACAAATCGGGGTATGATGGTTGACATGGCAAAGCCCATAAGGCATATACATATGTATATTATTTTTATACATTGATCAGGGTGAGGAGCTAAGTGGTTCGAGCCATGTCCATAAGTACGTAACGAACCACATTATTACACATATTACATCTGTATTCATTCAAAGCAAATACAAATAAAAAAAAATTCAATGTATAAAACAAATGGTTTAGAATAAAGTATTAGCTTATAAAACATATTACATTAAACATAAATATAACAACAATTAAACATTAAACATTAAACAAATAAAAATTAAATCACAAAACAAATTTTTACGTTTACGTTATATTCAGGGTTTAGTCGTAAAATTAATATCCAATGTATACTAGTATATATAATACGCAGTATAAGTTTTAAATTTAATTCCAATAGCTCATCCCAATTTGTCATTATTGATAATAATGAATAATTTCCTTGGTTGTGGCTTGTAAGAGCTTGATTGAAATTTTCAGAATTTCTCTTTTCGAAAAAAATCTTATTTCAAATACAAATGTCTTGTGCTTTGGCAAATTCACACATAGGAATGTCTGTATTACGCTTTAAAGGTTTTATTAAGAAAGTGCAGTTATAAGAAAAGTTTGTAAATAAGTTAGTTAGTACAGTCAAAGCGCTTGTGAGCATGTATGTGTATTTTTTATGTTTTCTTTGATATTAATTCGTAAAAGAAGCGTATAATAATGGGAAAATCAGTTTTTCGCTGAAGTTCAGGGTATTTCCAGTTCGAACAGTCTCAATTACATTATTCTTGTTTTTATTTCTCTTTATCTATTTATTTATAGTATTTATATTGAATAGGAATAATACACAACGGTGAGAACTCTACGTGTGTGTGTAAAGTTTCGGCTTTGGTGGTGAAAAAAACTTTGGAGAAAGTCATGTCTCGCTCAACTCTTCCGTTCATGTATATATCATATTGATGCTGTCGAAGATCCAGTTTATATAGGAACTAACAGCCGTATAAACACCTGGAATTGTGGTCACGCCGCACAGTGTCGGCCCAAAGGCCACAATGCCGAGCAGTGTGTGGCGTCCGTCGGCATTGAGGATGCCGGAGGTGCCGTCGTCCATGAAGGGACCGCCGCTGTCGCCGCGACACACATCCTTCATGGGCTGGCCCTGGGCGCACAAGTGATTGGGCGTGATGACAATCGGTTGCTGGAAGTTCTCACTCAGCGTCGCATAGGTAATCGCACAACTGGTCGTATTCACAATGGGCAACCGGATGAAACGTACCGTAGCTGCGCTGCTGCCGGAACTGTTTGAAGTGTTTGCTGGAAAAAACAGAGTAAGCGTACGAAGTGATATCACATTCGGGGCTAGTCAGTCAATTCATTTCAGTTTTATTTATCTTAAGTAAACAACATACTTTCCGCTTTTGTGCTCCACCCGGCCACAACACCCATTTGCCCAATCAATCTATCCGCAAGCGCTGCCGTGCTATTTAAAGGTAGGCATATTGGAGTGAATTTACCTGCAAAGAATAAAACAATATTACGCGGCCCATGAGAAAGGTAATCGTCGTACTTAGGATATTGTTGAGGCCCAACAGTGCTATGTCATTAGCATACTTTGGTTGGTCGTAGTTGGGATGAACCAGGACGCGTATTATATTGAATATATTTGGTTTCGTACAGTTCTTAGTATTTGGGGCGCAATCCTGCGGACTGGAGATGTCGTCGCCTATGCGCACCTGAAATCTATATAAGGATACTTGAAATAACTCTAAGCCAATTAGTTGGATACATCGTAGCCATATCTAATATAAGATATAACCTAGCTACATCTGATATTGCCCAAGTATTTGATTATTCCCTGTGAAATCTTGATTAGCCACAATTGCTAGATAATCTTCATTTTCATTTCTACTCAAAAGCTTCCTCTGCTGGGTGGGACTTACATTTCCAGATCATTCACCAGGTTAACAACACAATGGGCGGCGGTCAAAACGTAATTGTTGGCAATTAGCGCGCCAGAGCAGCGATAGCTGATGCGATTGTTGGCTGTGAATGTAGATAAGAGGAGAAAGAACAGAAATTAATCAATTTATTTTTCAATTTACTTGCAGATCTGACAACATGAGTAAGGGATGTCCCTGTAAAAGTGCAAATTTCACAAATCCCGACTGTCCATATTGTGGTGACGGCAAGCAAAACTCTGGGAAACAAAATAAAAAATACGGCGATGCTGATGGCTATCCAAATAATCAAGGGGGATCGTACGACCCGAATGGCTCTTCCAAATCACGAAGTGGTGGGGGTCCCCATGATTCGAACCAAAAAGGAGGAAGGTCGGGGGCTCGCGGTAACGATTCGCAAGGAGGTGACGCAAGTGATAACTCAATGTCACTTCTGAAAGCAGTTCTTGTTTTCTCTACTGGTTGCTTTCTGACCATGCAGATGATCAACGTGGCTAATGAGCTAGGATAATGAATCTTATCTGTTTCGTTCAATTTGTGCTTTAATGTTCATTAACCAAATGTCCAGGTCTAACTCGAAAACACGTACACATAAGCACTTGTAAACCATTTCAATTGGATTGTATTAATAAATTTTTTGTTTAAATTAGCATACTCACTGCGATTGCGATAGGCAATACGGGCGAACCATGGATATTGGCCGGTAACTACCTCGTCGCCGCCCACAAGGCGCGTGTTCAAACTTATGCCACAGTCGGCTGAGTTTAGCATCGCAACTGATGATAATGGTGTCACAGCGGGGAGCGTGTCACCGGGCGTGGTCGTTTTATTCTGTAAATCGTTATCCTGGTTTACATAGGCCAATAGTTCAACCTGATCTTTTAAGCGCGTTGTATGCTGGAAACGCAAGTCACCCGGAAAGACAATTGGTTTATCAGCAGGCGTCGGACTCAACACTTCCTCTGCTGTCTCCATATCGTGATCTATATGAAAGTGAAAGTGATGTCCGCCAGACTTATAAGGATGATCATCATAATCCTCTTCAATGGGCTGGGGACAGTTGCGTTGGGCCTCGAAATCTCGATAAGCGAGCAACTGCATCTCGGTCTCGTGGGCCAAAAAGCGATTGAAGTGGAAATTGATTTTCGGATTGCGCTTTGAGTTGCTGGAAGTGTCCCAAACCCAGCGCTCGGTGGGCGCAAAGCGTGAACTACGACTGTAGTGTGAAGATGCCTGCGGACAGCACGCAAGAGGATCGAGTCCTTGAAAGCCACACCCAGCTGAATGCACCATTGAAAATACAGAGGCGCGCTCTTCGGGCTTATGGTTGAGCAGAAGCTGTACAAAGGGCACACAATCCTTGATCCGTATGCAGTGGCAGACATGGGCCGGGCAAACAGCTGAAAAAAATCAAATTTAGTCTCAGCGAACAGCCCGTGCAAATAATTTAAAATCAGAAAATGCGTAAAACTAAAGCAAATTAGGCAAGGTCAATATCTGCAAAGTCAGAAGTGGCCAAAGCGCCAACAAAAGTCCGGTTCGGCAATTACTGACTCACTCTTGCCATCGTTTTCGTAATTATATCGTAGTAGTTTATTGCCCTTCGCTTGTTGCTGGCTCAGAGCATGATGTTAGCATATCTGCTTTGGGAATTTCTAGACATTGACCTTGACCCAGTGCCAAATGACGTCTGTTCTCTTGCTACGAATGTGATTCGTCATAGAACAGCATCAGTTAATCAATTCCAATAAGAGCGCAGCTCCAATAAGAGCGACACTCGAGTTTGTTGCTTAAGTCGTTTGTTTCTTTTTTTTTCGTACTCACACTGAAAGCACAATGTGCTAATCACTATAATGGAAATTAACTTCATCAGCAGCAAATGCATTTTACGCTCTCGTTCAGCGGGCTCTACAATTATTCCCCTTTAGATACACACACATATACACAGCACACAGACGATATTCAATTTATGGTCTATTCTTAACAGATCATATCTCAGGCGCGAGCACACAACTTTTGCCGACGAGGTGCAGAATAAAATTGAAATAAATTGGTTCAATATCTGAGTATATCTTATTTCCATTTCGACAGCGGAGTGTTTTTGTTTTTTGGTTTTTTTTTTAATTTTTTGATTTGTGTTTTTGTTTTTTATATTATCAACAGCGAATCAAAACAAAGAGGGAACACAAAAAAAATTGAATGCCCCAAAAGCTGAACTTATGAAATAGCAACCACTACACATGTAAACTAAGATACACACACACGCACATATATGTATGTATGTATGCAGAAACAAATTTTAGTAGAGCTGGGAAAGGCGAAGGCAGCGCACGATCATAACTGGCCCGAAATCCGAGTGGCACTGACACTTCGTACGTATGTAAGTCGAAATGCCGGCAACACGAAAGTAAATCAAACACACACAGACGCAGGCATACATACGAACGTGCACACGCACAAACTCATGCATACATGCAAGAGAAAACATGTTTTCAAGTATTTGCGAGCTAGCCACCCCGAACACTTCTAAATGTCATTAGCCCAATGAATGAAAGTTAATATCCTTTAAAAGTGTGCATGAATATATGTATGCTTGAATATATATGTATATGTATATTTTGATCATATATTGTACTTAAAATATTACTAATATATTTAGTAAATCAGCTTAAGCTAAACATAAATGCACAAATGACATGAAATGAATTGTTGCTTAATATACATATGTATGTATGTCTACAAATATTTGTATATGTATATGTATATGGAATGTATTGATTCTGATGGCGTACAATGCTATGCGAATGTGCTCTATAAGCCTTTTGCTCCAATAAGCATTTGCTTTCCTTCTGTCTCGCTTGTTCTCCGTGTGTATCTATGCCACCGGGAGTATCTCGGGCGCAGCTACAGAGACAATGACACTGGCTGAAACGTTATTCTCGACCTGTTCTACAGGTTCGATAGTCGACTGCGATTGCTGCTGTGGCTGCAACGGCGACTGCTCTGTTGGGGACGTATTCACCGCAATTGTTGTCACTGATGACGACGGCGCACGAATGCCATTAGTATCAGCATTGCTATCATTGCCAGCGAGCTGGTCGTCATCATCATCATCAACTGGCGTTTCTTGACGCAACACCGCTGCCAAATGGTTATCGTTAACTGTCTCTAAAGTCTGATCGCTGAAACCGTTTGCTGCATCTGCTTCAACTGCTGTTACTGTCACTGTTGTTGTTGTTGCTGCCTGCATTTCCATTGTACTCGGTAACGTTTCTGGGTCTGCAGTCGTTTGCTCCAATTCAGCGTGCCCGTTGTCACTACTTCCATTTACATTCAAATGCATAGATACATCACCATTGTGCATAGAGTGTGGGGTCTTCAGTTCATTGATGATTTTCTCCCCCACTTTTGGGTCCAATTCGGTGATTTTCTCTTGCAGTTTGTTTTTGAACTCGATCGGCCATTTGGGACTCCATTGACGAAACAGTTTAATCTGTTATAAAAATAAGACTTAGCAAAAGAATGTAACGGAATAACCAGGTTTCATTTTATATATTTACGCGGCATTGAAAGAGACTCATGGGCTTTTCCTGCACGCCCGATGTGGCCAGGGAATTGACGACGCCATTTACATAGGTGCTGCCAGCAGTTCCATTTCCGGACGTGTCTCTAGTGAGGTACTCCACTAACACATAGACAAAATCATCGCGTTGCAGCTCACTCCATTCGTTAAACCATTGAATAATATAACGGAACTCGCCATCAACTGATAAATTGTTCATAGACATATTTGCTTAAATTTGCACTGCTCACGCTGACACGCCCCCGCACATGCACTTTGAAATAAACAGTTGACAACTGAGCTTAACAGCCCGAGTAATTATAATTGTAATTTTATTTGTAGTTAACTCAGCAGAGGTTCCGCTTGTGGTTCTCAGAGCTGCTGGTGCTATTCGCCTCAAGTTTCTATACTAACAGCAACTCGTTTCTAATTTTTCTTCACCGCTTGATTACAAAGCCCAGCTCATAACAGCTGTTATGTCTTCTGGAGCATATCGATAACAAGATATGCGATGTTGTGCAGCACCTGCACATGTTCTCCAGTGCATTTGAGAATATATGCATAAGTAATGAATTTAAAATTGAATTATTTATGAAAACAATTTAACATACATTAAATATAATTTCTGCAATCACCTCCATTGACACTTGTATATGCAATATTAATACAAATATAATACGATTGAGCTGAGAATTCATTTAAGTTTGAAAATGTCAAGATATCGATAAGTTGCGCCTTGCCGCTTGTTGCACAGCACTAATCAGTTTGGCGTTTCTCAACTCTTGAAAATTTGCAGACAGTAAATAATATTAGAGAACAACTAGGCAGGAAAAATTGATCAATTAAAATAAAGTATGTCGTCGTCAGAACAGGAAATCCAACAGAAATCTTTGGATAATCAGCAAGAACAAGTGTCTAATGCAGAAATAAATGCCAGCAAACATGAATCAGCGACGGATGCAGAGCAACATAATTTTACCGCGGCTGAGCAGTACAAAAATAAGGGAAATGAATTGCTCAAAAGTAAGTTATCATTTATGAAATTGAAATTGAAACAAACAACAATTAGTTGTAGTAATAATTGTCCGAAATGCACATGCAATCAACTAAGCAGTTGTAAGCACCCACAGTGCGTTCCGTGTTGCCAGTTCGTTTTTTCTCGCCCTAACCTTAAAAGCAATTGACTGGCGCTATGTGAATATAATTTTTTCATTAGCTTTTATTATTCAAATCTAAACATTTTAGTTAAAGGCATATGGTTGATGTCACTTAAATATAACTATGATCACTTCCGTCATTTTACAGCTAAGGAATTCTCCAAAGCCATTGACATGTATTCCAAAGCCATAGAACTTTACCCTAGCAGTGCAATATACTATGCTAATCGAGCCCTCGCGCATTTGCGTCAGGAAAGCTTTGGCTTGGCCCTTCAGGATGGCGTTTCGGCAGTGAAAACTGATCCCACTTACTTAAAGGGCTACTATAGGCGCGCGGCGGCGCACATGTCCCTGGGCAAGTTCAAACAGGCGCTATCTGATTTTGAATATGTAAGTGCAATAGTTACTCTGAAAAACCTGTTACGCATTAATTGATAAGCTATATCTGTTCAGGTGGCCAAATGCAGACCCAACGATAAGGACGCTAAACTAAAGTTTACCGAGTGCAGTAAAATCGTCAAGATGCGAGCCTTTGAGCGTGCTATTGCTGTGGATAAGCCGGAGAAGTCTCTCTCGGAGATGTACAGAGACATGGAAAACATCAGTAAGTGCTCAATTTATTTTATTTTATTTTAATTGATAATTATTGTAATCTAATCCTTGCAATCATAATTCACTTATCTCTATTCTTTTATCTAGCCATTGAGGACGACTATAAGGGACCTCAACTGGAGGATGGCAAGGTTACTTTAAAATTCATGAAAGACCTTATGGAGCATTATAAGGCCCAAAAGAGACTGCATCGAAAATTCGCGTATAAGGTAGAGTTTACACAGATCAGCTTGAATCTTGTATAACTTGTGTATGATTGCAGATACTCTGTGACATTGATGTGTACATGCGTGCACAGCCGTCTCTTGTGGATATTAAAGTTCCAGATGAAGAGAAATTTACTATTTGTGGCGACATCCACGGCCAGTTTTATGATCTGATGCATATCTTCGAAATAAACGGATTACCTTCAGAGAAGAATCCGTACCTATTCAATGGAGATTTCGTTGATAGAGGTTCATTCTCTGTTGAATGCATATTCACGCTTTTCGGCTTCAAGTTGCTGTATCCAAACCATTTCTTCTTATCGCGTGGTAAGTAAAAGTTCGTGACTCAGTCGTCAAACAAACGACTTATATAATTTATGATTCACAGGCAATCACGAGAGCATCAATATGAATCAAATGTATGGATTCACGGGCGAGGTGACCGCCAAGTATACCAGTACAATGGCGGATATATTTACGCAAGTATTTAACTGGTTGCCATTATGCCATTGCATAAATCAAAAAATTCTGGTCATGCATGGTGGTCTGTTCTCATCAGACAATGTTACATTAGATAACATCAGGCGAATTGAACGCAACTGTCAGCCACCAGAGGAGGGACTCATGTGTGAGTTGCTCTGGTCCGACCCGCAGCAATGGATGGGTCGTGGACCATCCAAGCGCGGTGTGGGCATTCAATTTGGTCCGGATGTGACTGAGGAATTCTGCAAAACAAACAAGTTGGACTACATCATTCGCAGTCATGAAGTGAAAGACATGGGCTATGAAGTAGCCCACAATGGCCAATGCATAACTGTCTTCTCTGCGCCAAATTATTGGTAATTATCGAAATTAAACTATCCGAATCATTCATGTAACAAATATCTATTTTCAGTGATACTATGGGCAACATGGGCGCATTTATAACAATTACTGGTAACAATTTAAAACCAAATTACACATCGTTTCAGGCTGTGGTAAGTATTAATGCAAAACCTCTTTACGCAATATGTTAATCATAATTGTATGCATTATTCACAGCCACATCCTGATGTCAAACCTATGGCCTATGCTAATAGTCTAATGAATTGGCTGGCGTAGTCATAGCGACCTACTTCCTATGCATAACAATAGCTATAAACACCACATTCTCCAACACCCCTGCCCACGCTTATAAATCTACAACTGCATTATAACGATCAAAACCAACACGGATTCCAAATTGCTCAAAATACCTCTATGTACACAGCTTACTAATTGTTCTACGATTTGAGTTCAAGAGAGAGAGAGAGTTGTGGTATGTAGGGATGAGAGCTTCAGAATAGCAATCACTTATAAACAAATACAGCTATATTTGATACAAAAACTTTGCATACAAGAATGATTATATAAAGATGGCTTTAGAAGTCGGATGCTGTTTTATTGGTGCTAAGCATCTGAGTATTCACTGTACAGTGTTTGTTCGATTAAAAAAATACTTAAAACAACGTAAACAACAGTGAGCAAAAGTATTGTGTTTATGCATAGCATTTCAATATTGGCAATAAGGTGCGCGCCCACTCAACTACAAAGCCCTTTACTTTACATTTTATTTCCAAAGGCTACAATTCTGTATAAATTAAATTTTTGTTCGATCATTGTTTAAATAAACTTACGAGTCATTTTAATAAAAAACAAAAAACTATGCAAGTTAGAAACAAATAATTCAATAAATAATTTTAATTTACGAACTTGTGTTTTGTTGGAATGAAAACAATCAAGCAGATAATTTATCAGAAAAATTGAGTTATAATTAAATTATAGTTTTATTTGTACACATCGATATCTGTTGGCGCTGCTAAGCTAAACCCTAAGCTCCTAAAAATTGTATCCACATTGACTTTGTAGTCCTTGAGATGCGCTCGTTGCAGAAGTGTTACGTATACAAATGGTCCGTTGTAGGTTGCTAAATTTTCATAGAACTGCACGGCCAGTTCTTGCATCTCTTTGGGCTGTGTTCGGGACAAATACACAGCTACAGTACTAAGCAGATCGTGCAGATGCTTGCCCTCAATCTGAAGGCTGCGTATGACTGACGCCAGGTCCTGCAGCAGCTTCAGCTGCAGTTTGTACTCCTGGGTGGACGCTCGTAAGGTTTCCGTACTGTTGTGGATGCTGGCAGCCTTTAAGAACTGCTTTAGCTGAGGTATTACATCGCTAAGACTACGCTTTAAAATAAATTCCTTAGAATGCAGGGCTAGAATGTGGATTAAGCTAAAACACCGGTTTAGCACCACGGGATCCTTTTGTCGAAACTTTTCGACTAACGGCTGCCATAACAGATGCACCAGAGGAAGAAGCTCGTCCTCATAGTCCCTGAGCAGAGGAACTCCACTTATGAGGCATTCTAATGCAAGAATTTGCTGTGCTTGTTCCGAGTTTGAAAGGAACTTGGTGCACTGAGTAATAATCTCTTTGATAATCTCAATGTGACGCGGCAAACTGGGCTTCGAAGGCTCTTCTGCTAGAGAATCATCGATGTCTGCATCAGGCATATTTATGTCTGCCTCTCCATTTGGCACGCCATTTAAATCAACAGTAATGTCTGTTTGCTGCTTATTGAGCACATTCAGCCAAGTATCTAAGATATTCCGCTCCTCATCCACATGCATTTGAGTGTCGAGGATTTCAGTGGCAATAGTGCCTTGCCAGCTGACTACGTGTTTCAGGAATGCATTAAAGACGCGCAAATAGGACTGCACATTATCCGTTTGGTGCGACTTCGCGCACTCTTCGCATATAGTATGGAATATACTTTCAAGATGCGGCACATTTCCACGTGTGCTGTACTGCAATACGACACTCAATATATCTACGGCTGCACTGCTCTCGGGTGACTATAATGGAGAAGTCGTTGATGTAGTCAGGGTTGTGTATGATACATGTACACGTGGAACTTACCTTCTTAAGCAGCGCATTTAGATGAAAGGTTAAGTAGTCAGTGGAGCATTCTATGAAATGTGAAGGAGCTGCATATTTCAGAGCCAGCTGCATGGAGACGAATGCAAAGGTGGCTGCTTGATGCACCATCGTGTTACTACTAGCTGTAATTGAATTGATTGGTTGCCTGTGAGATTAGCTATGAGGTGGCATGAATAAATTAGTGCCTACCCAACTTTAGCAACACCTTGTGCAAACTGCGAAACACGTGACGGTCAAAAGTATCGCCAATGAACGTGGCACAATGTCCCAGAGCATCCAAGGTTAAGCAACTATGTTGCACATTGAACTGTGCATCGGAACTACTGACACGACTATGAACTGAGTCATTCTCATCATCAGAGTCACAGTCCTGCGTGCGTATTTCCACCGCTGATGAGTAGAGGCCAGGTGTGTAATCTTTAAACCAGGCGGTAGGCTGCAGAGTTTTAGAATATATTAAATAATTAAATAACAATTAAAAAGTGAAATGCCAACCTTTTCGACCTTCAGTCGCCATGGAGAATCGGGCTGCAGTGCCAGGTGCCAGTGTTCATCGGCCAGAAGCTGATCTACAAAAAGTTCCGCCAGCAATAGACGACTCTCCCGAGCAGTTCGTTGCTGGGGTGTGATCATCAGGGTCATCAGCAGAATCGATTCGTTCATGACAGAGCTGCGTTGCTCGACGAGTTCCTGGCAAACATCAAATACCAGACGATTTATAAACGGCTCAGCGCCCAAGAGGGCGGCTATATCATAAAGAGTACCTATGCAGCGTGCTGAATTGAGATATTTGAATTGGCGCCAAGGAAGCTTAGCGTACCGTGACTGCAATTCCCTCGCACTGCCCTCCTGAATGCGTCGCAATGCATACTCCTCATTTAGCATATGCGGCGATGTACGCTGATCCAGAGCCGTCAGCAAACACATGACAAACAGATCCAGATTCTTGGGCAACAGCAACAGCAATTGTAGCTTATCAGCGCTGAGATTACGCAAGAAGCCCTTGAAGAAAAGCAACTCGGCAAACTGTTCGTTGTCATCGCAGCGCTGTAAAATGCGTGGCCATTTGTTGAGATGAGCGTCCAGCAGCTGTTCAGCATTATCATCGAAGATGCCAGCACAGCTAGGGAGCTGTTGCAGCTGAGCCAGATTCGACCGACACATATTCGCTATGTCCGTCTCCTCGTCCTCTGACAGAGCCAGCACGCTCTCCAGCAGGTGTATAAAATTGTACTTCAAATTGTGTGCACAATTCTTTAGCAGCAGGCAGCACATTTCCGCGTACTGCCGACGCACCTTAACAGAGCTGTGGGCACGCAGGATGCACGTTTCCACAAAAATTACGCGCATATGCTTTGAGGTGACTTCTATCCACTGAGCAGATCGTAAATTGCTCTGGAGATTTTTCAAGCGCTCCTCGTTTTGCTCAAGCGTTAAGCGCTTGCTTCCAAATATGTTAATGTCATTTAACAGCTCCAGTTGTTTACCTGCAGGAGCAGAGCTAAAGAGCGATTGGAATGCAGTCGTGTCGTAACGCGCCTTGAGAAATTCTTCTGAGGTTTCCTCAAACATGATACAGGTGATACGGCCTAGGGCTTTAAGGCCCAACTAGAATAATATTTGAATATAATTATTATTATTGAGGAAATGAGGTACTTACTGATTTAGTTGTTTCTCCAATTTTATCATCTGCCATTGCAGTTTCGAACAGCACCGTAACTATCTTGGGCAGGAAGATGAATATGGTATCAGCTATTTGATTGCGTAGGACCACATCTCCAGCATCGGCACCGTCGTGCACATAGAATAGCACGAGCAAGCACTCCAGTGATGAATTAACTAATTTGCGGTACTTCTCCTTTGAGATGAACTCCATCAATGTGAGCAGTATTTGGCCAATAATCACGACCGTACTCTGCTCGTAAAACGTTTCCAGCACATCGCTTGTGGATCTTTGCAGGATGACCGTGATGAACAGTACGGCCGCCAATTTTATTTCCTCTGTGAGATTGGGCAGCATTGCAGCACCGCTTCGATCTCGTATCTGTTGCAGTACCACCGACAGTATCGAGCGAACAGCTTTGCTATCCGTCAAGTATAGACTAGAGACAATGTGTCGGAGGCAGTTCAGCAAACTTACGCGCAGTTCCTGACTTTCACTGCAAAATAAATATGTAGTTGGGATATCAGATTATTCTGCTCTTTCTTTGGACTTACCCAGTTAGTTCACCAAGCTTAACCATAAGTGGTACTACAATTTGTATTTGAAATATGCGTATTTGCCCAAAATCAAATCCTTTTATTTCTTTCTCAACCTCCGCTAAGTTTGTTTTATTTGGCTGCTTTAGAAAATTTTCTATGGCTGGCTTAATGCGCGTCACATACGTTTCCACCGATGACAAGTTAGCCATAATTAATAATTTTCAAAATGTATCTCCGCCAGGAACAAATTAAAAATATTTTAACCAGAAAGTGCGGCAAGCTGGAAATAACAGCTGAACTAATTTTATTGCTGACTGGCATTCACATGTTAACGTAAATATCAAAGACGTTACACACAAATCAACCTTTTTGCGCCAATTAAACAAATTTAATATTTAGTATAGGTATTTTGAAAAATTCGTTTTATTTATTATATGTTTTATTGTTTTACAATATTTTAATTATAAAATTCGTGCTGAGATTCATTCTTACGCACACTTGCTTTGTAGCCTTTTTCAAAGTCTTTAGCGTGAGCGATATAACGATTCTCACGAACTGCATGCATTCCAGCTTCCTGGCAAATGGCGTTGATGTCGGCATTTGAAATATTATCTGGGCGAGCAATAAGCTCCTCCAAATCAACATCTTCAGCTAGATTCATTTTTGCTGTTATGGTCGAAAAAATTAAACGCTTTTGACGGCGATCGGGCAACGGAAATTCTATCTTGCGATCCAAGCGTCCGGGGCGAAGTAGAGCAGGGTCTAAAGTATCAGCCCGATTAGTTGCCATAATTACCTTAATGTTGGTAGTTTCATCGAAACCATCCATTTGATTTAAGAGTTCCAACAAAATGCGCTGAACTTCACGATCGGCGCCGGTCTGTGCGTCAAAACGTTTTGTTGCAATTGCATCGATTTCATCAATAAAAATCACAGATGGGGCATTCTGTTTGGCCAAACGGAACAAATCACGAACCATACGTGGGCCTTCACCCAGGTATTTCTGGACAAACTCTGAGCCAACAACACGAATGAAGGATGCTGTTGTGTGATTAGCGACTGCTTTGGCCAACATTGTCTTTCCACAACCCGGTGGGCCGTAAAGCAATACGCCGCGTGGTGGATCAATGCCTAGAGATATAGAAGTAGAAATGATTTACCTCATCCCATATCATTGTAGGAAACTTATTTACCAATCTGCTTGTACAAATGGGCGTGAGTCAAGGGTAATTCAACAGCTTCGCGTATTTCTTGCTTTTGCATATCAAGTCCACCAATATCCGCATAGCTTATATTGGGTTTTTCCTCTGGAGACAACATTGAGATGGTACTGTCGGCTTCCGGTGGCACAAGGTCCACCAAACAGTTACTCTGCTTGTGCAATGCCACCGATGCCGACGGCTTTAGCTGTTCCCTGTCAATTGTGGACAAAATACGCACGTAGTAGTTGGAGCCTGTGGTGGATGCAACAATACCGGTGTTCTCATCAACTGCCTCAAGAAATTGTCCAATAACCAAGGGCACAGCCTTAGCCCGTTTAACCTCTTCCTGAGCGTGCAGATACTCCTTTTTTAGATTGCGCTGCTCCTCCTTTATGTAGTCTTCCTGCACGTGCAGCAATTCCAGCTGCAGTTGCAATCTTTTATATATAATATAAAAATCGCTCTCGTCTAAGATTTTTGGTTCATTGTTATCCATTTTATCGTCGTTGAAACCTCCCATTATTTTTCATCTGCCGTAATCTGACACTGAAGGATGAGAATGACTTGAAATTTCAAATCGTCTTGGCAGAATAGTGTTGTGAAGCGATGCCAAGTTTGACAGTCACGTCGATTGCATGAGTCGTGAGCGTTCGTGAATTATGAGCAGCTGATAGATCGACCTGTTGTTGCTTTTGTATTTATGTTTTGTTGCTGCTAACTTGGAACGGTTCTATTTTTAAAACAAATTTCGATTTTATTTTGGAAATGTGAATTTTGCTCCAAAGGAAAACAAATGTACATTGTATGCCAGGGTAATTGGACACACTGGGCAATGCTGAGCATTTAATGAAATTTTGAAAACAATTACAAATATTGGGTGACGCCGGCCGGCTATTTGATCAAATAACACGTCAGTATTCGAGATATGGATTTGGTGACCCAAAAATCATAACAATTACGTAATTCATATCCAGCGAAGTGTCAATATTGATCTTTATTCAGAAATGGACGGCATTGTATTTCTGACGGCTGCGGCCCACCTTGTCTATACACCCTTCACGAAGGTCGAGGAGAGCTTTAATTTGCAGGCCATGCACGATATCTTGTATCTGCGCGGCAATTTCTCGCAATATGACCATCATGAGTATCCAGGAGTTGTGCCTCGCACTTTTGTTGGACCCCTCATTGTCTCGATATTTTCGGCTCCGTTTGTGCTGCTCTTCGAAATGCTGAGCATCAATAAATTCTGGGCCCAATATGTAGGTAAAAGACACTGACATAAAAACTTTCGATTACCCAATCTTAAGCTAACAAATTTCTTTCACAGTTCGCCTTCTCTTAGCAGGAGCTATTTCAGTTGCGTGGCATAACTTGCGCCAGGTCGTTATGAGGACCTACGGCACTGCAGTGAATTTTTGGTTTACGGCTATTACCATAACGCAATTTCATTTTATTTTCTACATGACGCGTCCCCTACCAAACATCTTTGCATTGGTATTTGGTATGTTATTTTGAATTAATTCTATAATTATTTAACTGATTTAATTGATTTCAGTGCTCAACGCAATTAAGTTTTGGATGGTGGGACAGACTAAGCCCTTCATCATTTGCTCCGGTATAGCGATTATTGTATTTCGCTCCGAGTTGGCAATTTTCTTGGGCTTGTTGCTTGCGCTAGACATGCTCCAGAAAAAGATATCCATGGATGGGTACGACTATGAATATATCTTAATTACCTGTTGTCCCAGTTTTACAATTGCCTTCTTCTCATAGCGTGTTGAAGATTGCTTTGCCGGCTGGAGTATGCATTTTGGGTACGACTGTATTGGTGGACTCTTTCTTTTGGCGACGCCTACTGTGGCCTGAGGGCGAAGTGTTATGGTACAATACGATACTCAACAAAAGCTCCAACTGGGGCACGTCCCCATTTCTATGGTACTTTTACTCAGCACTTCCACGTGCCATGGGTGCTTCATTAGTTTTTGTGCCAATTGGAATATATTTTGAGAGACGCCTGAGACCCTTAGCTTTTTCGGCATTGCTATTTGTGCTGCTCTACTCAATACTGCCACACAAAGAACTTCGATTTATCATATACGTAATTCCTGTTCTCAATATTGCAGCTGCATGCGGCTGCCATCGTATGTAAGTTATTTTAGTTTATGTATATGCCTTTAGCTTAACTCATTATGCTTAATAGGTGGATGAACAATGATAAGTCAACATGGCATAGTCTTCTGGCAACGCTTTCGTTTTTGCATTTACTTTTCAATGTGCTGATGACTGTATTCCTGCTTGTCGTTTCGGGAACGAATTATCCAGGCGGAGCAGCGCTGTCTCGATTGCATCGTCTGGAGAGTGCCAATCCAAATGTTTCGGTTCATATTGCGAATTTGGCTGCACAGAGCGGTGTATCGCGTTTCATGGAAATAAACAATAATTGGATTTATAGCAAGGATGAAACAATGAACTATACTCATGCTGAGATTGCTAACTATAGTCACTTGTTGGTAGAGGCGAAAAATAAGTACAACACGGAACTATGGTCAACGCTACAGGAGAGTTATGAAACGTTGGAATTTATAGATTGTTTTAATGGCATCGGCATACAGTACAACTCCATTTTGCCAGTGCGAATCAAGACAAAGCCTTGCATAGGTATTTTGAAGAAACGATTGCGAGCAGATGCAGTGCTCCAGCATGAAGATAATCTATCAAAGGATACGATTCCAAAGGAAATAACGAAAAATAAACGAAAGAAAAACAACATTCAAGCTGATAATGTCAAAGAGGCTTCGGATGTGCGATTAGATAATGCAGAGAACCAACCAAAAGATAAGGTTCCAACAGAAGCTACGAAAAATAAACGAAAAAAAGACAAGGTTGAAACTGATAAAGTCGTAGAAACTGCGAATTTGATTTTGGATAGTTTTATAGCTGAAGAAACCGAGTTGGTTAGCAACGCATCCGACCCAATCGATGTTTCTGTGCAACCCATCATCGATCAAGATATGAAAGCGCAGCTCGATGAGGAAGATGGCATAGTTACTACTGTGGAGGAAATATCCTTGGAACTCAATGATGGACCTGAAGCAACAAAGGAAATCAATTTCCAAGAACTGCGAAACCTTGCTTTAAAGCAAACAACACAGAAATCGCGTGCTGCTACCAAACTAAAGATTCGCAAGATAATTGAGCAGCATTTTAGAGCCAAGGGGCGACATATTGAAAACGATTCTGCAGAAATCCATAAACCCTCAGGTGCGCCACGTAGTGCAGTGCGCCAATCCGTAAAGTCAATAATAAAGCAAGAGAAGATTAAAGAAATGATAGAACAGATCGCAACCATGGACTTAACGCGCATCTGCGACCTGGAGAAAACCTCAACAAAGGATTGCCTGAAGCAGGTTATAGACAAAATGGACGAAGAAAGCATAATTCAAAAATGACATAGCCCCCATTGAAGTCTGCCCCATAAATTATAATTTATTTTATCATTTTTAATAAACGTTGTTCCAACGCCTAATTGAATGCGAATGTAGGTTTTATTTATGGCGAATGAAATGCTGCTGCTTAATGTTAATTGTAGTGACAACGATATGAAAATTTGAAGAAAAAAAATATCTTTACAGTAACATTACCACATGTTGAGCTTCATAAGGTAGTTAGTGTGATCATGGTGTCTAAGGTCAGGCTAATATGTAGCCAAACCATAAAATAAAATCGCCAACAAGGCCTACGGCGCAAAGCACAAGTGTGGACATATATAGAACATTGTCCATGCCGCCGCCCTTGAGAAAAACGGGCTTTCCATTGTCCTCTTGAAACTGCTTTTGCAATTTCGCCATCTTAGGCGTTATCTTAGCACCAGTTCCACTCATCTTCACCGGAGACAACTGAATGGAACGAGTCAACACGACCGGCGGCGCTATAGAATAACATCCACTGACTTGTCGCAAAAGAGGCTATGAAGACTCAATTAGTTTTAGATTATATACATATATGTTTTAGTCTATTAATACATACACGCAATTTTGAGATCAGATTCCTCTGCATTGTGGAATACAATTTGCAAGAAAAGAATTTAAATTTTTTATAAATAAAATCAAATTTTTTGGAATGAGTCCGATTGCTTACATAGTATACTATGTTTTAAGGCTTTTGCGTAAATAATATAGTACATTAACTCAATTTAAAGCCGCCTACTGTTTAAAAAAAAATTGTATATACGTTGTAGCATTATTAAAGATAATTTATAAATCGCTTAAATTGTCAATTTGGCTTTGAAATTTCACTAAATAAAAATTATTAATATTATACAAATATGTTTAAATTAATTAAAAAGTAAAACTAATTATATTCTACTAAATACAAAATCAAAAACTAATGAAAAAAAAAGTAAAAAGGCATTGTTATATTGAGATATTTATCGTTTGCAGCACAATTCTTTTTATGAATGTTATTAAACTTTTATTTTTTAATGATTTAAAAACAGTTAAAATGCCTTGCATATCACATTAAATATTAAATCTTAAGCTTTGTAATATATTATTTCATTTTTGAATAAATTGAAAGGTAAAATTTCTTATTATATTTTATATTTTAGTAAAATCTTATATTAAAAAAAAAACAAATTGGTGAATAAACTTTATTTCTAGATATTCAAGTTGATTGCGCCATTTATCGATAACACTATTCTTGAGGTAGGTGGTGAATTAATCTATCGCGCATGTATATATCAAGAATCGATTTTATATGTTATACATCCATAAAGCAAAAATCTTTCACTTCTAAGAAAGCTGTAAGATTTCTGTGTAAAAACGTATATCTAAACAGATCAAAAAGTATAAGTAAAACATTATAAAAAAATTTACTGCGATGGCTTTGGCCGCATACTCAAATTGTTCCGTTGCGAGAAATTGCACACTAAAGCCCATAGAGGCCGAGCATAGTGCCATACGATTGGTCAGTGGTGATAATGTGCTGGGACGCTGCAAGGAGACTGGGATCCGTGATGCTCGCTGTTCGAAGAGGCAGCTTCGCTTACAAGTCAATTTGGAACTTGGACGCATCCAGTTGAAAGTGCTGGGCGTTAATCCTTGTGGCATCAATGGAGCCATGGCCATGTACCACACGGAATGCGAGCTTCGGCATGGTGATCTATTGGAAATCGTCTACGGCCGTCATCCGTATGAGGTGGTCTTTAATCCAGCACCAGAGCAACAAAACAACAACGGAGAAGCCACCACAGAGGAGCAGGCATCCCTTGCAATGGACATTGCCAATAAGGAGGAGAAGTGGGATTCTGTTGCGAATGGTAAAATGTTAATCTATAACAGCGCTGGTTTGGCTCCTTCCAGCAAGATAGCAGCTTATGACATGGATGGCACTATCATTAAGACAAAGTCGGGCAATGTATTCCCGAAAAATACCGATGACTGGCAGATCATCTATCCGGAGGTGCCCCAAAAGCTACAGAGCTTGCATAAGGATGGATACAAGATTTGCTTCTTCACCAATCAGGGTGGTATTGCGCGTGGCAAAATCAGTCTAGATGATTTTAAGATAAAAGTCAAGAACATAGTTAAGAAATTGGGCGTTCCGGTGCAAGTATTTATAGCTATAGGCGATGGCTACTATCGCAAGCCGTTGCCGGGCATGTGGAAGCATCTGCTTAGCGAGATGAATGAAAGTATCGCAATAAAGCTGGATCGCTGCTTCTTCGTTGGTGATGCAGCTGGAAGGCCAGAGACTGGAAAGGGGGCCAGCAAGCAGCGAAAGGATCATTCCTTAGCAGATCGTCTATTTGCTACCAATGTAGGTGTCTGCTTCTACACGCCCGAGTCTCATTTCTTGGGTAAGCGCGCGGAGCACTGGAACAAGCCAGACTTTGATCCCAGCACTGTGAACGATCAAATACCGCAGTTTGAACCTGACGATGTGCAGCTTGACTCAAAGAAATGCGAGATGATTATTATGGTTGGTTTGCCTGGTTCTGGCAAGAGTCACTTCTGTGCTGAGGTGCTTGGCACTAAGGGCTACAGGATCATTAGTGCAGATACTTTGGGCAGCACTCAGGCATGCATAAATGCTTGTCAGCGAGCGCTAACCGCTGATATGGCGTGTGTGATTGATAATACCAATGTGGATGTGGCATCGCGCAAGAGGTTCTTGAATCTAGCCATGGAGAAGGATATTCCGTGTCGTTGCTTTGTAATGAATGTTAGTCCAGCACAGGCAAAGCATAATATCGCCTATCGCGAACTCTTGGAAACCGAACACTCTCCCATTAATGACATGGTTTTCAACATGATGAAGAAGAAGTACCATGCACCAACTCTAGAGGAAGGGTTTGTTTCAATTCACAAAGTGAATTTCAAGCCTAACTTTACCAATGAGGAAGACGAGAAATTATACAAGATGTATTTGGTTGAGAAGTAGATATTCGATTTTAATCCAATGTAAATATGCGTTTAGCAATATCATCTATAAGCCAATCCATGGAACTTAGAAGCTTTTCCCCAGTTACTGCGCTCACTCCAACTACCAACCAGTGATGCGTATTGATGTCATCCAGACATAGTATCTATAACCACAAAATATTAATATACTTATATGATATGCATACTCGAAATAAATGTCCAAATAAATAAATACCTCTTTAATTTCGTTTGAACTTAAAGCGCCTGGTAAATCCTGTTTATTACACAGGACAAGTAACGTTGCCCCTGCCAAGCGCTCTTCCTGAAGCAACACTTGCATCTCTTCCTTACACGATTCCATGCGCATACGATCGGCACTATCCACGACCCAGACCAGACCGTCTGTGCACTCAAAATAGTTACGCCAATACGAGCGCAACGACTTCTGTCCGCCCACGTCCCACATATTTAGTGTGTAGCCGTTGTGTTCTAGTGTCTTAATATTAAAGCCCAGGGTGGGCGAGATTGAGTCAATGGGTTCCCCATTAAATCGTTTGAGTATGGTTGTTTTTCCAGCGTTGTCCAATCCACTGCAGAAAAATAAAAACATGAATCACAATGGTCTACAAATTCGCAGTAAAAACTTACAGCAATAGAATACGCATTTCCTTTTCTTTTTGACGCATCTTTTTCAATACTGTTAGGAAGCCCATGGCGCTTTTTCACAATTTATTGTCGTTTAAAAGTAATAAGTAAGTTTACAATAAACAGTTGCTTTTCTATTAAAAATAAATAAATATATTTTATTGTGAATGGCAAATCAAGAGAATGGCATTTTATGAACGATATGGCAGCACCATTCTCCAAAAACGTCAAACAGCTGTCATAACCTGAGGCCCGTGAATTTTTCGGTCAGCTCTTGGTACTATTTGTATTTAGACTGCTAAAAATAAAAATAACTTCAGCAAAATGATGAATTTGTCTAGAGTGAGTATGAATACGGCATAAGAATTATTTGTTGACCATGAAAACAGTAAATTAGTCAAATTATTCTACTGGAAGAATGGATATATTATGGTTCAATTACGTAAGATTACTGGAGCGCCCCAAACTAACCGCACATTTTGTTATCGCAGGCCGTTGTACGTAGCTTTGCTACCACCGCCTCCCGTCGTGCCACAGCGACTAGCAAGGATCAGATTGAAAAGGGTTACTTCGAAATCCGCAAGGTGCAGGAGCATTTCCAGAAGAAGGACGGCAAGCCTGTTTTCCTAAAGGGCTCCACATTCGATAGTGTGCTTTACCGCATCACCGTGGCACTCGCCTTGGTTGGAGTTGGTGGCATGGGCAAGCTTTTCTATGAGCTCAGTGTGCCCCAGAAGGACGAATAAGGCGCAAGCAGTATAGTCTAACCCTTTAAGTTAAGCCATCCGTAATCCCATCTCCGGCATAATTGTTGCAGCGTAGTCACCTTATATTTCTGTGTCCTGATAGTGTAAGTAATCAATGCACAATCATTGTCTGAATTTCTTAACAATTTGTAATGATCTTGCAGAGCTATAAGCCTGGTATACATCCCCAAGATTGTGTGGCTTGTGTTAGAATAATGAAGTTCAAAGTGTAACTAAACATTCATAAAAGCATTTCAAGCGCGGAAATATAAGATCTGAGCTGTTAACTACGAAGTTACAAGAAGTTTTATTTCCGTACTGCGTACAAATGTGTTCGGATTGGGCTGTTTTGACATATGCTTATTTTTCTTTTTAAATTTGCCGAATATTGAATTTTTTTTTATTTGGCATGCAAGAAGAAAGAAGAAAACAGAAAATTTAATTGCATTGACATTAAGTAAACAAAAACAGTGCGACAAAATAAAAATTGCCGCCGCTGTGTCGATGTGTTGCCTTGGATGTGGCGAGGAGTCCGATTTATAAATCAAAGGGCGGCAACTCGGCGCGTTGCCTTTGGCATGGAAATGTATTTTAAATCGAGCGAATCATGCTGCGCTTTAACACACATTACCAAGCACACATACACACACAGTCACTCAGCATACTGTGTATTTATTAATAACTGCGAAGAAGAAAAGGAAGAAAAAGCCCACAGAAGTGCAGCGAAATGTGCAATTTAAGGCGTTTTCATTAGTTATTTCTCCGTAAACACTTACATAAAACTAAAGCATTTAAAATTAAAAAAGGGAAACACAAATATATAGCTATTTTAAGAGTTTTTTCTGTGCAATTCACACATACTTGCACATTTTCTGTTAGTTTCTATCTGTGCGCGTGTGTGTGTGTACATATGAGTGCAGATGAGTGGGCGGGGCGAAATAAGTCGAAGAACAACTATTTTGCTATTTCATTTGCCGTTGCGGTACATTTAAATTTTGAGATGTGCAAGCGAAGCGCATAAAAATGAACGCGAGTTTACCGTTAACATATTTTGGATGGCTGTGAGGGTATGAAAGTGTGTGTGTGTAGGTGATTCAGTACTTATATAGAAAATCAACTGTTGCCTCTTCTGGAGTACATTGTAAATAACTTTCTGTTAAATTGCCAAAGATTCATCCATCTATTCTATTCGCTGCTAATTAATTGTGCCTTGGTCTGCAAAAATAATGAACACTTGTCGCAAACTTATTATATTACACAGACTGTGAAAAATGTGTATATGACAAAATTCCTACTAGCAGGATCTAGAATATCATCAGCATCACTATGACGGCGACTGACGGTTCCAACGGCTCTGGCTCCGACTCCCGTTCCACACGACTGCCCACAGCCAAATTACAATAATAACTCAAAACGCGTAGAAGATGCGAAGCTAAATGTTTTGCCTCCAATCCTTTGCCAAAAACAATATGAAAACGGGCATACAACAAATTAGAGAAAAAAAAGGGCGGGAAGTAGCGTGTAGAATCAAGAATCGAAAAATGTGTTTCATTAAATGTTATTTATAGTCAGCAATTTTATGCATTTAAAGCGCGTCTATCAACAGCAGCATCAACATCAGCGTCGGCATCAGAGCATCGTCATGCGGAAACGACGACGACGCCATATTGAAATTAACTGTGCTGCGCTTTGATGAAGGGCTGCAGAGTTAGATAGGCAGTCGGAGAGAGAGAGAGAGAGAGTGGGAGCGAGCGCCATTGCAACCCCCATAGAGATCCCGATTGGGATCTTAAGACTACTAAAAAACTTTCACCTTTTTCAGAATCGTATTGCATTTCTTTGTTTTTATTACGGCATAGATAAATTTGTAGTTTTATTTTCACGTGAAATATTGCCGAGCAAACGGCGCGCGCCTTCCATCTCCTGTGCTTGTGCTGGTGCCAGTGCCGATGCTCCACAGACACAGACGCAGGCCACAGGCCGCAGCCACCGCCGCAGCAGCCGCAACCACAAATCAGAATGTCGTTGAAGCATTCAAGTGCAACCGCCGTGAAGCGAACTCGTTGCTGCTGCTGCCGCTTCCATAGCAGCTTCTGTCTGTGACTGTGCTCGACGGCGGCAAATCTCGACAACTCTCAGATGAACGGCCGATGAGTGAGCAACGTCAGCGTTTCGTCTTTTGTCATCTTGGTCGTCATCTTGCTCTACAGTTTTGACTTCCAGCGATCGATCGAGTATGTCCCACAACATGTCCAACCTGATGTCCAACATGTCCAAAACGAAACCAGTTTGGCCTATTAACACTTCGATTACAACTCAACTGTTTTTGCCAGCGCTCGAGCACGATCTTGCTGGGTGGTCTTTTAAACGTCGCTTTTAGTTAAATTTTGGATTTATTTGAGCTTCAATTAGCCGTTGAACAAATCTTGTTTATTTGCTTTTAATTATTGTTTGAAACCACAAAGCCGTGCCCCTGGCACAGGTTAGATCTCTCCGGCTGGAGAATCACCGAAACATTTGGCGTCGGCAACTTTGCGGCTTCATTGTTGCTTCCGACTCATCTCTAACTGGCCTGTGCAAACCTCCGAAGAAGGTTTTTAATTAACACCAACAATATAATTTACGAAATACATCAAATACACGCGCATTATTAATGCATGCTTAACCGATTTCATAGACATAATACACTCAATTTATAAACATAGCTTAAGTATTTGAATAAACGCAAAGAGATATAATTGATCGAACTGAATCAGGCAGAGAAACAAGATTAACTGGCATATTAAACTTATGCACTCAGCATAGATTTTTTTTTTGAGAATTATAATAATTTTATAAACATGATGTGAGTATTTGGTAAAGGTCAAGAGAGTGAAGAATTATTGCTCGGGTTGAAACAGACAGATTATTGGACAATGCATTCAGCAACATTTCAATTAAAAATTTTTATATAATTTAAATTAATTATAAACCCTTAAATTTGGAACTTACTGTTTACAATCTCGACTGGCTCAATTAAGCTGTTAGCTTGAAATCTTGAATTAATTTGTTTTTGTTATTTTATTAAATAATAAAAATAGAATTTTTGTTTTTAGTTAACAAAATACAGAGAAATAAATGTACATTTAAAATTTTCAAAAATCCCTATTCGTTTCAAAGTTATGAGCAGTTTAAATTTTTATTGAATGTGGGTCAAATAAGCCAATTGAAAGCCAAAAGAGAGAGAGAGAGAGAGAGACAGAGAGAGCTCTAATCGAACTACATCAGCTGAGATGTTGCTGCATTACTTATAAAATTTATAATTCATAATTATAAATATGGCTTAAGTGTTTGAAAAAAGCCCGGAGGTATGAATTACTACTTGAAATAAGCAGGCGAGCATGTTTAATTATTCATATAAAATAGGTGGAAGTGATGCATTCAGCAGAGATGTTGCCATTTGTTGAATACCATGTTTAATTGTTTATTTATAATGTTAATTAACTTTAAGTGCAACAGCATTTTGATATTAAAATTATACATGATTGACTCTGGGGATTGTGTTTTGATAAACAAACAGCAACAGACGGCATGCTTGCCGGAAAAGTAAACTCTTAAAAATATACAAAATGCATTTTTAAAATTTATAAGCCATAACGCCCCCCAGACAATGGGAATGGGAATGCAAATGGGGATGGGAATTTGAAATAGAAACAGGCAACAACAAAGTCAAATCGGCGTGAAAGATGCGCTTCCCATTTCCCGTAGCTTCAACCAATCCCAAATATATTTTGGCCTCTGAAATTGAAACCGATGAGAAGTAGAAACATATGTCCGCGTCCCACACCCACACAGCCGATGACTTGTCCTGCGTGCAATGGGCTCGTTGCACAACATTACAAAACAACTTCATTTGGGTCGTTAGCCGTGCGCGGGTGCGAAAACCTCTCGGATCAGGTGACAGTCGCGGTGCGTTGCCTCTTAAGTGAGCCGCTTCAGGTTTATTCCAATAATTCATCGTTAACTGCAATTGCGCTGAGCCATTTTATGTCCATGGCACAGGACGCAACACTCAAGTGGCCGACAACCGAGGACCGAGGACCGACGATCGATGTACAACATATTCATCACTGACTAGTTACAAGGCGCACTCTTCTAACGCTGTCCAGCCCACCTTAAGTGCCTCGCCGTAGCTGGCGTAGACAATTTGACGCTTCCGTCCAGCGTTTACACCCTTTGCCGTTGGTGTTATGTAAGTGGCTGCCGACTTAGATGCTGCTCTGAATGTGTCAATTTTATAGCACATTTTGTCCACTTCATGACACTTGAACTCTCCCACTCTCCCGTTCTCGATCTCGCACACTCTCCTGCTGCCGCTCGCTGCTCCTGCTGCCTCTGTTACGCATTCGTATTTTGTTTTCTCAAGTGTTGCGCATATTTTTTGTTCGCCTCGGCTTCGACGTTGTTGTTGTTGTTATTGTTATTTGTGTTGGGTGTTATGAGACAAAAATAAGAAAGAGAATA
This sequence comes from Drosophila buzzatii, assembly GCA_035045845.1. Lineage (NCBI taxonomy): Eukaryota > Metazoa > Arthropoda > Insecta > Diptera > Drosophilidae > Drosophila > Drosophila buzzatii. The sequence continues at coordinate 888,062 of JAWNOS010000198.1, forward strand.
ACACATAATATTCATTTGTTATGCTTGTCATTTGTCGCTGTTGGGTTGGCGGCAACTTCAAAGCAGCTTCCCCAATTTGTTAAACGCAGATAATTTTGTCTTTGTCTCAGTCTTGGGATCGTCTTCGTTGCATGGAGCTTTTAATTTTCGCATATGGCTAATTATTTTAATAATATTGTGTTTATAATTATTATTATTATTATTTTTGTTGTCAACTTTTGGGTATATAACTTGAGCTGAAAATAACATATACTTATTAAAAACTTAAGTAAAGTGTTTTTTTTTTTTTTTAATGTAAATTTAATAAATACAGTAAATATATAGTGAAAAATGGCGAGAAGAAGAATTCAAAATTTTATGATCATAATGCATAAACTATAACAAATATAAATCGAATTGTTTGTTCACTGTGCTGACATACGTTTTGCTGATCTAGTTTCTGAATGGAAACAATGACTTTATTAGATATGTATTTAATTATATATAGATAGATTACTAAATTAAAATTTATAAGATAGAGCAACATCAATAATGAGAATACATTTTTTCTGTCCATGCCATTTGCTTACAAGGTACTTAATTTTAATGTATGGCATACTGAGTATTTTACTTGAATTCACGAGAATCGCAAAGTAGGGCACTCTACAGAAAGCAATATTTTCTTTATTTGCGGTCAGCCTTTGATATAAAAGCATTTACATGTAGCCATATAGACATATACATATGTACATGCACAAACCCACACTTGAACACAATTTAAACGTTTGTCAAGAAAACTTAACTTAATGTCCAGCTTATAATATAGGCATATCAGCATATGAAGTCATACTTAGATTTATGAGAGAACCTTCTCAATGGGCATTTGAATGTGCATTTTCTTATCAAAAAGTTCCTAAAGATCGATTTACAAATTGGTTTATTTAGTATAAAAAGAGTTTTTTATTTTTTTAAATTTATTTATTTTTCTTTTTTTTTTTTAGTGTTTAATTGTAGTGTTTTAAGACTTGAAATATCTTTAAATGTATGGAAATACATAAATTTTGTAAGCCGTCAATCATGATGTGTCATGAATATAGCAATAAATATATACACATACATATGTAGGTATGCATGGAAATATCAAACTAGAAAGTATTTGAAATTTAATCAAAATTTAACGTATTTTTATTTTATTTGAAGAGTTTTTAAATATTCACAAATTGATGATTATAGAAGAGTAGAAAATAAAAGAAAAAGCAAATTGATCTTTATGAAAATTTCTTATTTGTTTAAGAATCTTCTGTTTTTCTCTTTTTTCGTTCTAAAAGCTCAAGAGAATCGCACAAAATAGACGATTACAATGGCGATCATCAGAATTTGCCTGTGAGAGAGCAGAGAGTTGAATCCGCAACAAAAGGTACGCGCAGGTAGGCCAAAGCGATCGCAAGGAGGCGTGTCCAACTCGTTGGCGAGAGTGTGTACGTGCAGTGCACACAATGGCAACGTGGTCGTTCGTTCGCTCACTCACACAGCCACACAGAGCGTACGATGCAAATGTAAACATAATACAGAGAGAGAGAGAGAGAGAGAGAGAGAGAGAGAGAGAGAGAGAGAGAGTGCTAGAAAGAGAGAGAGAGAGAGAGAGAGAGAGAGAGAGAGAGATCTCGAAAGAGAGAGAGACAGGTAGATATATACATACATAGAGAGATAGAGAGGGAGAGAGAGAGAGAGAGATGGTGGCTTCTAATGAGCGAACGACAACAGAAATTGGCAGCAACCATTAAATGACGAAATAAAATATTAGTGACAATGATATGAAGACAACAACATCTCTTATAATTAAGTCTAACCATGCGAAACAGAACGCCTCGGCTAGAATCGAAATGCAGCATTGCAGCAACGTCGACAACAGCCGCACCCAGAGACAAGGTGGAGCGGGCCATGACCCCCCCTTCTTGGGTAAATGCGAAAAGGGATATGGCCCTGCGCCGCTTTATTAGCAACAACGATCGCTCTAATGATACGATTTTGTTAATGAAGCAAAAATAGATGCACGCGATCATCAGCTAAAAGGCGATGCCGAACTAGGCGGTCTGCCTCGGTCCCGCCTCCCAGCTGCAGACAAACTGCAAGCCTCAGTATGTGTGTGATGCTAAAAAGTCATGACATCGCTGGGGCACACTGCGGAACGCTACGGATACGCTTACTTGCTTCAGATTGGCCATTCAAGCATTCAAAAATTAACTCCGCCCGGTTGCGTATGGTTAGTCAGAGTCACAAGAGCAGACTACTCGTGCGCAGCTGAGATACTGAGTGCACAAATACAAGAGAAATGCTCCACAGAAACCCCAACACATGTACATATAGATATGCATACATGTATTGCTGACAACGGACAGAAGCGGATCGCGGGTAACTGTTGTACTGTGTGCTTAAAATTGTTTATATGTTATATTATACTGATTTATTTGAGTTAAATAATAAATGTGGAAGGAAATATTTATCTATATACTAATTGTGATTTGAGTAAATACAAATAATAATTTCGGTAGCAAATTCTCTTCTTTGTTGGGCGCTTAGTCCATTGAATGCGCTCCTGTGCCCTAACAGACGTTCTTCATTTTTGTTATTTTGCCAGCGAACGAAGCACACGCATACCAACACACAGCAGCAGCGCCATTAAAACCAACAAATACAAAGCGATCGCCGCCCTCAGTGAGAGTGTGTGCAATTTGAATGCGAGTGTGAAGCGGAAACACATGAGCGGCGCACTCACACACACAAATACAGTTGCAGTCAGTCGCAGAGTTCGGGAGAGCGAGAGTATGATAGAGGGAGAGAGCACGAGATCTTGGTATGCTGCGTCGCTGTCGCTGTCGCCGTAGCCGTCGCCGTTGTTGCTAGCTTTGGCTGCTGGTTCTTTTCGCATGTGGCTGTGGATTGATGAACGTGAGCGCCCGTTAGTCGCAGCAGACACGGGTGATGGACAACAACAACTTGGAGCTGTGACTGTGTATGCAACTGAAACGCGCGCTGCTCCCACACGGATCACAGATCACGGATCACGGATTACTACTAGGGGAAAGAAAGCAAGAAACGGGCAATTGGATTTTAATGCGGAACTGTATGTGACAAGAATAAGTGCGATCTTTGTGCTCGATGTGTGCTTCAAATAGATGCCAATCAATACAAACAAGCATAATTAATTAATGGTAAATAGCTGGCCAGCTACGATGCTTATCATTATTATATTGCATAAAATTATAAAAGTAAATTCAATCTAAAGTGACAAAAGAAAAAAGTCGGGTGTGAAAAGTGTATGATAATTTTTGAACGAAAGTCAAAGATCTATTGCCAAAATGTGCTAATCAGTTTTTCAGTTGTGGTTCAACAACTCACCTGTGTGTTTAGCCAGCAAGCTAGTCGGCCAGAAGCTTATCCAAAAGCAACTCTAAAACGAAGCGAAACGGTAACCCAATCGAAATCCAATCTGGCTGCCCAACTGGCGTCGCGCCGGCAACAAGCGCCGATAATTTGTGCAAATTTCATGCCCTAATTGAAGCTAACAATACGGCCAAGTGCAATTATTAAACGGTTAACCCAAACACCCTTCTACTCGATTATAATTAAATAAAAAATATACTTACATACAAGTCAGCCTCAGCATCGAACGAGCGCTCAGTGGAAAATAATCAAAGTGGATTCGGAATCAAGTGAGATCAGCAGAGATAGCTTAAAGCAGATATAATTGTGGAGTTCTTTAATCTGGAAATGGATCCTGGTATGTTTAGTTGGATATAAAAAAAAAGTCTATAAGATTTGAATTTTAATATAAATAGCTGACAATGGTAATCTTTTTGATAAGTGTTATATGTTCGCAACGTTACCTATCTAGATAGGTATCACGAATACGTTTCTTTAGATTTGGAAATAGAAAAGAATCTGTATCATTGCTAAGTTGCCCATCAGTTTGAAAATAAGTAAGAAAACAACCCATCCAAATACTGAAACAGAAATCCGTCGGCATTTCTGGCTTTAGCATCATCATATATATTTATTTCTTCATTTCATCATTTCTGAAGTGGGGAAATTCGTGTACGCAAGACGGACATGGGTAAAGTGGTTCGGCGCAAGCTACATCCTGCTAACCCAGTCGCCAACCCAAGCACCTGACTCGGTGTCGCAATGCCCAATGCAAACAAAGAGCAGCTACCGTTGAGTAAAAGTCCAAGACACTTTTCGGTATGGTCGTTGTATTTGCTTTTTGATTTTCGTTTCAAAGGTGAGCAGCGATGCCGGGATACCGCCTGCCGCCTTCTGCGCATGATCGACAGCCTCCCGGTAGCAATGTCAACTGTTTGCTTTGGCTGCAGACGGGCCATGGCAAGTAGAAAATGTCGCCGTTGGCCGCGGAGCCATTGCCTCTAATTTAACTAATGATCGTTGTAATGTTTGTGGTCTGTGCCACAGTGTTTGTCGTGTGGTCTTCACTTTTGCCGCCAAGTGTCCGTGTCTCTGTTTGTCCATTTGCTTTGGCCCAAAAAACAAGAGGCACAAAAATGAGAAAAAAAAACGTGCATAACTTAGCTGGCCAAAAGCTGGCCGTATTGATTTATGTTTTACCTGTCCGATTTGTTGACATATCGATCCACAATTAAGCTTCTGCGCAATCTTCAAAACAAATCCAATTTCAATATTTTTGGCATGCGTTTAAGCACTTGTTTGGCCTGATTATGTAATAGTATTATTTATACTATTCTCTGTCTTTTTTACAGCAGATACTTGTTTTGCTCGGAAGTTAGGTTATTAATTGAATAAATATAGTCAAGGCTCTAAAATTAATATCAATGATGTATTATCTCAAAACTTAGTTTATTAGCTTTTAAATCATATGCTATACTTACATACGTTTTTACAATTAAACAAAAGTCAAGATTTGTAATAGGTGGTTACTTGTGATTACCAAATCTTTCACATTTATTTTTATTTATTTATTTTTTTTTTTAACTGTGTTCCCTTTTTATGAAGTTGAGTTGCATTCAACAAAGATCTTAAAGTAATTTTTCGGAATTTTTTAACCAAATAGAATGATAGTTTCTAAGAGGTGAAATTATTAGAGATGGACATATTGGATACATAATGGTACATTTTGACTAATTTTGTATTAATACAAAATTGATTTTGTTAATCAATAATCAATTAGAGTTTTCGTGGCTGTATATCCTTTCATTGAAAAATGTATAATTCAAGTGGTTCACTTAGTGATCACATCACTTTCGATTCCCTTCTTTTGTTAAATGTAATCAATGTAAATATTCTTTTGTATTGTCAAGCTGAGGATCATCTTCCACTTTGATACTATAATGACTTGGTTTAGGATGAGTTTGACATACTGTTTGTGCGCAGCACTGTTTACTAAGCACGGCCAGACGCTGTTGCAGACAGCAAAGTGGAGCCAGCGGACTCAGAGTCAGACTCAGCGTGGCAATGGCTATGTAGATGCAGAAATGCGTGACTAACGGCTACCGGTAGCCATCTACTTCGGTAGCTAAACATAAAAGCCTGCCTCGCTGGCACAGTGGCGAGATGCTAAAATCACAGAAATGGGCAGTAAAACAAAAGGCAAGAACAACAAAATCAAAAACAACGACGACGAAGATGACGGCGACCAAGACGGTCACAAATGCAGGCAAACACTTGAGAGAGGGAAAAAGTCGCGTCAATGTGTACACGTCTTAATGGAACTGTGTATAAGCACACACACACTCACACACACACACACACACACACACATCTATGTATTAAAATATATACATATGTGTATGGTCAGAGCGGTGGCATCATAAAAACTCCTGGTTCCGCTGATATTCCTGATTGTGTTCAAGTTTTGGCCAACGCTTCACTGACTTGATTATAAGGCGTCGGTGGCCCGCACAGGCGACTTTAATTAAATCAGCTGGCTGCTAGCTGGTGCGTGTATTCATTAGGTTGATGGCCGCCCACTTGGAGCCGCTGGTAAAGGATCTGGTGACACTTGACAAGTGCTAGTGCTAGTGCCAGGGCCAGTGCCAGAGCCAGTGCAGCAGAGCATATGCTGCTGGGCTGGCGAAACGCTGCTCATTAACATAAGTTTAATGCATTTCTAATCGCTGCATCTGCCACAAGTGGGGGCACGTGTTGGCGCCCCTTGGGTCGTAATTAATGCGAGCTCATCAATATGATGTAGGCCTAAGCCAGATGCTTGAACTTGACTCCGACTAACCCCTTGATGGCTATGGTATTCCCAGAGGAAACGGAATCGAAGAACGACCTACGACCGGAACCGCAGCTTCAGAGTTCAAAGTGCGTCGGGCGCTCAAAATTTATGCATGTCAGCGGCGAGCCAAGTGTGCAGCGGATTCGGTTCTAGTGCATTGGCAATGATTGCTTGTTTTTGTATATTTATTTGTCTTTGCTTTAGTTGCTCTCGCTATAGCCTATAGGCATTTGGGCAATGTGCGCTCGCATTGTCCACATTCTTGGTACGCGTAATTGAAGTCAGCGCAGCATGTCTTGGGCGCGCCCCTTTTTACATGCGCCGGCAACGGGAACGGGTACAGGCATCTCGAGGTACGGGACAGAGCAGCCCCGACGCTGTCATATTCTGTGTTCCTAGTGCGATTCAGTCAGGCCTAGTGGGATCTAGTGTGCTGGCAGCTTGCGGTTGCGGCTGCCGTGATTTATGGAGCCATTCATTTCTGTTGACAGACAAAGTTGTTGACGCTGAAGGAATCTATTTAGTTTTATGTACTTTTGATATCCACACATAGAGGGGCGGCAGTAAGGGCGAGGGCGAGGCCAAGGGTGAGATCGTTGGGCATGTGGCGCATGTGCGTCAAGGCGGAGCCCACACAAACTAATGAGCTTAATTTATAAATTAAAGCAATAGCTTAGAGCGAGTGAATCCAATATTTATATGCACTCAAGTCAATATGATGCAACTTGTTTATAAATAATTATTTATTTAAGCCTTGTCGAAACACTAGAAATTATTTAGATATTTTTAAGAGATAAGATTTAAAAATTGTATTTTATAAAATATTTTATTTTTAATAACTATCGAACTTATTTTGAATTCACTTAGAACTAAGAATTTCTATAAGTTATATTATGTTTGGAAACACATTTATATAGAAAGAAAATAACCAAGATTTGAATATAAACAAATATAGTAGCTTAAAGAGAACAAAGTTCGAATTTAATTATAATTTGTGTACCCTGAACCCATTGAAAATGGGAATAGTAATAAAGTACAGATGTTTTGATCAAGACGACGATTTGAGTCGATTTAACGTCGATCTCAGAAGCTATAAGAGCTAATTTAATATCTAAGTTAAAATATGTTAACTAATATAGTTTCAATATTGCTAAATATCAGTAGGACTGACCCCAATAATGTTCATGAATTTTATTTAAATTACAATTATATATTTTCTGTTATTTGTATGTACATATTTAAAAGTACTAAACTATTCTGAGCATCTATTGGAAAATATTTAAAGTACGGTTATTCTTATTGATTTTCGAAGTAAAATTTTGTCCGCATAGTTAGATATTTAATTTATATTTTTATTATATATTATATAATATAAGAGATCCTTCTTTATACACATTTAATTCAAATGCAGCATCCCATGTAAGCTAATTCAATTCGTTCGATAGAAATGTAGCCTATCATCGCTAATAAATATTAAATAATAATAATAAGAATGAATGTGGTTAACTTTTATATGATTTTCTGGAAATTTTCCATTTATGAATGGGAAAGTATATTATAGTTATAGTATAGTAAATAAAATTGCAGTTTAGTTAAGGATTCTTTTAGAAATTGGTTTATAACAAGTCAAAGACGCAGATTCTCAAATAATCTGTATGAACTGTGTTGTATTTAATTCATTTAATCAGTTAATTTGAAACCAATTTTAAATCCATGAGAGACGTCTCACAAACAAGCAGAAATGAAAGATCGAATCATTTTAAATAAACACATGATGACAATTCCGCACTCTTTTAGCTTGATAAGCTTGAAATTGAACTCTTACTGATTAAATGGGAATAACATTGCGACAGTTCAAAGGGACATCTAGACGAACAGCCAGACGGTTCCTTCTTCTGCTGGGCTAGCCCAAGTGGACGCTTGCTTGAATAAATTCACTGATAAATAAATGCGATTGTGCGGCAAATTGTGAAACGCTCCGAATGCAAAGTTGTCGACAAGCTCTTCTCTAGTCACTTAGTATGTATATTGGCATGAAAGCATGTTAAACGTGAATTGTAATCGTCACTAAGAATAAGTAGAGAAGAGAATTTTATTTATTTTTAAAACAAGCCCAATAAGTTACATGTAGAATATATATCCGCCAACACTGCGTATACGCAATGTTGGGATGAAAATGAAATAAAACTGCCGAGCCTCAACAGAATTCAACTGAGTTGTTAAATTAATTTTTTCTGCATTGCAAATGCAAATCATTTCTTTTACTTTTAAAATGAAAAAAGAATTAATTTGAACAGTTGCTCGGCTATTAGATACCCCTTACAAATGAAGCATATACAAATTAAATTTTTCTTTGTATTAGCAACTTTTTCACACTTTGCAGCTGCGTTGGTTGAGTCTCTAAAATGTTTAACAATATGTTAATAAAACTAAATGTGAATTAATAGTTGTATATTTTAGCGAAACAACAATTTGTTTGTTAATTTTTAGAAAATTTTATTTTTATAATTTTACTAAACCAAAAAGACAAATAAATAAATAAATAAAATAAATCAATAAATAACAAAAATTGTATATATGATTTTTATACACATATCGGGCTGAAAAAAACAAAAATGTTGAAAAGAAGGCAAAAAAATGATAATTATGTAAAGGATATGTGAATAAGAGAAATATTTGAATAATTAATGAATTATTACAATTACATAGATAGTATAGAAGTGCAGCTACGAATTATCACTGATATTAAGCAAAGAGCTACCCACTAAATTGACTAAAATTACAGGGTATTTGCATCCTCAACTCAACCCCTTAGCTTGTCGCAACGGCAGCGCTCTGTCAATCAAATGGCTTGGTAGACCCGGGCAGTGGCCAAAGCAGCAGCGTGTAGCACTTGCCAAGAGCAAAAGATTTATTGCCACAGCCATATTGCAGCTTGCAGTTTGCAGATGCAAAAAAAAAAAAAAAAAAAAAACAAAAAAAAAACGAGACCACGAAAAGAGAAAAAGGAAATTTAATTTGCCATGCTCTCTTGGTTGCTTCGTAGTTTTCGCGGCATTGCGCTTTAATCCCTAAGGATAGACGTTAAAGAAACCATGTCCTCAATTCGAGAAGTAAAAAACAACATGTTTGAATATAATAAAATAAAATGATGCCATTTCATGGCAAATTTATTTGCCATTGCTGTGGGCGTCGACTCAAATGGCGAGTCGAATTTGTTGCCATTTTGTTCTATATCGAATATGATTATTATAAACATTAAAGCATTTTCTATTCATTAAGAGTTTGTCCCATTTTGCGGCAATTAGTCGGGGTTTTCTCTCCTGCATTTTGATAGAATTACAATGGGAATTGGCGTTGAATGCTTCGCTTGAAGTGGAAACGTGTTAATTGGCATGAATTCGAAATGGTATTTAATTAAAATTATTGCAATTTCTATTAAAGTCATTATTTGGGGTCGCTGAGTTGCGAATCGTTGATTAAATGTTTATGGCCCATGGCATAATCTAAAGCCATAAATAATACAATGTATTTCATGGCAAATACATAGACATCAAAATGCTAATATATAAACGAAAATAAAAATGTACAAAAATCGCTTATCAGCTGGCCAAATTGCCAGTTGTCTGTTGAATTTGTTAATTTCAATTATGCATGAAATTAGTTTATTGCCTTTTGACATTTCAAATCTGTCAGCAAATAATTTCAAATGAATATAAGTAAGAAAGGCGGGCTGAACTGACGGAACTGACTGCCTAATGCTCGCTCAAGTTAAAAGAATATTTATTTAAATACCGATCAAATCGGATTTGCCATTTTGATGTATTTGTAGAGTTCAGATAACTAACTCTTAAGCAGTCCAAGACAACACTTACATTTCATTTACTGATCATTTTTGATAGTGCGTCTAAATGTTGATTTTCAATTTCTTTTTGCATAAGCAATCGATGATATACTATCTACAGTGGATATATTAATGCCTGCTTTTATATAGATATCTAAATCCATAATATTATTATTAAAAGAAAAGCATAAATTATTATAAAATATTGGGGAGACATACTTTTGTCAAGTAATCTTGATATTGTATCAGATTGAGTTGATACATGAGTATATTACGCTTATGCTTGCTTACGATTATTCCAGCAACTAATATACTTCTTTCTCATTATAATCGATTATCAATACAGACACAACAACAACATGATCATGTCTTAAACTATAAAAAATAATCGCAAAAGACAGAGATTTCAATTCATTGCCTAGACCAATAAAAGGCTATGTATGCATATGTGTACGTGGAATCATTTCTTATCAGTTGAGTCAAGAAGGAAATAAATAAATATACATATGTATGTACATACATACTCGCATACAAATTCATATATATTCATATATGCCGTTCTCTTAATCTGACAATTATATGATTGCCATTTAACTGATTAAATATTTTATTTATTTATAAATGCATATACGCTTGTCATACATATACATATACATATATATTATATATGCATGTATATTGTTTAAAAAAATATATATTATTTTTAATTAGTTATAGTTAGTTAAAGTTTGTTAATTGCTCCTGTAATTGGATTTGCATGCATCGCTGAGTTTTTGGTGAACCTTTGGCTTTTTTATACACAAATATTATGTGTATTCAAGTGCGGCAAGCCTTTTGCTAAATTTTATTGCCGCAGGAACGTCTGAGCGGTTTTTGTCAAAGCGAAAGTTTCTGTTGTTGTTGTTGTTGTTGTTGTTGGTCGTGCTTTATTCGCTTCTCTTTTTGTTTTTACAAAATTCCAAGAATTAGAAAGCGCAGATAAGGTCGCATTGCTGCAAGCAACTCTGCTACTCCATTTGCTGCTGGAGCATTTTGTAATTTGTTTATCGGCCGTCTCGAGTGCTGAATGCAGAACAGTGGCTGCCATTGTATTCGGCAATTTCCCAGAATTTATGAATTATAATTTCGCTTTATAGACAATTTTAATTGAGCTTTTTATGGTCTGCGTCGGGGCGGATCGCAGGCACCCAGGCAAGCCAGGCAGTATCTCCCTTAAGGGATGCCCGTCTAACTGGATAGTGTATAGGATTCCAATGCAAACAGAGCCATTTGTAAGCCATTTGTACCCGCTACCGATAGTGACTTCCGCTGAGGCCGCAGCACCCGCACCAGGACAATAATGACAGCCCGCATCGATTCATAAGACCAAAATCCATCTGCAAATATTGGCAGGGCAGGGCAAGGTAGCGTAGGCCTAGCCCTGACAAAAACAAAACAAAATATGAACAAAATGAGTTTATGATTTTTTAAGCTGTTTGCCAGAGCTCTTCACATTTCGTAGGTGTTTGCTTTTCATTAACAGAAGCGACTACAGGGCTACTTGGATCAGCAGTTGCCGATCGTCGATCGTCTCAGCGGACTTGTTTGCCTTGATTAGCTGAGTGACTGAGTGAAAATGGCAGGATGCGGATACTCATTAGAGACAAAGTAGCTCTATCTTTCGAACTTATATTTTATATAGACATCAGAGCAAACATGGATCAGAGCGTGCATTAATGTAGCCCAAGCCCACTTTTGCATGTGCTTCGGTTTTTTTTCTTTCTGTGTTTCTTATGCGTAACTTAAAATTAAATAAACAATAATACATGCATAGGTATGGAGTATGTCTACGTGAAAAGTGGGCTCTCTACATTCGAAGGTTTCCAAAAGCAAACAAACACGCAAAATAAACCCAACAGCAGCAACGGGCAAACACTTCAGCTGCACCTGAGCTGGGAGCTGCCCTGCTCATCGTGCATGCATCGGCCTCTGATCGTAACCGACGCGACTCTCGCCTCTCTCGAATTTGAATCCTCAACGGCGGTGGCATGTTTGCACCTTTAATAAGACCAACCAACCAACCCACCAACCAAGCAGACAACAACAAAAATGCAACGCCGACGGGCAATGCCACAGCGGGTCACTCTGGCACGATCGGAAGGGTCACTGCAGGCGTCGGCGACGCGACGAGACGGTAGCTCAGAGTTAAATCTTTGTGGACTCTGAGCTAAGTAGTGTTTGCTTTCCGCACGCCCATTGCAATAGAATCTCTAAATACATATGTATTTACTTTGTTTCCATATATTGTTTTTGTGGAGTCTCTGATGTTTAAACTTGTTTTTTAACAAGATCATTCTATATCTAACAGCTAAATGCTAACTTTGATCGGCCCAATGTATATCAATAACTTATAAAAAACTAGTATTTGGGACAAAAACTGGCACGTCGCAAAAAAAAAAAAAAAAAAAAAAAGAAAAAGACATAAATAAATAAATGTTTGCATAAAAGTTCTTGACTCATCTCAAGCAAATTATGGGGAATTGAATTGTAGCACTAATAGCAAAAATACGTGACTAATTTGACTACAGGCTCTGGCACGGAGCCGACTCTGAGCCAGCCGGATGTTAATGCCCATTGGCCATAAATCACAAGCCAAACATTGAGTTTCGAGCGTAGGCTAAAGATCATCAAGTCGAGATGATAAGCCCATATAACTGCTGCAGTTGCAAGTTTATCTCCATGCTCCGGCTCAAGTTCAATGTGTGTTGAGTCCGGCAATTTTTCGGGCTAGTTAGCTTGGAGTTCTTCTTATCGGCGCATATTCATAACTCAATATAATAATTAACTAGACGCACGCACTTTACTTTCAAACGGTCAACTCTGGCGCCCATTAATCTTGAATAATTGCCGAAAATTGATGTCATGCGTATTTGAAAAGCCATTAAAATGACGCAGTAAACATTGATCTACAACAAAAAAGGGTGACGGAGGGGAAGGGGCGGAGCGCACCATTCATTGGGACAGACTGAGGCTGAAAATATTTGTGGAGACAAATTTATGAACGTTTAGCACAAAAGTCAAGCACTCGAAGATAATGTTGTTGAGTAGAGCAACAAATTGCAGCTATCAATGCGGATGCCACAAATGCCGGAGCAGTCCAAGTCGAAGCTGAAGACGGAGAAGCACAGATACCGCCGGATCGCAGACAAAACACCAACAAAAAAAGAGAAGAAAAAACGAATCAGAAGACAAATACGGCCAAGGGAACATTTGTCGAACGTATGATCTTTGGCGTTACTCCTGTGTGGCTCTGCCTGTACGTGGGCCCCCCTTTGTAACTCAATTCGAAAATAATTAACGATCGCAAGATTACAAATGTCAAACATAATGTCAAGTTGGGCTGCCGGCGTCTCACATTGGCTGTCACTGGGAAAATGCCAAGCGAAATGTTCAAAGACGACAAAATGCACAGATACAGAACAAGGAAAACCACCTAGCCTGAAGCTGAATGAACCAGCCACGGCAGAGTCTATGCCAGACACGGACACAGACGAAGCCAAGAACCAGAAGCAGAAGCAGAAGCAGACGGCAACGCGTGTGGGTCTGCGTTGAGCGCCAGCCGATTTGTTGTGACTTATGTCAAAACAATTGCGTATATCTTGATCTGAGTCTGCTGAGTGCTGGCTGAGTGTATTTGGCTAGGATTATAATCCCAGCTAAAAATCAACTCTTGTTTTATAGTATATAATTATATTAAATGCGAAATTTGCAATGTAATTTGCAATGCGGCAATTCATCAAACATTCAACAAGTCCTAGAAATGTCGCATAGATTCTATCTTCTATGCTCTTCGTATACCAAATCCCTTTAAGCAAATCGAAACTTAAATTAATTTAACAACTAATACCATGTTAGTCAACGTCCAGTTGTAGCTGGTGGCGCTGCATCCGGAGCAGCAGGAGCAGCGGCAGTACTAGCAGCAGGAGGCGCAGCCGCCGCTGGTGTAGTGGCAGCAGGAGTAACCGTTGCGGGAGCAGCACTTGGAGGATTTGGAACGGGCGCAGCTGTTGCAGGGCCACTTGCTGCACTAGTGCTGTTCGTCTGGCCCACAATTACCGTGCAGTTGCGACAAATTACTGGAATGTTAAGCCACATTAATATCTTAGTCAAAGTGGAAAAATGCTTTTCTCATACAATACTCTTCCGAATCACTATCGCTGTCATAGTCCCCGAATAGACTCGCTATCCAATCGTAGACATCGTTCTTCTGCAAATATGAGTATATTTGAATTAATCGTGAATCCTGGATCACTTATAATTATAATACCGTTCTCGCTGAACGCTCCTCCGCAGGATTGGCCTGAGTTGCCTGAGAGCTCAGCGCGAGGCATACGTAGAGCACACTGAGAATAATAAGTTTAGTTCTAACTGGCATCTTGACTTTGACTGGCATTCGAGCTATGGGATCTATCGACTTTTATAGAGTGCGCCGAGTTAGTTGCTCGAATGCGCTTGTTAACAATATGCTAAGCAAATAGTAATTGCTTTTATGATGCTGGGTTTTCACACTCGTCTAGTGCAAGATCTATGCATATCTGTAGGTATCAATGAAACTCAGACTTTGTAGGTAGACTATTTATGCAGCTGCACGTTTCGCGTGGCCCATTTGTCTGGCGAATGGCCCCCACGGAGAGGAAACAAAAAATAATAATAATAAAAGTGATCGAGGTGCAATTGACAAGTGCGCAAATGCATATAGCCATAAAGTACATGAAATTCGATGCAGTCTGCTGATGCCGCTTGCCTCAGTTCAATGGGGGCAACAAGTGTCTGAAGGGTTTCCAATTTGGACTGTATGTAATTCGAGTAGCTGCAACAGTCCCACTACACAGTCTTTTAATTATGGCAATGGCGAGCGCCTCGTTAAGCTACTTGGCCACAATTTGCAGTTATGAATGAAAAAACAATTGAGGTCGATACACTTGTTTTCTGTTCGACAGACGACCGACCATCCGCCTCCTCATCATCAGTTTCTTCAAACTCTTCTTTACACGCTGAATTCTTCAATTTTCTGCTCTTTGTTCGATTCCTTCCTTGCAGCTTGCGACTTGCAACTTGCTACTTGCAGCTTGTGGCGCGTGTAACTCGGCAGCCCTATTGTGATTTTTATGGCGCTCTTTGAGGCACTTTGCTGGCCCTGTACGTGTTCTTAGTTAAAGTTGCCTCGTCTTGCTTTTCTTCCTCTTCTCGTTGTTGTGAAACCTGAAGCTAATTACATGATTCCAAATTAGACGACGGCATGAGGCGCAGATGTGCAAACTTTTTCAAGTGACTGTAATGAATTGACTGTGGGGTGGGAGTAACTGAAAGTGCAGGTGATACGACCAATTGGTTAAAATTATTTTCCCTATAATTATCAGCCATTAATATAAATTCTAATTGTAATATAAATAATGAATGCCATCTGGTTTGCCCAACAAAATTAATTAGATATTCAACTCTTCAACTCTTTTAACAATGATTTTGCAGTGAATCGCAAAATAGTCTTCTTCTCCGTCAAGAGGCCTTATGGTTGTAGAATTAAATTAATAGCTTATTGGGCTATTATAAACTGAAATTAAAATCTTTATTTTCAGCTAACTGATTGGTAATCCAATGCTAGAAGCTGAAAGTTATAAATAATAATATTATTATATCTCATAAAATATTTATTTGCAAAAGCGTTTGACAAGCGTTAGGAAATAATATATAATTATTTATAAAATTGCTCAACTCACCAATGATAACGTTTGCTAATACCTATTTCAAGTTGATACTAACAATCAACTGGTCAGATAGGTAAGACCCAATGCCGTTGGGACAGCTCTACAATCTAATCATTGCGCCAATATGTAAAATGCATTTCCGCACGTTCGGCGCATTCCCTGTGTGTGAGTGTTTTCTTTTTTTTTCTCTATCCCACAATCTGTGGCGAGATTCAAACACACACATGCACACATGTGTGTATACACCCACATCCGCAGTTCTGGGAAGCAAAGTGTAGCGATTTTCAGGCGAACTAGAGTTCCATTGACTTCGCTCCCGCTCCCGCTCCCGCTCCCACTTCCTCCATCCGCTCCCGGCTGCCCAACCGGAGCTAATTAGACGCAAATGTGCTTTTGTTCGCCCTCTCATTAGCTGTTGTTGTTGCTGTTATTCTTTTAGCTTTCTATGCTCACAGTCATTTATGTATACTTATTCAGTGGTCTCTGCTTCATCTCCTTTCAGAGTCGCAGTGCCCGCAGTACGGCGAAGTGAATCAACTGGGCGGCGTCTTTGTAAACGGACGGCCGCTGCCGAATGCGACGCGAATGCGCATCGTGGAGCTAGCCCGGCTGGGCATCCGACCCTGTGACATCTCGCGCCAGCTACGCGTGAGTCACGGCTGCGTTTCGAAGATATTGGCGCGCTACCATGAGACGGGCTCCATACTGCCGGGTGCCATTGGCGGCTCCAAGCCGCGCGTCACCACGCCCAAGGTGGTCAATTACATACGCGAGCTGAAGCAGCGGGATCCAGGAATCTTTGCCTGGGAGATACGCGATCGACTGCTCAGCGAGGGCATCTGCGACAAGACGAACGTGCCCAGCGTCAGCTCCATCTCGCGCATACTACGCAACAAGCTGGGCAGCATCGGGCATCATCATGGAGCTGGCAGCACTGGCGCTGGCACCGCCGCCATCGGCATGGGCAGCAACGGCAACGGCAGCAGCGGCGGCAACAGCAATGTGGCCAACGTCAATGCCGTTCAGCACACACACTCCGCGCACCAGCATCACTATCATCATCAGCACACGGCAGCCGCTGTGGCGGCCAGTGCACATCATGCGCACGCCCACGCCCACGCCCATCTCTACAATTCCATCTACCAGCCGTACAGTGCGGCAGCGGCCTACAGCATGAAGGCCGTCTCCTGTGGCAGCCCCTCGCCACCGCAGGCGGGGCAGACGCATCAGCTGCGCAGTGTGGCCGCCGCCCACTGGCCATCGTCGCACTCGGTGACCGACATTTTGGCGCATCACCAGGCCGTTGCACTGCGCGCCAGCTGCCAGGGCAATACGGTGTCCCCGTTGCCCATGACGCCTTCGCCCGTGGGCGCTGCCAACGGCGGCCAGCCGCTGCTGGACTGCGAGGGCGGGGCGGCCCAGCAGCCGCCCTACAACTACTACATGTACTTTCAAAATGGCGGCATGCACCACCACCACCACCACGGCGGCATGATGACGGCCGGGGCAACCGGCTTATGAGACAGCATCCCAACCTTCGGTTGTTGTAGGGGATGGACGGGTTCCGAATCGCGTCCACTTGTGAGTGAGTGCAGCTCGAATTGTTAGTCAGGCATGAGTGAAGGGTTTAACTACGATATAGGATATTAATATACCTACACACATAACATATATGATTAATATACGAAGGATTAGTTTAAGACTCTAGACTAAGCATCGCACTTGAATATCGAACTAACACTTAAAAAAAAAACTATTGTATAGCCGAAATATAGCCGAACTCATTTATTGCTCCAGTACTTATTGGATTAATGATTTGGCCAAGGGATCTAGATAGATAGATAGATAGCGTAAGCGTATCCCGTAAGAGGTCCGGCAGATGAGACTGCCAGAACCTATACGGCTCCGGAGAGCTCTCTATTTCAACGAATTTGATGTATGTAATTCTGGAGATTTTCATTTGTTTTTCACATTTGTAACAACTTTTCGATTGTTTTTTATTGAAGAAAGTAATAAAGTATTGAGTTGTGTTATAAAATGTAAAAACTTTATTATATATGTATAGGTTCTCGTTCTCATAATTATTTGTACAATATGCTCTTTAAGTAAATTCTAGTTGACTATTTATGCCATAAATCTTAAAGAATTTAAAAAATAAATTTTGTTTTTTAGCAAAAAAAATTTGTTTACCTTTATAATAACTATGCGGTAAAGAGGGCTGACAAGAAATATGCTCTGATTGAAGGTAAATCTCACCTCAATCTAAATCTACATTTTTTTTTATTGATTTTCTTTGGGTATACTCCATTTTAGAATGTGCCATGCTTCAAACTTTTAGACATTTACTTTGATTAAGGGCAAGGTTCTGTGAAAGTTGAAAGAGTGATGTGGATTGAATGGTCTGTGTGCGTGTTTTTTGGGAGGAACTGTGCAATCGGGAAACTGTGCAAGGTGAATGTGCGTTGGGGGAACGAGATTTGATGATTGTGGCATGTGTGATACTAATGTGACAGTCGATAATTCCAGATGAGAATTTGTTTAATTATGATTGAAGCTGTGAAGTCGAGTGTTTGGTGTTTCACTGAAAGAAGCGGGATTTGTGGATATATTGTATAGGAGCGGGCTTGGGAGAGTGGATAATAAGGATGTGGATGTGGATAGAAAGGATTTGGGTGCGGATAGTTCGGAACGATTAGGAAGGAGAAGGGTTTGAGGTAGAAACAGAGTAAGAAATTGAATAGAACGAAATAAGTTTGAATAGTTCTACTATTAGTATGGGATTAGTTTATAGTGTTTATGAGTTGTTTGAATGTGTAAAGGAAAGAAAGGAATTCAAACCAGATGATGATGAGTGGAATGTGATCTGAATTCCAGTGCATTGGGTTTTTGCTTTGCATCGTACGGTAAGTGAGTAAATGTTTTGGCAGTGGATGTTTGGCATTGTCAACTACTATGAATCGCGAAAAGGTGTTGAGATGAGCTTTTCAAAATGAGTGTGCTTGAAAGTGACCGATACATCTAATGGACGAAAGTAAGACCTTGCCAATGTTAGTTCTCCAGTCTCCGGGTTGAGTTGAAGTATTAATGGAAAAGTCGTATATGTGAGTCTTTCATGTGAGCAATATGCATCATGCCGTGAGTTCTTTTTGTTCGTGTCTAATAAGCCCATCCGCATTCCATTCTCCAATCTTGAGCATACTTATTGTAGAGTGTTCTTTTCTTGAGTATCATTATATTTACATTAATATTGTTTGGAATCAATGGTCTAAAATAATTCCAAGTTAGTCGGCCAAAACTGTGAGCTTAGCTTTAATGGGGTCCAGTCTATGGACAGCAGTCGCTGTCCTGTGGATCTTTGCTGAGATAGCCGAAGAAGAAATAGCCCAGGGCCAAGCCCAAAATCACGGACAAGCACAGCCAATAGTTGAAGTTCATGAAGACCAACATGAGCAAGTACGAGATGATGATTTGAATGAAGTTCAATAGCGATTGGATAATGTGCGGCATATTAAAGATGCGCTGCCAATATGTCTTATCCTTAATTTCGGCTAATGGTGTCTCTGAGCAGCCGCCGCAGTCGCTCAAATTCTTGCGATTCTGTTCGGCGGCCAACCGTTCAGCCTCCTTGCGTGCTTCACGGCGAGCCAGTTGGACACGTAGAAACTTTAGCAGCTCGTACAAGAAGGACATCGCGAAGAAGGCAATGCACGAGAAGGCGAATTCGGTAACGGTGTATGCCACCCAGCTGCGCCACAGAATTCGCTCACAGTGGCCGCCATGAAACTGTGGGAGAGAGAAAGAGATGCATATATTGAGTGCACAAGTTGATCACAGGGTGACGCAGGTGATTCGAATGGCATACCGAAACATATGATAGCATTGTTGCACACATTCTTATCTCCGAAACACTCCGTATTTCCTAATGTTTGTGCCTTGCTCAACAAACAAGCTCACAGGCAAACATGTATGTGTGTAAGTACGTATGTACGTATGCATATGGGCAGAGCGTAAATTATTGCTGGGCGAGTGAGAGAGTGTGAGAGAGTGAGCGCGAGCTAAAATTAAGCATCGCAGCTAAACGGCTGTGATTTCATGTGCGTGTGTGTGCACTGAGAGTGCGAGATGTGCTCTGAATCTGGCAGATCACATATTTAATGTGAATTAAATTAAATTAAATTGTACTCTCTCTCCCTCTCATACTCTCTGCGTTGTAAAGAATTTCGAATGCAAGCGAATAAATATATGTATATGTAAATATGTTTATATGCGCATGTGTTGCCATAAGAGATGCAATTGACGTTGCAGTTGCTGCGGCAGTTGCTGGTGAATGCAATTGCGAGTTAGTTTATTGTGCAACTTACCACCATGATCATGGGACAAGTCTTGCCCGCCGCAGCGGTAGTGTGACCATCGTCGTGACCCATCACCATCAAGTCCATTGTGATTGGATTTCGAAACTAATTCAATTTGTCGCAAAACGAAACAAAATGTTTAGACTAAGCCCAAGTGATAACCGCGTAGACACACTTGCTTAACTGGTGAGAGCTGGGCGTTGATTGCTTGGCACAAACGAGCGTATGCTCTTTTTTAAAGAAAACCTGACACTAATCCCGCCAAGGCGATACCCGATATGCTTATCTCTGAGAAATATGTGTGTTATCAGCCAGCAGCAGCGGAGTGCAGCCGACGAGGGCTACACGCGAGCGATGTTGACACCGTACAGTAGCGTTGAAAGTGACAGGTGTGCGGGAGAGAGAGTGAGAAAACAAGAGAGACAGAATCAACAGAGAGTGTGACAGAGAGAGGGAGAGAGAGACGCAAAACAGATACATGCAAATGATTGTTCATCTGTAATCAGTTAGAAATCTGCATGCTGTGTAAATCATCATCATGGCCAAAATCATCATTGCGATTATATATAAATATAGTATGATAAGCATAAGTAACTTTTATTATTCTTGGCGAAATTCAACTCATAGACACATGATATATGAATTTGCTAAAGTTCAATTTATGTGGCTATTAAGATTATTGTTAATTGGTCAAAGTATTTGTTTTATTGTACTCAGGCTGCTAACTCAACTTGGCTCGAGCGATAGCAACCGGCGATGAGCGTATTTGCTTGATGTCTGCATTAGGCCCACTTGGCTTTGCGAATGTTTTGTTCCTAACTGCTGCCTATCCGCAATCCAATAATGGCCGCGTGCAAACAGTTCGCTACGGCCGTGTGCAAAAGTTACGGTTATTCTTTGCCGTGTGCAGACTTCTAAAGACTAGTGCCGTGTGCAGCAAATCGGTAAACGATATTCGATTGATCTAAATGGTTGGGTCATTCGATGGAAAAATTGGCAAAAGCTATTGCCACAATTTCCCACAAAAAGCACAAGTAAACATTCTGTCGAAACTGCTGTCCAGGGTGTTTTACCTTTACTTATGATTGCTACAGATCTATTATATCTCCAATTTGATTATTAATTTTGACATTTATTATTTATTTTTTTTATATATATATATTTTTTTTATTTTGCTGGGTTTTATAAAATCATATTGTACATACATTTTAAAATTTTTAATAATTATTATTTTTGATAAGATGAGAAAAAAAATGCTTAAATTTACAATTAACATTGTAAGTTCATATATTTTAAATTCAATTTTGAAAATATTTTACAATAAATTATAGCTAAATTGTATTGTTAAATTGTTGAATATTATAAAATACCAACAGAAAATGCGTAGATTTTTTACGTTCAATATTTTTAATATTTCAATTCAATTCATTACAAAATACGTTCACAAAATACGTTGAAAGTCTTATGTTTCAAATCTGAGTTATTATTTTAACATAGGCCTTAAATGATTTTTATTCGCTGATGTGGCAGCACTATAAAGTGCGCGGTGGTATGGCATCTCACTTTTTTAACAATACAGGGAATTTTTTTTTTTATCAATTTTGTATTTCAACTTAAATGGGATTTTTTTTTAATGGTAGTGAAAGCTATATTTTATAAATATTCTTTTTCTTTTATTATTATTTTTTCGCCATTTTATTGATATAAACCGAGGTAAATATTCTCTGTTTACAACATCTTATATTGTGCATCTTATATAAATTATTTTCAAATAACGATATATCGATAATATATTATTACCGATATGCTAAGCGGCAGAAGAGAGAAAGAAGTTCTTGCCATTTGTTACATGCGAAGTGATTCCGCGGTACATAGAATCTGACTGCGTATGTGAGTGACTTCAATGTATACAGTACTCCAATAAGAAAGTCACTAAACACAGCAGTAATATGTTTGCGTTACGACACTTGCGACTGCAGGGCAGAGCTAAAATACATTTGCCATATGCTGCAACAGTAACAGCAACAACAACAGCAACTACAACTGCAAAACACATGCCAGCTGTGCCGGCGCGTGTCTATGTGGGTTTGCATACATGCGCCAGCGAGTATCGCATGCCCAGGCTGCTGATGCTACAGGAACATATGACAAGTTGGAGGCTACACCAAAGAACCACGACAACGCTGTCAGAATCTTCGAACCAGGAGAGGAAGACGCCGCATAAGTCAACACTACTACAGGAACTGGCTGACGCCGCTAAGCCCTACGCACAGTTGATGCGCATTGATCGGCCCATTGGGACATATTTGCTTTTCTGGCCGTGCGGCTGGAGCATTGCTCTCAGCGCTGATGCCGGCTGCTGGCCGGACTTTGCGATGCTGGGACTGTTTGCCACGGGTGCGTTGATTATGCGCGGCGCCGGCTGCACCATCAATGACATGTGGGACAAAGACATCGATGCCAAGGTGGAGAGAACGCGCACTCGCCCACTTGCCTCTGGACAGATTACGCAATTCGATGCGATTGTGTTTCTCGCGGCGCAACTTAGCCTGGGCCTGCTGGTACTCGTGCAGCTGAATTGGCAGTCCATCTTGCTGGGCGCCAGTTCGCTGGGCTTGGTTATTACGTATCCGCTGATGAAGCGCGTCACCTACTGGCCCCAGTTGGTGCTCGGCATGTGCTTCAACTGGGGTGCTCTGCTGGGCTGGTGTGCGACCCAGGGAAGCGTCAATCTGGAAGCCTGCCTGCCTCTCTATCTGTCCGGCGTGTGCTGGACGATTGTCTACGATACTATCTATGCCCACCAAGACAAGCTAGACGACTTGCAAATCGGTGTCAAGTCTACAGCGCTACGATTTGGAGAGAATACAAAAGTCTGGCTTTCTTGCTTCACAGCAGCGATGCTGGCGGGCCTCAGCTCTGCCGGCTATGCCTGTGACCAGACGCTGCCCTATTATGCCGCAGTGGGCGTCGTCGGAGCGCATTTGGTGCAGCAGGTGAGAGGAGATTGAAGCTCGCATAATAACTATATTGTATTCCGACTTTACTCCTTAGATATACTCACTTAAAATAGACAACCCCAGTGACTGCGCTAAGAAGTTTATCTCCAACCAGCAGGTGGGCCTTATTCTCTTCCTGGGCATTGTGCTGGGCACTTTGCTCAAGTCGAAGGATAACAAGAAGCAAAGCATAGTGACTCCAGTTCCAGTGACGGCTTCACCATATGTACCTTTGCCACAATCCAAGCCGGACGTAATAAGCTGAACTGTTGTGACGAGGTTGTAGTGTTAATTTAATTCTCATCCTTCATCTGCGGGTTCGCACTAGACCAAAGTCTGTACATAGCTAAATAGTTTAATTATTTAAGGGTTATATTTTGTAGAAAATTTAATGGTATTTAATGCAATACAATTTGTTGTGACATTATTCAGAAATCACCTCGGGGAAAGGTCTACGGCTCGTCGGCCTTCAACTTTTGTAAACAAACTGGTTTCTGTATTAAATTCTTAATTGTTATTATTAATTACATATACAGATTATGGTTGAGTGCTGTAAGTGATATACGCTTTTAATGTACTCATTTCATTTGTCGTAGTTCGCACTTTTCGTTACAGCTAAGCAAAGATTGTTGGAGTTGTACAAATGTTAAATAAACTAGTGTTAATGCAATTGGGTATTAGATTAAATCAGCCACATTCATGGGCATCTCGTCGATTTGCGTCGAGTAATATTGCTCAATGTCGCGCAAAATGCGTATATCATCCGATTTCACAAAGTTAATGGCAACGCCCTTGCGTCCAAAGCGACCCGATCGACCGATACGGTGAATGTATAGCTCACGATTGTTGGGCAAGTCGTAATTGATAACTAGGGACACCTGCTGCACGTCTATGCCGCGCGCCCACACATCGGTGGTAATGAGGACACGGGACTGGCCAGCACGGAACTCTTTCATGATCTCGTCACGCTCCTTCTGTGGCATGTCGCCATGCATAGAGCTGACCGTGAAGTTCGCCTCGCGCATCTTCTCCGTCAGCCAGTCCACCTTGCGTTTGGTGTTGCAGAATATGACTGCCTGGGTAATGGTCAGTGTGTCATAGAGATCGCATAATGTGTCAAACTTCCATTCCTCTCGCTCTACGGCAACAAAGAATTGTTTAATGCCCTCCAGCGTCAATTCATCGCTGTAATGGAAGCGGCATTATAATGTGATTTAATTTAGAAATTATAAGTCTTACCGTTTGACCAAAATTCGAATTGGATCCGTCATGAATTTGGAAGTCATTTCCAGAATCTCATGGGGCAATGTAGCGGAAATGAGCACCACCTGTGTAGCTGGCGGCAAATACCGATAGACGTCATAAATCTGTTCCTTGAATCCCTTGTTCAACATCTCGTCCGCCTCATCGAGCACAAGCATCTTGATGGCTCTATGGATTAAATGTTAGATATAAATAAATAACCGATATAGTACAAAACTCACCTTGTACGGAGCACACGTCGTTTGATCATGTCGAAGACACGACCAGGTGTGCCACTCACTATATGCTGGCCGTAATCCAACTTTCGTATATCCTCGCCTAAGTTTGTACCGCCAATGCACACATGGCATTGCACATTCATCATGTCACCCAGGGCTAGAATAACTTTCTGGATTTGGACAGCCAATTCACGTGTGGGTGAAAGACACAGAACCTGTGTCTCACGCAGCGTTGTGTCCAGGCTTTGTAAAATGGAAATGGAAAATGTCGCTGTCTTGCCCGTACCAGATTGTGCTTGAGCGATAACGTCGCGTCCCTTAACAATTGGCTTGATGCTGCGCTGTTGTATAGCCGATGGTTTTTCAAAGCCTACATGGGATATTGTGTTATTAACAACGAGCGCTTGTTTATGCATACACACAAACACTTACCGTACGCGTAAATGCCGCGTAGCAGCTCCTCCTTTAGGTTCATGGCATTGAAAGTGGGTATTACCTCGACATCTTCACTTGTCTCAAACTCCACATTCGAGAGGTCCTCGGCCTGTGCATTTTTGCGCGCCATTTTTGACTTGAGTGTGTTTAAATATTTCAAAATAATATTTTTACCGAGAGTAACACGAATTTTCTAAATATTTTTTCTACAACTTTCATGCGGCGTGGGGATGGAAAATAGATATGAAACGCAGCTATCGATAGTGAAGCACCGATATATCGATACCAATTGGGAGCTGCACTTAGAGTTGCCATTTATTTTAATTTACTATTAGGCGCGCATTGAGTTATTTAAAATTTAATCTTGCTTTTACTTTAAGAAAAAGGTTTTGATTATAATATAACAATTGATGATTTCAAGTGTTTCTTCTTAAGTTTCTTTGCCTTTCCGAATATATTTCGTGACATTTCTACCCGGTGAGTGGCCTCCACAGCTGCATTTTCTGCTCTCTGTGCAATTTCTTCAGTTCGGCAAAGATCTTTTTTGGCATTTTGCATGCAATTCTTTAAATCCTCAACGCGTTTTCTAACGCTCATCAGTATCATATACTTTTCCTGTATCTCCCTTTCGATACAGGCCGCTAACTCCTTATATTTCTCTAAATTCAACCTAGAATGCTCTAGATACGACTGCAATAGCTCTAGATGATTTTTGATGTTTGCAGAAACGCGGATAATTGTATTTATGTTGCATCTGCTACGGGCCAACGCCTCTTTTACCTCTTCTATGACAGCATCGGCCTCGCATTGACTCTGATGCAGTTGCTCAAGCAGCTGCCTCTTGCCATTTAGCGCCGCTTCGGCCGCTCGGGCGGCCTGCTCGGCCTTGTCGGCCAGTCGATCCATCGCCAGCTGACCTGCCTCCTCACTGGCACACTTCTGGGCATTTTTGGCCGCACTGGCTTCGTCCGCTGCATTTGCGGCCATTTTCGTGGACTTTGGGCTGTACTGACAGTTCGCTTTGGATGGGGGTTCTGTTTCTTGATCCTTGCTACAGGACGGCTTTCGTTTGTTGTGTGCACTGCTCGCCAGTACGATGCTCAATAAACATATCAACACCAGAGGCTCGCAACGCATTGAAAACTTCTCATCTTACATAAATCTCCAGGCTCGCCTGTCAGCGTCAGTTATTGGAAAACAAAATATCCGCTCTGATTCGAAACGGGCTCTGAAATTTTATATAATGACTGCTAAGGCTGCAGTGCTCCTAATCATCTTTCTGCTCACTCCGTCGGTGCCGCAAACTCTTGGCTACAATATAGGTAAGGTGAGTGTCTTAAGCCCCCCGTTAGACAGCTGGGATTATGTGAACTTTTCGCCCTTCTTAGAAACGTTCCGTAGACTCGGCCAGCTTACTATATGATGACGGGCGCAACAATGCTATGGATGGCTGTAAGAAGGAGCAAGGAGGTTGCAGCATAAAGCTATCTCCGAATGCGGCCACGAGGCAAAGGGCCTCGTGCATTGCTATGAAGGCAGCCCAGGAAGCGAAAGCTGCCTCAGATGCCCAAGTGCCAGCCGCGGAAAATGCTGCGCTTCAAGTCAAGATCCAGTTAGCCGACAAAGCATTGGCTGCCGCAAATGCTGCAGACGCGGCTCTGGCAGGCAAGCTGCAGATCGTTGAGCAACTGGAGTCGGAGGTGCGTGAAGGTGAGATGGTCGTGGAAGAGGAGATGGGCTCACTCCAAGCAACGCAAAGCAACTGCAACGCAGCCGCGCAGGCGGCCAAACAGGCCGGCGTTCAGCTGAAGACTCTCGGCGAGGCGGTCAAGAATGCCCAGGCCAATGTGATCAACTCGGAGCACGCTGCCAATGGCGCCCAGCAGGAGCTCACCGAGAAGCAGCAGCTGGTTGAAGCGGCCAGGAAGCGCGTGGAACTACTACTCCGGCAGCTCGATGCAGCGCGAACCGATTACCGTAATACACAAAAGGCGGCCGAACGTGCCGCATGCGCCGCCCAGGAAGCAAAGCAGCGGGCGACGCGGGAGCGTCGCAAAGCCGAAATACGCAGCAAGCTGCATCAACATATGCAGTAGTAGATTAAAGATCATAGTTTTAATTATCATGTATTTATATATTTTATTAACTATATATTCCTTTATAAATGCCCAAGCTGGAGAAGGAAAGGATTTTTATATATTTATATTTATATTTAGATACAGATTGGTAATCGCATTATATAATAATTAAATAAAAAGCAATCATTAGGCTAGTTTCTTGCCAAGGATATTGTGCTACTGCTCGTCATGCTCAGAGAGTCACCTGTACAGGTGCCTGCGTCCAGTGAGTCCACCGATTGCGACAGATCAGCAGCATTTGGCAAAAGTTCTAAGCTCAGAGCATGGGTGTTGTAGCAGAGCACCAGCTTGGTTTTCAGACCCTCGAAAATGCTTACCACACTCGGTTTCAGATTGAAGAAGATGATCTTCTGACGACGTCGTTCGAAATCCTCCACCATGGAAGAAATCACTTTAGCCGCCGTGAAGTCCGCGGCGAAAATGTATGTGCAGTCGATGACAATGGGCAGCGTGGTCTTGCTGCCGGACTTGAGAACCATGTTCCTCACGAACTCCACGGAGGGGAAGATCAAACAGCGATCGGGCGTAATCTTGATGAACTTAATGCCATGTTCTGTCTCCAGTTGCTCCAGCGTCACCCTGGGTCGTGCCGCATGGTAGAGTATGTACAGCTGATTGGCTCCAATAGCTATAACGATGCCAATTTCTAGAGGGAGTACCAAGCAGGTGATGAATGCCAGCAGACCAGGCACAAGATCAGAGCCTACAATTTGAGAAATCATCAACAAATCTCTAACAGAAATTCAGCAGTCTATCTCACGTTTGCTGCGCCACATAGGTCCAACGATTTGGTACTGGACTTGGAACACCACGGCCGATATGATGATGGCGGCCAGGACGGCTTGCGGTATGAAGTAAAAGTACTCGGTGAGGTAACTGATTGATAGCACCACGATGATGCCAATGTAAAGATTCGACATGTTGGTGCGACAGCCGCTGGCATTGTTGACGGCAGAGCGAGCCAGGCCACCGTTGCTCCGGTAGCCACTCACCAGGGCGGTGGCCATGTTAGCCACGCCGGTGGCGAACAGTTCTTGGCTAACATCGATTTGTCTGTCCTTGGCGAATGCCTTACAGACAGACACGTTCTCCAGTAGCGCTATAATCGGCACTATGATCAGGCCAAAGCCCAGACTGTGCACCATCTCGAAGAAGCTCTGGCCTGGCACTGCGGGAATGCCAGCTGTGGTATTGCCCGGCTGCGCCTCCACCGTGAAATTGGGCAGTGAAATGGAGGGCAAGCCAGGCGGTATGTAGCCTGTCAGCCGAAACGGATTCCTGTCGTTGGCCTCCAGATACATGGCCACCAGAGTGGCGCCAATGACAACAGTGGCATTGCGGGTAACGCCAACAAATTTGATGATCTCGTTGAGCACACGCTGCAACTGACTCCGTTCGCAGTTCTCTTTTGGGCCAATGCGTAACTGGCTGAGGCTACGTATGACCAGCAAGAGGATCAGGCAGCCACAGCCCAGACAACAGTCCCAAATGCGAAAGTTGTCGATGTCGCGGAACATGCTAATCCAGCTCTGCAGAAAGGAGCCTCCTTTACTGTTCACGCCCAAAATGTACTTCATCTGGGAGGTGAGCACAATGAGGGACACGGCACTGGTGAAGCCCGCGCTCACCGGACCCGACACAAACTCCACCAAAGCGCCAAGCTTGAAGATGGCCATCAGAATCTCAATGAAGCCGGTGAGAAATGTGAGCAGCACCGAGTGTGCCCAGGAGCCGTGTGCGAACTGATATGTCATGAGCGAGGCCACGGCTGTGCTGCCAATGGTATTATCTTTGCAGGTGCCCAGCAGAACGTAGACAAAGCAGCCCAAGAAGGAGCCGTAAAGACCTGACTCAGCGGGCAAGCCCACCACGCCCGAGTAGGCCAAGCCCTGTGGAATGACCGTGAGGCCCACTGTGAATCCGGCTATCAGATCCCCAACGGCATCTTGCCTGTTGTACTTGGGTAGCCACTCAATTATGGGTAGGCGCTTCTTAAGTGTCTTCATGCGACACGCATTCCTCGCATAGCTCATGCAGCACGAAGGCGTTGCTTCATTCTCCTGCCTGGCCGCCTCCAGTTGCTCTAGGCTCTTGCTCTTGGAGGTGCGATGATCTGTGATGAGTATACAATCCGTAGAAGAGCTACGAAACTGGGCCTCGAGACTCTGACTCACTTCCGCACGCTTGCGGAAGGTCACCTCAGTCTCCAGTGTGGACATTGCGATATGATTCTCTGTAATACCGGTTGCCTCCGGCTGCTAGCTTGGTTATGCAGCGACTGAATGATAGCGCCGGATGCTGAGCAGCTAAAGCGCGATCTTATCAAAACTGCCAATGTTTGCCCTGTTGAAATATGTGGAAACGGGACGCCAGTTGTTTGTTTCGGCCACACGACTGTTGCTCTTGTTTGGCCACCCATTATCGACCCGATCAACTGGCACAGGTGTCGTCGACGATGTGATAAATTTTTCCATGACTCAGAAGTAGACTGAACTTCAACGACAAATTCAGCAAGCAAATACACATATAATTCCTATCATATCTTAGAGGAATATTGACATTAATCAGAGTGAAGTCTTATTGTGGGCTTAATCAATTTGAGCAACATTAATAAATAAATCAATTGAATATAATTTTTTTTTTGGTTTATTTAATTTTAATGTTTTTTTTCATGATTTTTAAAAATTGTATTTTAAAAGCATCGCATTAGATCATATAAAGTAAGATATATCATTACAATATACAATTGTATCCGTTTTTGTTTTTATGCGTATTTAAAATTAAAATTGTAATATTATGTTTAGGCAATTTTATAATTCAATAGCAGTAAATTGTTTCAGAGACCATGGCTATATGTATATGTATCATATATAATTATGTGTATATATATGTATATAAGTATGTATGTACGCGTATGTGTATGTGAATATTTATAAGCTCAAGCACTTTCCATGTGCACATTGTAAAACTAAACGAAATGAAACAAAATTAAATTTTTAATTTAACCGTATCAAAACGAGAAAAATCGTTACAAAAATTGCAATTTGCAAAATGGGCACGTGTAAAGCTGCAGCGTAAATATCTGAACAATCCAAAATTTATATTTGCTTAAGGAAAGATGTTTTTGTTAAGGTTACAACACGATACAATTAAGCAGCTTTGTTTTGGTAATTGTAAATGTCAACAATGCCAATATCTAGATCAAATTAATTTAAATATTTCATTGTATGTGTGTGTGTGTGTGTGTTTGTTTTTGTTTTTTTGTTCGACAACAAACATTTGCATAACTCAAATAACTAACAAATGATTAGGCATATGATAAATGAACACAATGCCCATATGTGGGCAGTAGAAAAGAAAAAAATTGTAATTTAAATTAAATTTGATATAGAACGCAACAAACATTGAAACAAACGCAATTGTGCAACCAGCGAGTGGTACAACTTTCGAATTAAACAGCAACAACAATTGGGTTGGAACTATCAACTACATAATGTAAGGCTCATATAAGCATGTATATCATGTATACATATATGAGTATGCGGTAGGCATCTGCCCGGGGCTGCCAGAACGTCTCGGTGCCTACGGCCAAACGCCAATGGTATAGTTCCTGCTCAGATGACCCATGCGCCGCTGACGACCAACTGCAAAAGATATAGCAATGAATGGGGATTAGCAACGCTTCCTCAATTTTATGTGAATGGTTAAGAGACGTAACACCAACAGCGGACGAAAAAAACTTGTTAAAAATGTATAAATAAATCAATGCATGACGCACGATTGATTTATATCAGATGCTTGATAGATATCAAGTGTCAACATTGGGTTTATCTATTATCTACAGACATATTGAAGTTGCAGTTTATGCTAAGCTGAGATATAAATATTTACTAAGCTACTTATAGACTAATATAGGTGTTAGATATAACACGCCCAGCTTAAAGATACTTATGTGATATATCTATCAGATACTTTACGTACTGCATGTTAACATCATTCTTCGGTGTTAGTTTTGCGGCTGGTTGTTGGGTCTGGGTCGTTTTAGGTGGTATTGTTGTAATTGTTGTTGCTGTTGTTGGTAGTGGTGGTGGTGGTGGTGATGTTGGTGGAGTTGCGGTTACACATAGTTACAAAAAGGGGGAAAATCACAAGATGTTGCTGAGTTGAGTTGAGTTGAACACACAGAATCGTTGACGCACTTGATGTTACTGCTGATGTTGTTGTTGCTGGTGTTGTTCAGGTGGTTCAGGTGCTGCTCATTCTTGTTAATTTCGTACATAATTGGACAATAAAACAAAGACACAAAACACACGCTCACACACACAGAAAAGGTTCTTGCTGTTGTTGATTGGTTGGTTGGTTGCTTGGTTGTGGCATGTTTTGTCTTTTTATTTACGCTGATTGAGGCGGTTCACACGTACTGCAAGACATAAAGAGAAAGAGAGAGAGAGGAAAGATAGGAAGAGAAAGAGAGAAGAGACAAGTACAATGTGATTAGTTAAATTGCAACACTAAACAGAGGAATACATATTATATTTTAGTTGGTGTTAATCATCAAAATACAAATTGTCAACAATTCAATCAATTTAATCCTTGGGGTACAACATTCAAGGCTAGGCGTACGAGGTGCACACCCATTGGGCTTATATAATATTTTAGTTCGGCATAAAAATTCGCTCGCAAGTCAAGTAAAGTTTGAGCAACAGATTCTTAGGATCTAAACAGTTTTTATTGGAGCTGGCTTAAGCAGAAGATGGAGTGGGAGAATTTTCATTAGTTGGGTTTGCTTAGGGTTAACGTTGGCTTTTGGTTAGGCTTTTTTTACTTTTCTTAGTCTAGATTTGTGGCACAAACAAACAAACAAACAACAAGGAACTGAGTAAAAGTTTTGGATACCAACTGTTCGGCATGGCTTGGCGCTGAGAGTTATGCTAGATGGATATATAAGTCGGTTTTTTGTTTGGCTTTGTTGTTGTTGTTGTTCGTGTTGATGCTGGCTTTGTTGTTGCAAGTTGAATTATAAAAATTGCTTAGACATCTTGCTTTATTTTAATTTTAAATATATATATATATATATTTATTGTTCTTTTGTTTTTGATATTTTATTGCAGTTATTTGAGGCTGTTTTTGATTTAGTTTTGGTGTTTTTAGTTTCACTTAAAAATTGTACATCGCAGTTTAATTCCTATACGAAGAGAAGTTTATTAGAGTTCTGTGGGTTTAACAGCAATTTCTGCTTGGGTTTAGTAAAGGCCAATGAGAGTGTCAGATCAGGAGTTGTGAGTGTTTCATGCAGCATGGGAGACGAAGTTAACAAACATGCAA
The DNA here is from genome assembly GCA_035045845.1 of Drosophila buzzatii. NCBI lineage: Eukaryota > Metazoa > Arthropoda > Insecta > Diptera > Drosophilidae > Drosophila > Drosophila buzzatii. The sequence goes on from JAWNOS010000198.1 coordinate 920,615, forward strand.
TTCTAAATTAAAAACTTAAATTAACATTTCAATCAGTATTGGATGCAAACAAAGTACAAAAAGATCAGTACGCTTAACAGTCTTGAGTTGTAATTGTTTTTGTTTTGTTTTTGTTTCACTTTTAAGATCTCATAATTTTGAATATACTATTAATATGTATATATACTACACATATGCTGCAGCATTCAAATTCGAAAATGCTTTTGGTGTTAGACGTGTTTGCGTATAAAAAGAAACATTTTACGTAGAATTCGTGTTCATAGATACCTGTGTTAGAGATTAGACAAAATTATACACATTACGTCTAAAGAGTTTTTGCTGGGGTTAGATGCCTTGACTTTTGTCGTAAATCAGTTTCAAATATATCTTCTCTTTATATGTGCTTGTATCGTAGATATATTTACATATTTGCATGTATCAATGGTTCGTTCTGTGCATTATAGATATGTGTGTATGTATATTTATATACATATGCATGTGTGTGTGTGTATATATATAATTTATATATTATTTACTTTTTGGTCTCTCTAACGTATTTAGATGCCAGCGTTGCAGCTGCCGCTTCTTTCTTTTCATTTTATATATTGTTTACACGTTTAATTTACACAGATTAAACTTGTTGTTTTTTATTCGTTTTTTTTTCTTTTTTAATTTTTAATTTACAAAACTCAATAAAAATGTATAGTTTAGTTGCTTTGATTTGATTTTTGTTCTTTTTTTTTATTATATCGTTTTTTCTTTTTCTCTTTGTTTATTGAATTCTTGTTGACTTTCTATGCAGATTATTGAAAAATCTGAACTGCAGGCGTAACTCAAGATCTTTTCTTACTGTAAACGAGAAACAGAGAGACAGAGATAGAAAGAAAGAAATAGTACACAAATGATAATAGACGAAACACATAAGAAACAATGTAAAGCGCGTCGTCGAGTCGAACTGCTCGACTCTTGACTGTCTGAGAGAGGGTAATATTGTTGATCTGTCAGGGGGTAGAGTACAAGAGTACGAGAATAGACTGAGTTGGGGTAAAACAAGATACAAGAGCTGGTGGTCTGCTCCTGGAGACTTTACTGGGGTGTTAGTAGCGCACAGCTAATGCTGATGGATGGGCGTGTCCCAGTTATATACAAAATGAATCAAAATGCATGAGCAGCGCTGCTGAAAACGACGACAACGATCAGGTACAGATAGATTTACATTGTGTTTTTCTTTGTATTGGGTTGAGTTTGAGTTTTATGTACACGTTCTTGGTCTGCAAGACGTAGAGAGCTGGATCTGGCAGTGGACAGAACGAGCCCTGCTTTACACCATGGGCAAAACACAAAATGTTGGTGGATAAAGAGGCAACAACAACAACGTTACTACGAAACGAGGTGAAGCGAGGTGAGAGAACGAGAATTGATCGAGTGATGGATGTTTGACTGTCTGTACATTTTGGCTGTGTCTGGGCGAACTCCGCTCCGGTGTGCATGGTGGTGTTGGTTGTGTTTTCTGTTGGGTGTTGCTTGGTGGCTTCACTCACGTGTGCGCTTGGTAGACGCTCTCGTCGTCATAGTTGGGCGTCACGGCCCGACTGCCGGGCACCACCATGTTATCGGGATCGATCTCTGGATCGTAGGCATCGCCGCCGCCGCCGCGTATGACCATATTGTCGGGATCGACCTCCACATCATAATCGGCCGGCGGCTGTGGCGACGGTGATGGCGATGGCGACGGCGAGGGCGTTGCCGAGTGAGCCAGATCACGTTCAATCTCCATGTTGCTGGGCAATATCAATTTGGGCAAATTGGGCTTAAGTTTTTGCACCCGGAAGACTGAAGATCGTTTGCAATTTTGTTGTTGTTGTTGGTTGGTTGGTTGTTTGGTAGCGGTTGTTTAATATACACAGAGGACAAGTTGAGTTGAGGGATACAGTTTGATAGTTTTGGGATTTAAATATAATATATAACAAATAATTGATTAATAATGTGTACACAAGTTGTCGCACATTCTATGGTATATACAAGACACACAGATTGCTCACTGGCACTGACGAGGTAAGACACAATACAGAGGAGTTACTGAAAGGGGAACTATACACAGAGCCATATATATATATATGTTTGTGATGGGGCAGTAGAAATAGCAAAATGTTTATGTGAAGAATGATATTCCCGTACAGCTGACTTAGTATGTAAAACTGACTTAGCAAAAGTTGATATACTATATTATATATATTTATATTAATTTAGATCTACTGATGTCAATGAATAAGTTCTGATCGAATGAGTGAGCGAATGTGATCTTAAATAAGCTCGACTTAAGCATATGTAACTAAATTTTGAACACTTGGTGACGCAACGCAACGAAACGAGAGGTGAAAACGAAAACGAGAACGAGAACGAGAACGAGAACGTGAACGAGAACATGAACGCAACGAACGCTGAGTGGTGAAAGATGTGCAGAAGTATTAGGCTTTACGACTGGACTATAAAGAGATGCCAAAGAAGTCGGGTGGGTTCTCGAAACGATAACATTTTACCTGGTTACCACAAGAAAGAAATAGACAGGAGGGAGAGTTTTTAACTATTTTAGTTTGGTTACCAACGTCGTTTGAGTTCTGAGAACGGATATTCAAGCTTAGATCTCCTTCTCATTCGCCGAGCGCAAGCGGCTCAGGGCAGCCCTGGATGTGGAGGCTTCGGCTGCGTTTCCAGTTGTGGTTGATGTGCCTGCCATTGAAGTCAACTGTAAATTGCGCGCAATGCGCCCTGATGGCAAGACATGAGCAGAATCTGATGCATTAGTCCAAGTGCGAGCCTTCACAAACTGCTCGAAAGCAGCCAAACTCTTAGCCTTTGCGTGTGATATGGCAGATGCGGATGTAGATGGAAATGCTGATGCTGATGCAGATGGGGATGACGGTGACGAAGCGTCGGCGTGGAAAGCTAACGTACCTTGTTGCAATTCACCTAAACGCGAGTGAGGTATACACGAGTTATACGTGAATAAAGGCCTATATATATATATACACATAAATTGATTATATCAATAAATTCAAAGGGAACGCGAGCCTAGCGAGCGAAGTTGCGAACGCAGAACCAACGCTGAAAACCTGCAACAATTGCCTATGGAGAAACTGCTGCCAATGGCAACGAGCAACTTACTTCTGTCGATGTTGCGCTGCAGATGGGCGGCCACGCGATGACGCGCATCGTTGAACTCCAGGTGCAAGCCAAGTCGCAGTAACGATGGGTTCTTCTCCACCAAGTTAGTGATCTCCATTTCGATCTTGTTGCCAAGCACCGCAGATCGCTGTGTGTAATCATAAGACAGGATTTAGTTCTTAGTTATATGGAACTTAATTTCTCTTTCACCACTTACCTGATTGGAGGCCCTGAACTCCTCGATGGTGTGACATTTGAGCAGAGCTTGCACTAGCCTGACAATTGTGGGCGGACTGAGAAAGTTGGTTTCAACATTTAATACTCTCAGGGTTTTGCTTTTCTCGATCGCTTCGGCGAGCAGGAGAGCTGTCTTATCGGTCAGTCCGACGTTTGTCAACGATAGAACTTCCAAATGTTCATTTTGAGGCAGTGCGGCAAAAAGTTGTTCGAACTTCTCATCCGAAATATTCTAAAGGCAAACAAAGATTCTTGCTTAGCTGATCTGTAAAGCTTTGCACTTCAATCAATGAGCACTTACCTTAATGTTATTCAAGTTCAGGTCAACTAACTTGTTGTCGTCATCCTTGACGCGCTTGATTGACTCATCCACATCTGTGCTGTTGGGCGGATCCATGGGGAACAACTTCTGCTGTGTTGACTTTGTGATGCCATCCCAGCCCAAGCCCACGGGCTGGCCCTTGTTCAGTAGCGAGGCGTGGTACTGATCCTGGTTCATCATCGAGTGGAAGCCAAGAATGGCAGCCAAGTCGATAATTTCCTCCTGCGTGGCATCACTGAGAGCATGCTCATACTCCTCGCCCATGTCAATGGCGATTTGTTCCTCTGCCTCAATATCACGTGCATCCCGTGGTGGTGGCACCCACTTCTTGCCGCGCACCTTGCCCTGCACATAGGGCTCAAACTCCGGCTGATCGGGCGTCTCGATCGCCTGCTTGTTAATGTGCTCGATGAGCTGTTTGCGATTCAGCGGCCCAGTAGCATCCTTGGTACACTCGTAGCTGCAGCGCTGATCTGGTGGCAGGAAGTTGTCCTGCAAAGTCAAGGATAAGTTGAATTGACGAAATAAGAACGTAAATTGAAGTGCTTGCTTACATCGGGATCAACCTCTTTGGCCAGTATGGTTATCTCTTCGGGCGACAGTTGCGCCAATAGACTCTCCACATCCACATCATCGTATTCGCTTAAGTCCTTGCCGTATAGCTTGGCCGGCGTTGTAAGCGTTGTTGTCTTTGTGGTGGACGAAGTCTGCAAATGATACAAATTATGTTGATATCAGTGCATTTACTATATACTCAAAATTAATATTAATTTCACACATTCTTAAGCAGCTTTAGAGTAGCTGGCGGCTGTGGTGCGCGCCGCTTGATCCTAGGCACGGGTCGCAGCTTGATCTTCTGAAACTCAGCCACTGGCGCAGTGCTCTCCATGACGTGTCTTATGACACTTTTTGCAAATCAATAAATGGCGAACCAGAAAAAAATAAATAAATAAAACTTAAAATAACACAATGCAAATCCAATTATGCACGTGTAAACTGGCAGCTTTGACGCTCGCGATGACGCTGACGCGGTTAGTGTGGTTAGATGTGTCCGGGACTGAGGCTCAGCAGCGACTGACGCGCACTAAACACAAGACACACAATTAAGGTGCAACCCGGCCGAGACAGCAGCAAGACAAAACAAGAGTCGCAACAGCCGTGCAACATTTGCTTGACGCGCGGTTTGAGCCAAGAGCTGCAATCGCAACTGCCAGTCAGCCAGTCTTCGAGTCAGTGAGTCAGTGAGACTCGCTCCAAGTTGGCGTAATCGACAGTCGGTGGCAATGTAAATTAGGCGCATACATTTAAAGCTGCAGCGGGACCAGCGGGGGCAGCCAAGTGTGGCACGCTGTCTGCACTTAAATGACTTCCACTCTAAAACGATGAGCCGAGCATGAAATCGAAGCCCAAGCCTTGGCAGGGTTGAGGGGCCATAAATAAACAAAAGTAACCAAAGTAAAGCAGGCAAAAGCTAGCAGCCCCCAGCGATTGATTTGTTGTGGGAAAGTATTGCGCAGGTTTTTCTCTTTGTCTGAGATTTATCGCCAGCCTGGCATTAATGAAGCAATTGGAAATTAAAACAAAACGCAAAGCATGGCCAAATAAATAAAGCCAAGCGTGCAGCTATCGCGTAGCAGCTAACTTGGCCAAGAGCTGCTGACATAGGGACACGAAGTCAGTTAACTAAAAGACATGCGGCCAGAGGGCCAGCAATTTACATAAAATAATTGTACAGCACGCTGAGTGGGCTCAAAGTTCTATCAAAGCGTGACCCAAACAAACAAACCAACTGAACTGAACCGAGCCGAACCGAACCTAAGTGAACCCGCCTACCAGCCAGCCAGCCAGCCAGCCAGCCAGCGGACAAAAGCCAAATCTAAAGACGCTGCCAAAACTGGTTTCAGAGGGCAGCAGCAGCGACCAAATGACGAGTGCGCCAGGAAGCGAGACTAACCACATAAACCACTTTTCGTACTTTGCTGCAACTTCAGTGCGCCATTTAAGTGAAACCGGTTTCGCTCTAAAGAAAACAAGTAAGAGTGCTCTAGCCAAGGAGTTCACAATCCAAGAGATACTCTCTACATATTCGCGAAAATATGAGATATATTCAATAAAACGTCAGTCTGATCTTGCTATCAACTTAGTAAAATACTACTGCATTCTGATTATGTAATTATAATATTTTATTTATATATATTTAAATAATTAGTCGGTGATCAAATAATACTTTTATAAACATTCCAAAGCCTGTATTGAATATCTACACAAAAAAACAATTGTAAATGTTAAATAGGAAAAAACTGTTTTATTATTATTTTTAATGATATGCCTCTAGCTCTAAAAATTAAAACAACATGTACAAAGTTACTAAAAGCCATAAATTATTATGACGCTCATAAATGAAGAGTTTCAATATCAGAATAACTTGTTTTACATATGAAATATGATAGACTAAATGTCAAAGTTTTTTATATTCTCATTTTTATAGTCCCTAAAATACAAACACATGATTGGTTGGACGGAAATTGTCATTCTAATCAAGAATTAATGCCTTATTTTTATACCCTGAGCCCACTTGAAAATGGGAAATCAGGGTATAATGGTTTTGATTATTTTTATTTTTATCTATTGCTAATTTCATTTTTGTTTGATTGGGCATACTCTGCTTTGTAAATTTCTAATTAATACAGGGTATAATAGTAACAACTTTAACTAGTTGTTGCTCTCCGGCTTCAACTCCAACTCCACCTCCATCGCTGCCATCTCCTCTCTGGCTAGCAAAATGTGCTCTTAAATGGCCATGTTCAAATGTAAGTATATGTGTCCAAGTTTGGCCAAAAGCTCTGCAGATGCTACGTTCAGATACGAGAGATACAAAGTACAGCTAAATGCTGCCGATTGACCCACTTTAAAGTGAGTGGCATGCATTGAAGCAGCAACAGGGCACAGATAGCAGTCTACGAAATATTATGTCAGGCTGCCTCTAACGGCAAACGGCCAACGGCCAACGGAGAACGGAGAACGGAGAACAGAGAACCAAAGCTAGCAGCATGTTGACATTTCAATTGAGGGCAGACTTAGATTAATTGAAATAAACAGTTTTTCGAGGCTGCCACATCAATGACGCAGCGAATGCCACGAGCTGTGAATGGTTTTCAATTGTGGCGCCTAAATTGCGCCTCAGCCTAACGTTTTAAACAAGTCGTAGACTCAGAGTCAGAGTCAGAGTTAGAGTCAGGTAGCTGTGCCACAATCGTATCTAACACCACGTTTCACGCAGAGCAACAAATTCTCATTAAAAATGAAAATAATTGCAAAAATAATTGAGTTCATGGCACTCCCGAGACTCTGCCACTCAGATAGGCGCTGCTAATAATTTAAATCGGAAAAAACAGGCACAGCAATTTGCAGTGAAAACGAGAAAAACAAAGGCCAAGCTAAGGCGACAAAGTCTTTTGCACATTTTATTTGTTTTAATACTATGCAAATTGTTCAGGACTTGCATAGCAAACAGACTTTCCTTAGTCAATGGCAATTAACTTTAAATTCATTAAACCATTTCATAAACTTTGAAAAAACTTAAATTCTACTTTAAAAATAAAACATCATATTATTTACCGATCATTTTTACTTTGAGTATTATTGATGGTACTTTGAAAACTTACGAATTCAAAGAAGATATATTCGTTATATATAGTTATACAAAATTCAAAAAATATATCTGACGGTTAGAGGGTTAAGCCCAAAGAGTGTATCCAAAGTTCTGGCTAAGCCAGTGCTATTAGCCATGATTCTCAGTATCTTACTAGCTACATTTCAGCACTTAATAGCTGAAGGCGGGCCACTATCTATAGCGGAACGGCCAGCAGTTGTAGTGGGGCATGAAGACGCACCCACCATGCAAATGCACCGTAAACAACATAAACAAGGTGGCGTAACGAGATATAGTATAAATATATTGTATCTGACAGATACGATGGAGCGAACAGTTGTCAACATGCGAGGCGGCCAATTCGCGAGTTAAGTTACGTATTTAGCGGATCGGTTTTAGCATAGCTCATTAACTGCAACGGGCCTTGAAACGGGAGCAGGCATTGAGACGTGTTTAACCAGCTGCAGCTGCCACAGTCCATGCTCCATGCTCCACGCTCCACGCTCTGCCCTCTAAGCTCCACGAAATGTGCGAATAACAAAAATCAAAACATGTCTAATGCTATTTTCGGTGATTTGCAGATTTGCGAATGTGAATGAATGTGGTGGTGGTGCGAGTGGTGGCCAGTGACTGGCAAGTGGGTCAAGGTGCTTAGCTGACTTAATTAAGCGGCACCGACCACTTGGGACTCGTTGTGGAGATCACGTTTTTCGAGCGGAAAATCCGCAACAAACAAAAAATCATGAAATGCAAAATGTTCATACAAATCGGCCTTTCCGCTTCGGGCTGCAGGTGAAAAGTTGGCCGGGTCGCAGCCGCCACTAATGACTAATGGCTGGAAATGTGTGAGCACGCCCAAACATGGCCATGTAGGAAGTGAGCTGTGCCGTTGAGGATGCGCGCCAGATGCTGCGCGAATACCAGGAAATTGTACGTACTTGAGCGGAATCACGTTAGAAAATACCAAAAATCTTAATTATCTCGCAGCTCTGCCGACGCGCTCTGCGCTCAGGTTTTATGGCCGGAAAGCATTTCTGCAAATTAGCATATGGGAAATTGCAGGGGTAATAGCAGCGTGAATCTGGAAATGGTTTTTCATGGTTAAGATTAAGATTTTAGCAGAAGGTATGCCAAGACAAGGTTTGACACACTGGATTTGAGGTAAGCTGTTGCTTTGTGTTTGTCTAGAGAAACGTTTTTCTCTTTTTCTGTAAATTCAATCTTTGACTTGTTTGTAGCTACCAGAGACAGTTGACTAATACAGCTTGGCTTGGGCTGCTGGCAATGTAGAGCAACATTTTAGTGGTTTCCACCATGCATTTGGTATCTGGCTCTGGGCCCTAGCTCAGCTCCAGCCATTGTAACCGCAAATCACATATTCAGTGAACAGCAATAAGCTCTTATAGCTTGGCAATATTTTATGCAATTTGCATGCCAGTGATAAACCCAGAAGGCGAGCTCTATTGCTGCAGCTGACAGCACACAGTAGACACAGCTGGCACAGCTGGCACTGCTGGCACTGCTGGCACTGCTGGCACTGCCAGCCACCACAACTCCCATGGCAAAGAAAAAAGTCGACAGAAAGTGAAATAAAATAGAACTTGGCCCTGGCCCTGGTTGGAAAGTTGAGACCACATTGGTCATTCTAAAGCAGCTTCGAGTGTCGGATGTCGAGTGCTGAAAACTGAGAGCCAGATAGTTCCGTTTCAATGCACTGACATCGGATGGTTTGCCGCCTGATTGGGCACGCATTGCCACCGCTGTTGAGAATCTTGGCTAACTTGGCATTAGCATTGCCATTGCCATTGCTATTGCAGCAAAGCGGCAAATTAACAACGGCCAAAAACAGCTAACGACATGACGAACACTTGTGCCCAAGTCGAGAGAGTGGGCCAAAACTTTCCTCGATTTGCGGTTCGATTTGTGACAAAAACATTTACACAGCTGTTGACCAAGCTAAAACAAAAGCGAAATGTTCAAGTAATTAGACTTGGGATGATGAAGATTTAATGCTCTTACGAATATACTTGTATCAGATGTGACTAATGTAGATGTATTAAGTTGACTCACAATACTCATACATAAAAGTTGACACACATTTTTAAATTTAGCAATCAATAGAGAACATGTATGCAAATGTTTTATATTTATATTTATTTTTTATTTTTTATATAATTTTATATTTTATTTGCAATTGTGTTATCTAAACAATTCAATTACTATTATATATCACATCAAACATAGCAAAACAATTTTTCATTCTCATAGTTGGTATACCACAGAATAGGGTATACAAAAAGAAAGAGTGAAATGTGTGTTGACTCCATTTATGGCTATATATAGAGCCAAGTGCGTCGACTACTTTTTCCTGCTTGGATGATATGGAGTTTAGCTCAAAATGAGAAACGTGCAGCGCATTTCATTTGTCGTGCGGCCAGATCATCAATAAAATGTCAAATAAGCAACAGCAACGACTGTGGCAGCAGCAGACCAACAAAGCAGCATCCAAAATACGTAAATAAGGGAATGTGGACGGAACAAAGGTGGGGGCGTTGCTGCTGCTGCTGCTGCTGTTGCTGGCGTCGACATGAAGTGCGCAAAATTTATGTAGTTTGCATTTTGCCATTGAATTTGAAGTCTGAAACTTTTGTCACGTCGCAGCATTTTAAGCGTTCACGAAAAAAATGTGCTCAAATTTGTGAGAGCGAAATGCCAGGGAATATCAAATTTGTCGAACAATAAGAAAAATAGCGTAGCACTTATTTAAAACAAAGAAAAAGCTTAATAATAGTTGGGAACGGCTGCGAAAGTGAAAGCTAATTCAAACAAAAACTCTTTGTTTTTCTCTACTTTTGGTTTTGTTTTTCAACTTTTGTAGGCTTTTAAATGCAATGCAAATGCAAATTGATGTCTATACGAGTATGTAAATTGAGTGAGACCCGTTGGGCTTACGCATCGTGCGGTCTTTGGCCTGTCCATAATTAAGCGGCTTGTTTATACTACACATCGAATAGTTTACACATTGGGGAAATGCGAACAACGTGTCATTATGCGCATGCAAACGCCTCGCAGCCAGCCAGTGCCAGCCGGCCAATGAACTCGGCCCATTTGTAGCCGCTCAGTGGCTAGAACGACTCACAGCCGGGTTGACATTTGAAATCTGAAATGCAGCAGCTAGTTGCAATCAGAGTGGTTTCTGTTGCCAGTTGCGGGCAATTATGCAAATGCTGGCCGCGCACACCATGCCACATGCCACACAGCTTCTGTCGCTGCCCTCAAATTTGGTAACACTTTCTGTGTGTTTGTGTGTGCGTGTGTGTGTGTTTGTGAGTGGCAAGCAACCGCAAGTGCAGTTATAGCTGTAGCTGCAGATGATAGCCAACATTGCCAACAAGACGACGACGATGTTGTAATCGAGTCTGATTTGAGCACACAGATGGAAACAGAAACGCGGCGCTTGCATGCGATGTGATTATAAACGCGCGCACAGCATAAATCGCGTGTCTGTGTTGCATGAGCGGGGCCGGGGGCGTGGGCGTGGCAGTTGCAACACGACTGCCTAATAAGTCACTGAGGCAATCAGTTGAACATGCGCGGCTAAAGAATTTAGATTTTCATTAGCTTTCAGATGGCATTTGACTTTGAAAGGAAAACCCTTTGAGACGAGTTTTATCCTTTTAAGCAAACTCTAGAAATGTCTAGTCTAAGCGAAAATGAATAGCAAACTTCGATTTGGAATATATAGTGCTCTGACGCTCTTACACTTACATTTTTGGAATATCGGAATAATATCACGAATTGAATGCGGCGTTGGCTTACTGACTGCCTCTACTGTGTTAAATGTCACATTTATTGATCCGCAATAATTTAACTAAATAATTCAATAGTGAGAATTGCATGTTTCAATCATTAATTTTTCGAAATCAATTAATAGCACGTAAATGAATGAATTACACAGCTTTGATAAGTGAATTGCTGCGAAGGTAATCACAGTGCAGTTGTCACCTTGCTATTATTTTTAGATCTGATACATTAATAAATTTAATTACGTTCAAGAAATTACGAACAACTTATCTTCTACTTGCTGCTGATATTGATCACACAATCTTTGCGATTTTCCGCTGGACTTACCTGTAATTAAAAGAGAATAAAATGAAACATTTAGTCAAATGAACATTAATGAAGGTATATAATGTATATATGACTGGGTAAGCTATATACATATATATGCATAATTGTATTTGCAACGAGCATAACTTTTGACAGGCGACGCAGCTGAAAACTTTCTCATGTTTCTCGGAGCTCAGCTCAGCTGATGGGCGCACTCAGTGCACGAGTTGTGCAGGTAATTACACGAAAGCCATACGCAAATTACGTAAAAAGATTAAATTTGTAAGATAAATTGGAGCAGACCCCAAACCAAAGAGCAGACCGGAAAGTGCAGCCCAGCCAGCCAGCCAGTAGACACTTGGCTGGGAATAAAAAATGCCGCTTTATGTGGCAGATTTCATGGTGGCAGATAAAAATTGTTGCGGTAATAAATGGGAATTATGCAAAGTTTGAGCGAATGATGAAGTAAGTAATGCCCATCCAAACCAAATACGGTTAACGGAGCGTGTTATAAGACTCAACCGAAATCGGCTCAGAGGCTTCCAGATGAGTAAGTGGAAATTTATGAAAATAAGCATAAAGCCAGAGCTACATTTACAAGTAATAAGAAATGAGAAAAAATAAAGAAAAAACAAGAATGCTCGACAAGCTGTTTTTTATGGAATTTCCACAGCAGCCAACTCCCTGAAGTTTCCTGCCCCCAAACAAAGTGGAAGAAGAGAAAACACTTTAGGCCTGTGTCTGGCCTGAGCTAAGATGTTTTCCTCTTCCTCTTGACAATGTTGTTAACAGCCAAATTTAAGTGGCTAACAACTTGTACAAAGTTCGGCTGACAGTTTGAGGCAACATGCAAAAGAAAATGCTGAAACGCTTTAATCGCCCCAACGATTTTCCATATTTTCATATTCAAATCTGAGTTCTTTGTACAAGGTGCGGACTAGACTTGAAATTCGATTAGCATCTAGAAACGCATTAATGCTGGCTTATTTTTTGTATCAATGATGATTTCATTGCTGGCTTGTATCTAATGGGCTCAGCAAACAACTTTCAGGTTTAATAATTTGTGTAAACGCATTTTATGAGTTCTTTAAATTAGAGTTTCTCTAAATTATTGTAAAATGTTTAAGTTGTATATAGAGACAGGTTTTAATATCTATCAGTATAAATAAGACAAATATTTGAAAGCCGCAAAGCTAGTATATCGATTAACCTAGTTAGGGTAAATTTAGGATTTTTAATTTTTTTATATTATAGTCCAAAATTTATGAAAAATGAGAAAAATATATTTTAGACTAAACAGGATGGGATTTTATTTAAATTACTACACTCTGGCTAGCAATATAACATTTCAAAGTCAGATATTGCCAATGATATTATTTGCTACAATTTAACTGCAAATTGTTAACGGAAACTTAGCCAATTTAAATGCCATTATGAATAATAATAATATAATGTAAAATATAATACAAAATAGAGGGAAAGGGAAAACATATTTAAAAGAGTTGAAGCAAAACAAAAAATGAAAAAATTGGGAAATCATTGAAACATCGGGAGAGATTTTTTCTGCCGTTAGTTTATCTTGCTAAACAAGCATAGTATATTTAAATATGTAATGTACACATGTGTTTAGAAACGTGTGAAATTTGAATTGGATATTATTAGCTACGCTTGCTGCACACGCAAACCAATTTTGACCTTCAAAATAGTATTTTGTCGACCCATTTAACATCTATACAAATAATATATTGCATAAAATAACATAAATCTGCTAATACAATTTGATATGTACTCGTTCCATTAGTTGTGTCGATGGCTCACATATAATCCGCCGTGTCTACTCATCATTTAAATCTGCGGAACGCTAGAACACACTCAATGGGTAAACTAGTTCTATTTCTCTTTTGTTTGTTGTTCGACAATTTTTCGTGTGCACAACGTCAATTAAATGCCGGAAATGGCCAATTTCAATGTTGGCCGACTGTCGTTTTTTTTTTTTTCTTTTTCTTTTTGCCCCTATTTCGAGGGGCTTTTCATGTTTTGCTTTGATGGCCGTCAAATGGTAAAATAAAAAACAAAGACGATTAATTACTTAGCTCACAAAAGACATTTAATGCGCTTTGTCGCCTCAGTGTGGGCGTCCAAATGCGCATCTGGCAAAGGGCTTAATTGAGGGGCAAGAAAGCGCAGCTTAATCACTATAGCATTATATGGGAGAGGTCAAGCAAAGTAATTAGTAGCAATACAAAAAGCTAATAGCTAATTTTTAATTTGTTGGTGGAAAGGTGGATAATCAACATAAAGGCTTTACTCATGGCGATTATCTTTGTATATATTCATGAGCCATAAACTAGAGAGTGAGTGAATGGACGATGGGTTAATCAATATTCATATTCTTATCTTTTACCTACAAGTGGGTAAAATGTTTACGTCAACGTCATAAATGTGCGGTGATTAATGCTCTATGCTGATAAACATGGGGAAAGAGAACAATAAACAGCTGTTAATTGTATTATATAAAAATGCAAATTTTATCAATTTAATTACGAATTTGAGCGAAATTTTATATGAAATATATAATAAGGTTGCCACGCCGCTGACAAAAAGAAAACAGAAAGCAGCTTTGTGGTGATATAATAACACGATATATTTTATAGCCGGCGATGGGAATCCATAATGAACACCAATATAGGGTTAGGTGACGTCGACCTGTAGCGAACCCTGCGATTCAGTGTAGCAACAACGAACATTGAAGAGAGCGTCGCAGCAAATGACCACAGCGCAAACTCCAGAGAGCGAACGACGCTGGATTGGGAGAGGAAGACACAGAGGGTGAGTGTGTGCGAGAGCACGCACTGACGTAATCGTTATCGCTGGCCGCCTCGCTCACACACCGCCTTCAATTGAGCACTGAGCACTGAGCACTGTGTGAGCGGGGTAAAAGGGAATGTCTTGATTTTGTTGTTGTCGAATAATAATTGAAATGAAATGAAATCATTCAAGGAAAACAGCAATTATCAATGAAAGATCCATTTGAACTGACGACTACGAAACACTACTGTCATATAGCTCGGATAAATCACAACAATAATAATACTACTAACCTCCATTGCGTTTTTTCTGCTTGTTTTTATGTGTTTCTTACAGTTGTCAAGGTCTCGTTGCCGCACAATTTCCAGTAAATATAGTTTTTATTGCACTTTTTGAGTCGTCACACACACCACGGTTAACTTGTGTTTTTTTTTTTATAATTTACTTTTTGTTTTTGGTGTGTTTGGGCGTGACACACACAAAACGAATCGAAATCCGCTGTGGCCTACAAAATATTTGTGTTTGTTGTCTTTTTTTTTTTCGTTTTCGTTCTCTGACAAACCCCGAGCTCAGTACAAGTAGAACACGCAGCGTTACAGAGCGATACTGTTAACAATATGCAGCCAGCGCAATTGTTTATTGTAAACACGTTACTACAGCGCGAAACGGCAGGCGGCGACGACGAAGTTTGAGAGAAAAGTAACAAACAAGGTGTAACAAACCAGGTTTAATTTAACTACTGAGCATCGATTGCGCATATCGAAAATAATAATCGAGAAATTTGAGTTATGGAGTTGCCAGACTACTGCCTTGTGGCAACATATTGCTTGGACTGCCAACCTGTGTGGCTGGACTGGGCGCAGTTTTGAGACCACTGAAGTCTATTACGCGCCGAAGTTTAAATTGCACTGGAAATTTAAAAGTAAATATTTGGGCCATTAAAAAACTATTTAGCTGATTCATTAAAAGTGTCTCTATAAACTGCAAGGTTTTCGAAAGTGCCTTCACTTTTATTAAAAGCTATTTTGATGGACACTAAGCAAACGCTCATAAAATTAAATAATATTTCTCGCCCACACACACACACACATAAAGACATTTGCAACCCTCTTTCGCTGTGAGACAAGTTTGTAGCATAAATCAAAAAGTTTGTGTCGCAATTTTTCACATCAAATTAATCTTTATCTACAATGTTTTGTATGTACTTTTTTTTTGTGAACGCTTTCGCATTGCGTCTAATTAATTAGGGTAAAATGTTGGACAGACGAAAGAAATGAAGGACCAGAGAAATGCCAAAAGTCGTCTGGCATTTTCATTGCATACTCCTGGGCGGAGGCAAATACAAGATGTCATAAAAATGCCATTGTAAGTAGTTGAACCGAAGTCTTTTGCATTGTTGTCATTGTTACCGTGGGCTTCTGTTATTATTGTCTGCTTGTTGCTATTATTGCAGGCAAATTGACAAAAACACGCAAAGGCAAAGGCAAAGGCAAAGGAGAGACTGAGGCAGCCAGCGCCAAACTCATTTCAGTTGCGTCGAAAAGATAAATGTGAAGCGCTTAAAAAAGCAATTACCGCATAAATTGCGCCTCGATGTTGCTGCTGCTGCTGCTGCTTTTGGCTCAACTACTACCAAATAGGCAGCCAGGCAGCGGATGCGGCGCATAAAACTTGCTACAAAGAGCTCCCACACTCGTTAGGTAGAGAGGGAGGTGGGGAAAAAAGTAAATGAAAGCCAAACAACAAGCAGGCACATGCGAGCACATCCTGGCTGTAAGACATTTCGCAAACAAATGTGCAAAACACGCGAAAACATGCAAAATGCATTGCATACCAAACAAGCTACTCAAACCGAATCTCAGGCCAGACCAGACCCAGGCCCAGACGCGGCTTGATTGTAAAATCAATAGTGGGAGTGACGGGCGCGTAAATCAAGTTAAAAGTCGCAGCAATCAAAACACCCGCAGCGCGCAATAAAAACTCATTAAATGGCCGCCGGGAGCTCTTACTATATAGTATATACTATATAGTCTATATGGATGGCAGGCGTCAGGTGTGCGCGACCAGAGTTTCAATTGGATTTAAGCAAATTGTGTGGGACACATCGATTTCTCATTAGATTGGACGCGGGCGGCCTGATGATATTTTACACGGCTGTTCAAATCACTTAAACAAAAATTTAATTGACTTGACGACGGCTGTGCACGTAACTGTCAAAGGGAAACGGAGCGCACAACACGAAACGGAAGCCAGGCCGATGAGGACGAGGACGACGACGAGGGAGGATGTCGGTGAAAGAACGAGCAGCCGGCTAGAGCTTTAGTGTCGGCGCCAGCTGCCAGTCTGCGTGGCCTACTGCCAATTTGTAGCCGTGTGGAGCGGAAATTTCTTCAACTTCCTGATTTAAATAATAGCAAACTGCCAGCCAGGCAGCCTTCCACCCCACTCCACTGCTCAGGCTGATGCGAAACTTGTCGCACCAACTGACGGCAGAGCCAACAACAACAACAACAACAACAACAACATGGGCAACTTGATTAGCATCAGCAGGCGCCGCGTGCCGCGCCATGCCTCAAAGTATCAGCTACAATTTTTTATTTTTATTTTATTTTTTATATGTATTTTATTTTATTTTATTTATTTTTTTTATTTCTGTTGGTCATTTGTTTGCGGCTAAGCTCAGGTCGTCAATATTTTGCGTGGGCGAATTTTAAATATTTGCATTTTGCTGTGACAACACAGCTGATAAGCCAATGTGTTTGTGTGTTGGCGTTGGTGTTGGTGTTGGTGTTTGGTGTTGCTGCTGTCAGTTGAAGCGTTAAGCAACAACATTCTGTGCACTTGCTACAACTTGGATAACAATTTCCGCATGCAAGCGCCATTGACACACTAACAAATGGCAAAGTTTCAAAAAGCCGACAAAAAACGGCCGACGCAATGCAGCGCCGAACGGGCCGAGACGAATGCGCAGCCGAAGCAACAGTAGCAGCAACAACAACAAACAGTGGCAGCAGTAGCAGCAGCAGCAGCCGCAACAGCGGCAGCAGCAAGGACTATAAGACAGGAGTTTAGTCCACGCACAAGCTGAGTCGCGTCGGCAACGTTGAGGCAGACGCAACGAGCGCTTCGCAGCATTCGCATATTACGCATACGCCACAAGTGCCGCAAAAAAGCAAAGAAACAGCAAGCCAAACAGTTGCCGCATATTCGAACATATAAAGGCTCAAACGAGATTCTTGGGCATTTTTACGGTTCGCAGTGAAACGCAGTCGAGCGCATAATTCCAACAGGATAACGCAGATAACACGGCTGTCCATAAAAGTGCGTGCCAGCATTATTATCATATTCCGGCCACAATTGCAGCAACAAAAACAAATTGAAGGCGAACGGGCTAACCGAGGGCTAACCATGACGCGTTCACGTACAACGGTGCGTATGAATGAAAATGCGCGCCATGAATGAATGCGAGTTTCGAGTTTCGCGCTGCGAGTTTCGAGTTGTAATGAGTTCCAGTTGGATCTGCTCTTAGCCTGGCTTATAGCCGCTGCTGGACGTCTGTCAGAGATTTATGCTTATGTCGCGAGTTTCGCTGTTGTTGCTCTTGCCTTAATTATGTTTATGCATGTGTGTGTGTGTGTGTGTGTGTGTAAGGGGAAATTAAGCAAGCAAGGCACGCCAATGTCTGTGTTTCCAGCAAATGCAAATAAAACGAAAACGAGAAAAAAAGCCGGGATTGAAAGAGTGAACGAGTGTGGCAATAAATTGGCAGGATATGTCAAATTTGGGCTGTCAACGCAGCTGGATATTAAACGTGCCATTGACTTTTGGGGCTCGCTCAATTTTTGTTGGGCAACGCAACATTTAACTTTCATTTGCATGAGCCAGAATTGATGGCCTTAACTCAACTCAACTCAACTTTGGCTGGCCAAAAAATAATTTGTTAATAGAGTCGCAGCAAGTTTAGCCAGGCAAATACCAATCGCTCACATTCGCAGCGGCTCAGCTGCGTGCTGTTTTCACTTTTGACCCTTTTTCCATGTGTCTAACATGTGTGTGTGTGTATGTCCACGTCTGTGTGTGTGTATTATTGCTCTTAAAGCCAGGGCTTTGACATCTAATTTATGAATGTTTTTAGCAGCCCAGACACGGAGTCAGGCTGTTCTTACGACACGCTCTATTTGCTTTTGCCCTTTATAGACTTGCCTCGTGTTTCCCTCATTCTTCTTTCATTTTTGTTGTTGTATTGTAATGTTTATTTATTTCTTGTTAAATAAACCGTCGGACTTTGGGGCATAATTCGCAGGCCATCAGCAGCACACTTTTGGAGTCCTTGAGCATTCTTTTCGCCATTGCAGCATTCGCGAAGCTGAGGTCTTGTAAAATATGTTGCCGAAAAACTTTTTTAATGAGTTTCCATAATCTTGAGTGCGCTTTATATTAATGCGCCGAGCCTTTTACACTTGCTTCTAATGATGTCTAATCCCCTTCGCCTCGTCCCTTACCCTGCCTGGCCCGAGGCCTTTTGTTCTTGTCAGCGGCAACTGCAGCACGCGCGATAAGCGTTTAATTGAAAGCTGCTCAGCCGAGCGCTTGATTGAATTTCTATATAGTAAAGTGCAAACTAGAAATTTGAATAGTGGCTCGAGTAGAGAGGGCGGTGGGCGGTGGGCGTTGCACCACAGTGGCCACAGTAAACGCATGGCTGATAGCTGATATTCATATGGAAGGGCTGGCCCATGTGGCCTTTGCCTGTTCGTCCGCTTAGCGCACACGCTCAAATACATTTCAAAGGATTTGTTTTTTTTTTTCTTGTTTAATATGCATGCAGCGCAGCGATTTTCACAGCACTTTTCAGCACAGTCCGTTTAACCTAGGCCCCTGACCCCTGCGCCCTTTGGAAAGTCCAAAAGAGCATTTAATTACAAAAGCAGAAGCACTGCACTCGTCATTTAATTTATTTCGCATTAAATGCAGCTCTGTCAAAGGCAAAAGCTATTAATTGCAATTGCAATTTCAATTGCATTCCAATCAAAATCAAATTGTGGTAGCTTTGAGTTCATCCCAAAAGTTGAATAGAAAACACATCAATAAATACATGTGGCTGATATAGGAAATAATATTTAATACGTTTTAGAAATTGAATTGCAACGAACCAAATGATTTATATAAAGAAAAATATTTCATTTATTCTAAAAAATTCTTTGTTTAATTATTCTACATCGGATAAAATAAAAACTTTGATAGAGAGAAAAAGTAAAAATTATATTTAATAATTTGCAATTTGATTTCATAATAAAAAACTTTAATTGCAACGAATTAAATGATTTATAAAAAATATAATATTTTATTTATTCTAAAAAAAATTGTGTTTTTTTTGTTTCTATTTTATTTATTTGGTATTCTACATTAGGTCAAATCAAAACTTTGATAGAGAAAAACAAGTAAAAATTATATATTGATTTTATAATAAAAATTTATAATCAAATTGCTTCATTATTGTGAAAAAATAAACTAATTTGAAAATTAAAATTATTTTTATTATTTAATTTCATTTTGACAAAATTTTATAAATATTTATATTTATTTTGTATATTTATTGTTTAATATGGTTACACAAATTCTGTATAAGTGTGATAATATATTTTTGAGTATTAAAAACTGAATTGCAATTTAATACTTTTCCATTTCTAGCCAATCTATTCAATTACAAAATTGAATTCAAATAATAATAATAAAAATATAAAAAATTGACAGTAATAAGTAATTCAATTTTTATTTAGTTTGAGTTTTATTAATTTTTCAAGAACTTGTAGAGAAGTTGCCTCATCTGAATAAGTTTATTCAATATTTGTATATTTGCTTAAATAAAGTTGCAAACTTTCGATGAACAAAAATTTTAATTTTATTTCAAATAGAATAATATTAACCGTACAAGCCTATGACACTTATTTATCGAACGAAATCAGTTGGAATTTATTTTATTCACATGACAGCGCTTGCTCGCGATTCCATCTGTCTTCGCCTTTCAATTAAAATAAAAAACATTTTAACAATTTGTTGTTTACACATGAAGCGAATTTTATGAATTTCAATAAAAAATGTCTTGCATGTCAAAGGCAACAAATATTCCCTTTAATTATATTAAAATGAACAAAAATGTAACATATTCCGCAGCGCGTTCGCTTGCCTGCACAATTTCATTAAAAAATAGTAAGCAATTGCCTTTGAGATCAATGGAAATTTGTTGCTCAGAGTTTTGTTACCACAATTTGTATGTGTATTAAATTTCGTTTGCTTCATCTTTATGCTTTTGGTTTTCATTTGTCCCGATGCATTTGCATGTGTCCTTTCCTCTCCCATTGTTGGGGCATCAACAATGCTGCAGCCTAGCGCTTTTCCTTTCTTGCCTTCTCCCATTTAGTTGGCCAAGGCAGCAGAAACTTTTTACTGCCAAGCTGGCGCGCATTGAGGAACATATTGAGCAACATGCAGCACAAATGCGACTATAAATGCGGCTTCAGCTGGCTGGCAACATGAAACGCAATTATGCAACATGTGTGCGCGGCTGCATGTCTGAAATCTTTGCTATGCCCCATGCCCCCCGTGCTGATGATTTTCTCTTGCCAGCTGTCTTGTCCGCTTGCGTGTTAAATGTAAATTCCCCCACGGCATAGTCTGACAGTTGACGCGGCGGATACGTATAATGTTCTGAATGCAGCCGTCATGGGCATGGGTAACTGTTCAAGTTCCTCAGCAAAGGCATGTATGTAAATGTGTGTGTGTGTGTGTGCGTAAGGTATGAAAGATTTTATTTTACAGACGGACAAACATTGTGAGTGCAGTCTCTAGTGTATGAGATTGTGACTTATACAGGCACACTAATATTTCAGCTTCAGCTTTTTCCATATCTTGACTTACAGCTGCTGCCCTGGGCATGGGCATCATGCACGGCAATGAGGCAATGAGGCAACCAGAAGACGCCCAGGTCCACCCCAACCAAGCCACCAAACCGCAGCACGGCAACGCAACCAAACACAGAGGGCAAATGCAATCTGAAGAGTTCGCTTCTTGGCTAAGTGCCGCCACCAACAACTCTCTAACTACACAGAGACCAAACAGCCGCTAGACGCAGCCAAGGAGCCCAGCTAGCTCAGTAGCTCAGTAGCTCAACAGTCGACGGAGTGACAGAGGAGCAAAGCAGGAGCAAAGGCAGCGACGGTTACTGCTAAAAACCACACGCAGCAGCGAGTGCTCGGGGCCCGCCATGTTGCGAGATATCTTTCTATATTTAGTTCTAATCGTTTTATTTTGCTTTATATTCATGGCGCAGTTAATCGTCAACGTTTACGCATTCCAGCGCCAGCCAACGCCCGCCCAAAGGGCCGAGCGCAATGAGATTATATTTGTCTAGGGTTCCTGAGGGCCACAAGTCATGGCATTGCCAGTTGCCATTTAATGAGCGCCACTCTAGCGAAGCAAAAAAAAAAAAGAAGAATAAACTTAAAGCTACAAAATCAAAGAAAACCCATTTGCCAGCCTGTTGGCTGCTGTCTGCTATCTGCTGCCCATTCCCCACTGAGTCGGGGATAATACTCCGGCAGAAGCTGATTAACTGGGTTGCGCGCTAATTAGTAACGGTAGTCTTGGGAGCGACGTCACGAATGCACAATACACTCCAGCACAATGAAACTTTGCGACACAATAAGTCGAAATGGAGCTGCGCTAGAAGTGAGCATCGCGAGCGCAAAGTTCAGGCTGCAATGAAGCAACAACAAAACCAAAAACAAAAGTAAAAACAAATTCAAAGGGAGAAAAATGTATTCGCAGTGCACATTGCACTCAGTTGAGTTCAGTTCGCTTTGCTCTGCTCGTTATGCCATCTGATAATGCAATAATTATTAATTTAAGCGAGTGCTTTACAAAATTTTCGTTGCCTACTTTTCAGGGCGCGATGCGGCCAACTACAGCGGCAATGAGGCGTCACAAGTGCTACTGGGCGTGGCGAATGGCTTTAGTTCGTATTGATTTCCAGCACACACGCTTGCGGCTCTTCATCGTTTTTTAGTGCTTTAGGATTGTTATTTTTTTGTGTTTTTTTTTTTTTTTTTTCGTTTTTTCTTTTGGGCGCGGCGCACAGTTTATTGTTTTCTTTTGGCCGCTTGAGCCGAGCTGCTCACGCCGCCTTGAGCACTCGAGAGCCATATACACACTTGACCGCATTCGCCTAGAGACATTACAATAGGCATGCCCAGTGGGCGTATATAGGGGCCTTGACTAGGCAAACATTCAAATTGACATGCTCGAGGCCTGGTGAAGGGTTTCACTTCAAAAACTTTCAAAATGTTGCCGAATTTTTCTAATAATTTGCAGCTTGCTTCGGCGAGTGTGTGTGTGTGTGTGTGGGAGCCTAATTGATAGCTGTCTGTTTGACCAAATGGAAATTAAAGTTTCATTTTCTAGGCAAGGAATTTATATTTTAATTTGAGCATAGGCAAAGTTTTCAAAAACTTTTCAATTAAATGAAATTACTTTTCCAGTTTGTTACGCAAGCCACGTTCAACATTTTACTCTTCGCTCTTGCTGAATTTATTTTTGAAGAATTTCAAGAAGGTTTTCATTTAATTTACATAGTTAAGGAAGGATAAGGAGTCTGGCGTCATATTCATATCGTAAGAACATTTCAAACGATATAACTGAATAATCAAAAACGTATTAACCGAGCGAAACAAAGAAAAAATAATCAAATAAAATAAATAAAGAAAAATGAATTAAATTAGAATCGAACATTTTGATTGAATTGTATTCAATTATAATTATATAACACATACATTTGAACAATAATAGTTTTAGCTATCGTATATATACAACTTTTAGTGTCTATAAATGGGATATTGCTAGTAAATAGGGCTTAATGAAAGACATGTGACAAGACATACTGTATGTGTAGTTAGAGCTGAACAAGGAAAATCAAATTATTTAAACGAATATCGAATGTCGAATAATATCGAATTAATTATGAATCAAATAAATGTTCAATTAAAAATCAAAATCTAAAGTAAATTTGTTTTATTTTAAATTCTTTTTAACAAAGGTTGAACAATATATATTTATATATATAAATATAGCACTCGAAGATCGACTAGCAGCAACGAGGGAACATAAATAAAGAACGAAGACGGAGAATCGTGTTGTTTATATTTCTATTCGAGTACAAAAAAGTTAGAGTATTCATATATGTTTCGATCAATTTGCTCAGACCAAAGATTCCCCTAAACTGCATGGAATTGCAATGCACACTTCATCTAACACACAATGAATCAGAGGGGGATTACATTTCGCCAGGAATGAGCACATCATGAACAACTTACAAATCAAAACTGAGAGCACACATCTCATTCCAATCCTCTTGCATCAGCCCTCGACTCTTAAGAAGACTTAAGGAACTTATCCATTTCCAACTACCCAACTGTACTTTAGCCAACAGAAGAGCGCAGTGCTTGTAGAATAAAACTTAAATTTCAAATAAACATTGTCAAATTTCAAAGGAGAGGAGATATTTGTATATATGTATATATTCATATTTTTAGCACTGCATTTGCACCACTTAATTTGGCTTATTTTGTGGGGCCAAGCTGGGTTAACACGCATTCGAGAGATGGCTTTTGAAGTGCTTGCAACTTGCAGCCGCAGTGACGCAAAAAACATAACAACATTTTATAAAATAAAATGAAACTACTTTGTGCCATGTTAATAATTTATGCAGTGGGAAAATAGAAAAAAGAGTGCTTAATGCATAAGTCTCAATTTGAAGATACCCTAGAGTTGGCATTGCTACCCATAATAAGTGACAAATTCATAATCGTGCTGTCTTCTACATCAAGTAATTAACTTATTAACCAATTAATGAGAATTAATTATTAATAGACTTCTCAATATTATTTTGTATTATTGTTTTATGTACTCAGCGCGCTCTACTTATGAAAATTTAAAGAACTGGGTGCTTTTCTTCTTTGCCAAAAATAATATACCCTCCTCATTCGTTACGCTAAAGAGTATATCTGAATGTTGAATCAAAATGCAAAACCTGTGAAAGGTATAAAAAGAGGCTTACTTTAAAATACACAAACCTTTTGCATTTAAATATTTGGTCACATTTGGTTTGCATGAAATTAGTTTCGGCGCTTCAAGTATAAACAATATTTACAACAAAATATATCCACTAAAAGCAAAGTTGTTTCATTAAAGTTAATGAGTATATTTCACAAGTCGAGGCTTGAAGCTGTCGAACAAAACTCTAGAGGAATGTAATGACATTTAAAATGTCAAAGATGATGTTAAGTTTAAGAAATTATTTACTCCAGCAATACTGGAAAGCATTCAGGCTGACAGCCCAATTGTATTAACTGGTTTAATGGCCCAACGGAAACAAAGAAAAACTCCGAGTGCTGTCAGGTCGTCAATGACCTCGCCATAAAATGTTCTTGAAGTACTTTTCAATCAGTTCTCGGTCATTCCATAAATACCATTGGTCATTGCATTATTTGCGCCTTGCATTTAAAATGACGTGTTAAAGGCCACTCAAGGCCTTTAACCACAACAAAAACAGAAGCAGCATCAGCAGCAGCAGCAGCAGCAGCAGCAGCAGCAGCAATTCAGTAAATTTTCCATTTAGCAGTTGCGGGACAAGCGGTCTTAAATTGAGCACAACAAGCATACGAGCCACAGTCCGACGCCTTTGTGTCACACCCAGAGCACGGTCCGTGCTAAAAATCCAACCGTTGTGGTAACTTTTGGCACTGGGCCAAATGCAAAGAAAGCTGTGCAACAAGCGAACTGTCGTTCGGCCACACACAAACACAACCACACCTACACACACGCACACAGATGTCAAACCACACACAACCCTTTCGCTGTGCCTGGCCAGGAACTTGGAGCAAGTCTTTGGTTTGTTTTTATTGTGCCAAGCTGTCTGGGCTTTACAAGCACAACGACATGGCCAACAGCAGCAGCAGCAGCAGCAGCAGCAGTATGAGGAGGAGCATCAGCAGCAGGAGGAGCATCAGCAGCAGGAGGAGCGGCAGCAGCAGCAGCAGCAACAACAACAATCGCTGTAATGCCGCCAAATGGCTTTTTGTTATTGTTTTGCACATTTTGTGTTTATTGCAGCGAGTTAAACTGCACGGCCGAAGGCGCTGCAAGGGCGGCGAGTCGCATCGATTCCGCATCTTTGCCAAATTTGGTCAAGACGAGAACGTCGAAATATATACATACATGTGTGTGTGTGGGTGTACAGAGTATTGCCAAGTCTGTGTATTTACTGCTGCGTGTGTATTCGAGCATGTGCGTGTAATTGAAAATCACTTAAAATGCCTGACAGTCAATTTCTCAGCGGCGCAACAGCTGTAAATGTGACTGAAGAGTGCTGAAAACCAACTAATTATACGTATACTATATATAGGAATATACTTATATATAATACAAATGAATTTCTAATATTTATTTGCGCTCGTTGATTTTGTGACAATTTCACTTTGATCTGTGGCGGACGGCAAGTTCTTTGCCAAAGTCACGTCCTTGTTGTTTTGCGCACAATTGAAACCATCCCGAAAATCATAACTAATTAGACGTATATTAATGACTAAGAGAGCGAGAGACTGAGAGAGAGAGAGCAGAAGCTGTGCACAGCTGACGAAAATGTGACAAAACAATTTGGCAGCTTGGACAGCTACTGGGCAACTTTGGATGGCAGCTGAGCAGCGGCATTAGCTTCGCATATTTTGATTTAATGCACAAGGCTGTCGCCGCCATCAATGCTGTGTGTGACAGTCTCACAAGTAGCGCTGCAAATAGCCTTCGAAGATGCAGTAGACCTTTTGCCCGACTGGCAGCAACAAAATAGCATAACATAAATAAACAGCGAGCCAGAAAGATGCCACAAAGCAGAGGGCAGAAAGAAATTCATGTTGTTTATTTTCGATTCTAGTCGAGTTTTTGCTGCGATGGCTGACTCGTACTCTTAGCGCACACTCTTAAGAGCACCAAGAGCAACATGCTCCAGAGCGCCAGACCAGCTAGCAATCGAGCACCAATACCAGCACGCACACGCACACAGCGACAGCTACTCACACATGAATGTTCGGGCGAGCCACACGGCGTATGCGCAATTCGCTTTGGCTCGATGCCAACGCTCTATACTTGGAGATCAACGGAAAAATTGCTGATTTTTTGCCAGAAATTATTTATAACTGCTTGTTCATACACAAAACACACACACACACACAGACAGACGCTCACAGATGCAGCAGCACATGCGTGTGAGTGTGCGCTGCGTGTTGTATTTTCGATCTATTTGCTCTCTTCAATGGTCGTTAACTTGACAAGTAAATACAGAAAAAAATGATAATAAAAACAAATATAAATATCTACAATAAAGAGCAAATTATGTTGAAATAAAGAGCATACGACATACATACACACATATACATAAATATATAGCAATTACTTACTATGAATTCGCATAGAAGCCGAATCTGTTTACATATCAATTGGCATTGCTTACCTAAAAGAGAAGAGACAGAAATGAAACATTAGAAATTTATTTGGAAAATTCTATATATATTTATATATATATATGCAGAATTTAATTATTTGATTTATTGCTAAATAAAATATTGAAGATACATATAAAATGTGCATGATTCACATATCGAATCGCCATATAATATCTATAGAGAAATTCGGTATTAAGTGCTCAAGTGGTAAAAATACATTTAAAATTTTGTAAGATTTAATCTAAGTGCCTTAAAGGCTTTAAGTGTAATTATTCAGTGACAGAGCATTTACGATTTGACATATCCTATCTACAATGATCCATTCTATGGTGAAATTATTTTCTTAAAATATTCTGCTTTTTGTATAATATATGTCTACACTGAAGACAAGAAAAGAACAAGAAAGAATTTGCTAAAAATTTATTACTGACGGTGTATTAATATATAGAAAAATTAAACAATTCATAAATTCGTGAATAAAAGCTAAAATAAATTAAAAATAAAAATTAAATTAATTATAAATGCATTAAAAAATATTAATTTAATAATAAAGAAAGTAGAATTAAGTAAATAAATAATAAATAATATAACAAAAAATAAATATAATATTCTGCTGTACAAAATTTATAATTATATTTAAGCACAATTTCAATTAAATACTTTTATTAAAAATTAATAAATTATTTTTAATTAAAGATATTTTAAATTAAATTTTATTGACATTTTTATTTAAAATTATAGTAAATTCTTCAGTCTCTAATTTAAATTCAATTAAAATATGTTGATATAATAAATCGATTTATTTGAATATATACTATATATCATCCATAAAGCGCTCTCACTCTGCACACAATCTTTAAAAAGCATTCGAAAAATGTTTTGTTCTATCTGTGGCAACATCTTTAATATGGCCAAGTTAAGCACTGATTGCTTGCTTCATTGCCACAATTCGCATCAGCTGGCACCCAATTCTCGAGCAAAGGCCAAAAAGCTTCAAATCAATTAGCCTTTTGCTGAACCCTGGACTCCCCCTCGGCTGTGCCGCTTGTGGCCATTGAGCAGCCTTTTGCAACTTAATTGTGCAAAATGAGTGGCATTGCCACGCCCACTGCTCTGTGACCATGTAGCACTTGAGGGCAGCGAATATTTTATGCGAGTCAGCCAAATAAAACAAATGTTGAGGTTTTAACTTTTTCGCCGGCCTTGGCATGTGGCATGTGCAAAAAAAACAATGCTTAATTAATATACCTATGTGAGGGTGTGTGTGTGAGTGTGTGGTATGGGTGAGCGTGTGTCTGTGTGTGTGTGAAACCCAGAAAATAAGTAAAAGGAGCAGACGCGTCAGTTTTAATTAAAAGATAAAATTGCCTAGTTTAACACACATTAAATTAGAGGAACAGACAGAGAGAGAGAGAGAGAGAGAGAGAGAGAGAGAGAGAGAGAGAACGCGCAAAAGAAAGTGAGCAAGAGAGAGAGAGAGAGAGAATGAGACGAAAATAACGAGTCTCAAATCGCATGAAATAATAAAACTGGCAATGAAATTAACAAAATAAAAATGAAAATAGCTAAAAGTCAGAATTTCACTTGAAGTAGTCGCACATGAGAAGAACAACAGAGCAAATACAGGAGAATGAAAAGCTAGGAAAAAAGTGAAAAGTAAAAAAAAAAAGGAATATAACGAAGACGGAACGGGAAATGGGGCGCCGGTGCGGAAACTCTGTGCACTGTGATAGCCTTTGTAGCCGGCTTGATTGCTGCCATGAAAAATCCTGTGCGAAAGGTGAACTACCTGGCAGTTGTTGAGGCCAGGCCGAACGTCAATGCTTACTCTCTGGCTTCATTTGAAGCAAGCGCCAAAATGCCACCGGGCAAATCCAAACGTCGGGTTAACAAGTGTGCCCCAGCAGCAGAGGCAGCAGCAGCAGCAGCAGCAGCAACAACAATAAAAGTCAGTAATGATGCACATGGTGCGGGAGGAGTGGGAGGGGCAATGAGCAGGCTTTAAGGGCAGGTAATGCCAACTGGCAGCTGTAGCTTTTATAGATATACACACATGCATACATATGTATGTATATACACATTTATACATGTATGCTCGTGTGTGTGTGTGTGTGTGCTGGCGCTTAAACGTAATGCATGCCACTGTGTTGGTATATTAAGTGAAATGAAATCCTGTTAAGAGAAACAATGAAGCTATTAAAAAATACAGCTCTGGGTGTGCGTGCGTGTGTGTGTGTGTGTGTGTGGTTGTGTGTACTCTCATGTATGTATATAAGCAATATCTGTTGGTAAACCTCATAATAACGTTTAATAAATACTTTACAGCTTGATTGATTGCAGGTGCGCCCGCCTCCGACAGGTGAGTACGGCTTAAGGACGCTTAAGTAGCTGTTGCTGCTGCTGCTGTTAGTCAAAGTAATTTATGCGCCCAGAAACTCGTTGTCGTATGGCAGCTACCATACAGATTGGGTCCCATGTGGCTGAATATAATCAATGCGCCGCCCGCCCATTGTGTGCTTAGGTTTATCCTTTGGCTATGGCTCCAGATCTTGGCTCTGGCTCCGACTCGGGTGAATCGCCTGAGCTTGCAATGGAAACTCACTGACCTGGAAACTTTCTAACGCCGTTTGCCTTGGCTCTGTTGGCCAAGCGACGGCTGAAAGTGTTTTAAGGGCGTCAGTTTACTTCCTTTCTTTTTTTTTTTTTTTTGTGGAAGGACGAAACCCTTTTGTGCTTGAACGAATGTATGTGCATAGCATTAGGAGTGTGCCCGCTGGCAGCTTTTAACATAGTTCGCTCTGTGGCTCTGCGCGCTGTGAGTTGTGGCACGCTACTTGATTAATGTCCAAAGCGCGCAGTTTATTTTTAGCCGCATTAAAAGTTAATCAAGTGCAAAGCACAACAAAATGCTTCGCTTAATTAGCAACGGTTTCCAAAAGTATCTTTCAAACACACACATGCATATATCTCTGAGCGAGCTGCGATGTGTTTGCTTTCGTCTTTTTCGCAACGTATTTGTAAAGAAAATAAGCATTTTTCATTGTATTTTGGCCAAAATCGAGGAATTCGACGCAGCAAATCGAGAGACGTCGAAAGCGTTTCGACATCTGCGTCCGGCGTTCATTTTGGGCAACTTTCAATCTGTCTGTCGCATTTGTCAGCTTCAAATGCTGAATGAAGTGGGCGTACGTACGCTGGTCATGCGACTGCCTTTCATTACTTGACGCATCTAAATAGCTACTCAGACTGACTCACGCACACAGCCGCACACAAAAAAACAAATAGCGAGGGCGAATCGAGAAGTATTTCTATTCGTATGCTATTTATGATACAAGTTAAGACTTATTATGAGAGAAAATATAGTTAAAGCTTGCAAGACGGCTTTTTACTTATAAATTGTTCAGGGACCTTTTTTTATTAGTTTTGTCATTTGCATTCCTGAGTGCTTTCATATTGAGCTAAGGCATAGTTGCTTTTGCATAAGGGAAATATTTTCATATTATATTAATTCTATATCTATATATGCATATATACAAAATTATATTAGATAAATATATAAGAATATACATATTTATATATTTATTACACCAATATAAACAAATATACTTTTATAAAATAATCCGTAAAATATATGTATTAAAATTTCGAAAAATTGTCTTTAGCAAATTTCTGATCCTATTGACCCTATTGATATACTTCAACCTCATTTCAATTCAAGTCAACACATTTTGCACATTTCATTTCAATTAACAGCCTATACTTATTGAACCACCCTCGCATTTACGACTCCTCTCACCTTGGTGGTGCGCGTTTTGCGCCATTGCGAAGTTTTCTTCGTTGTTGTTGTTGTCTCCTCTTCCTCAATGACGTCATTGTCGTTGAGGTTCGTGTCATTGGCAGTGTCTGCCATATTGTAGAGTGTTTATGTTTGTGTTTTAATCCTGAGAGGTGACAAGTGTTATCCTTATCCTTATGCTTACGCGCTGCTTTGTGTGCTTTTGTTAATTTGTGAGTTTATTTCATGGCTCTCAGGAATTTCTTTTGGCACTTGAACACGAAAAACTTTTCGACTTGCAATTCTCTGCTTCAATTTCTCTATATTTACTCAATTTATGTGGACACTTTTCTCATTTCGCTTTCACTCATTTTCACTGGAAACACATTATGATATTAATTGGATGCGATATTTTTGGACATATGTGAGCAGCACTTGTATATACCAATATATATTCATATACAGATATGAGCAATATGCAGCATTCAGCTGACTCGGCTTTAATTTATTATTGCAGCTGCCTTGAGGCGCATTTTGACCAACAATTTGTTTTGTTATTAAATAAAAACGAATTGTTTGCATAATATGCATAGATATAATTAATGAAAGTATGAAAAGAAAATATAAACGCTGCTTGCCAACAGAATTTTCTATTTATTTGGACAAGCAGTAAAAATTAAGGCAGACGAGTTATATTATTAAAGGTAAATATAAAAAATAGTTCCACAAATATGCAGCCAGAACACAAATCGTAAACTTCAAACAAAACTGGTGCTCTTCTTTAATAAAAAATATTTCATTTCAATAAAAGCTTGTGGTCCGCCCATATCATTTGATGGCCAAGTTTAAGCCAAATCAAAGCAACTCGCAGCCCATCGGGAGATGCTCAATGATACTTAAGTAGTACCAGACACGCACACACACGCAAATGTATATATCTATATATGTATATATACTCCTTCAATAGTTGAAAGCAATTTCTATTTGTGGAATTCCCATTTGCCATTTAACTCGAAAAACTATTTATGTGTGTTCAACTATCAAAGTTGGCCAAAATACAAGACAAGCGAGCAGGTGGCCAAATGAGCTCGAGAGCTGACAGCAGATTAAAAGGAAATGGAGTATAATAAAAGAAAAAAAAAAGAAAATTCGAAAACAAAATAAACTTTCAAAATTGTGTTGTAAAATGTAGAAACACGTTTGCTAAGTTGGCTTTAAAATAAAATTGCTAAAGCCTTTTTTCCGCTGACCAGCTTCAAATGCATTTTTCATGTGTTTTCATTCAACGTTTGATATCATTGTAAAATGTTGTTTGAGTTTTCATTTCTTTTTTTATTGATTTTGTGTAGTGTGCACTGTTTTTTATGTTACATGTGTGTGATGTATTTAAGTTTGTGTATGTATATTTTTTAAAAGATTTTTTTTTTTTTTGCTGTGGTTGTGTTTCATTGTTGTTGTTGAATTGCACTTGTTGTTGTTGTTGTTGTTGGTACGTGTATTTTGGATTTTTGTTTTAGCATTTTTGATAACGCGTGGGTGTTTTGTTTGTTTGCTGTTGTATTTGTTTATAGTTGTTGTTGTCGTTTTTGTTTTGTTGTATACCAGTATAACAGAGTAGAGTATATGCAGTGTTATTGTGTGGTTTTATCGCCTTCATATGCATGCAAATTCGAAATGCTAAAAATTCAACTGGGCCATCAGGCAGCCTGGCAGGCAGTCCACAATAGCAAATGGCAACAGCAACAGCAGCAGCAGCAGCAGCAGACGCGTTCGCGCTCGCAACGAACTGAGTTTGCTTGATTTTCAGCTGAGGCTGCCAGCCAGCCAGCCAGCCAGCCAGCAGTCAGCAGTCAGCAGTCAGCCCGAGGACTATTCAGGGTGGGGGCGTTTGTGCTCGGGGTGTGGTGTAGTCTGAGGGGGGGCCCGCCTGGCGAGAGGCGGCCGCTAATAGAGCGGCGCACACAATCAACACTTAATGTTGCCGCGGGGACGTAGCGGCAGACTAACACAATTTGCTCATAATCTTAAAAATGAAATGCTTCACAGAGACACACACACGCGAATTTGAATATATATATGTATATATATAGATACGTATGTGTGCGTGAGTGTGTATGGCCACTTTAAATTATACACTTTAGAAAATGTGTGCGCAAAAATATTTGCCGCTTTACATTTTGGGTTCTTCTTTATATTATTATTATTCGTTTGGTTATTTCGTATTTTTGCTTCTCGTTTCTTTTATTTTATTTGCATGCCGTCAACGCGACGTATGCGTAATGTGAACGTTTGTATTCAGGAGGGGGGACGGCGGTTTGTTGGCTATGCCGCTAGAGAGTGGAAAGAATTGGCTTTCAACGAACTTGCGAATACGCAAACAGGTGAATATCTGTTGACCACACTCGCTTGAGAAATTATAGCGAATTCCTGAACATTTTCTTTCTTGGCCGCGCGCAAAACACGAAAAACAAATTTCGATGGGTATTAAAAAATGCGAGAGATATAAAAAGCAAAAGAAAAAAAAAGAAATGTGATTGTGATTGTGATTTTATATGTCTAGCCGCAAAGACTCGCTTGCCAACGGCTCCGTGCGATAGGTGCTGCGCGTGGCACTCAACTGAACTGATCCGAAATGAACTGAACTGACGCTAGGATTTGGCTGTCGTTTACAGCTTCCAGGCCAGGCAGCCGTCGCGTCGTTCTTGGCCTTTGTTTCTCACCTTTGTGTGTGCAGCGCACTGGTAAGCAAAAGCAAATTCTGCGTAAATGTAAGTTCATGCTGTTTTTGTTTTGCTGTAAGTAAGCAAATCACGCGGCGCCTGTCGCCGTGCACCGTGGACAACCTTGTCGCGTGAACAGTTTACTGTCTAATTATAGAGCAAATCATCTGCTCACCGTCCGCATTCACCTATATCTATATCCACATGTATATCTAATGGCTATAGCTGTCTCCATAATTATCACAAATATTGCCAATTTCTCTGGGGCCATCGTAAATCGTTGCTGCCGCTTGTCATTCGAATTGCTAACAATTTGCGCTGCAGCGCGCCTGTCTTGGCCAGCTCAAGCTCATTGCTTAGCGCTAATTGTTCCCATCGATTTGCCTTCTAAATCTGCCATGGCCAACCGCGGCAACTGCAGCCACTGTGGACGCGGATGTGACTCTTTGGCCGTGTCTCAATGGAGCTTGTCAAACTGTCAGCGTTTTTGCCCCGCCGCAGAGTGCAACGGATGCCAGAGCAGAGCCAGCTGAAAAGCAATTAAAACATTCAACTTTGCCCGTTCGCAACAAGTTGACATATTTCTAATTAATACACAAGTAAATTAGTTTATTTTAGTCTCACGAAGCTAAAACAAAAAGCAAGAGTGAAGGTTTTTTGTTGCTCTTGCTTATATTTATTTATATAGGCAGCATTGTTTTTATTTGTTTATCTCAAAATATGCATCAATCTTAATGAAAGAGCTTTGTGTTTAAAGAAAACATTCATAAATAAGCCATTCCCAATTTATTCCACAATTTTTGATTTTGACTCGTAGAAAATTTACAGGCTTTGTCTACACAAATTCTATATTTATTATTTAGTTTTTTTTTTTTTTATTATTTGTAAATTCAATTATTCTCGCTTTGGGTCTGTCCATGTTGGCTAAATTATTTAAAGCGAATTGTTGTCTTTTAATTAATATAAAATTTTAAATTGCATTGACAACGCGCTGGAGGCTAGGCCTGAAGAGAACCCTAAACCCTGGACTGGTGTTGAATGCTCGTCCCTTAAGCCGTATAATTAATTGTTTATTTTCGCTCGCCAAGTTTACACAAAAGTTTCATCTCAAGTCGGGAGAATAAATGGCGAAGCTAACGCCCTCTCCTCGGCTTCTGCTGCTGCTGCTCGTCTCGCCTCTGCTCTTTTACAGCTGCTGCACAAAAATAAACAACAACAAACGATTGTAGGCTCAACGCCTGCTAAATATATATCGCGTTGAAAACTGTTCCAAAAAAAGAAAGAAATAAAATATTATTTATAGCCAAAGCGCAAAGCCAAAACAACAAAGCAGCAGCACCAACAAAACCGATGCGCGTTGAAATAATTTCAAATTCGTATACTGCTCGCAGCTACTGTGCCTGTTGCCTGTTGCCCATGTGTTCGACAATGGTCTAGAATAAATGCATATCTATGTTATCTTTAACTGTGCAGGGTATGCATAACTTCTCCATTATAAAGGCTGTCAACTGCATAGTCAATTTTCATCGACAGTTTGCTCACTGTACGCTATAGTCAATTTCAACTGTAGCTTATAAAAAACTACCTTTGGTTGCATTTATTAGCAATTGGTATGTGGCAGTCGGGCACATTTTCCTTTTGGGGTCAGTAGATATTTGGTTCAGATCAATATGCGAACATATTTGATTTTCAGTTGCATTCAGCAGAGGCAACAAGAATGGCCCGCAGGCGTTAATATTCCAGCAATATGAAAAGTTGTTGCTTCTCCGATTTATTGGCGTATCCGGCCCGAGGGCAACGGCTTCCATTCGATGACTTCGGCCTCCCCTTCCGCCCGCTGTGAGCTGATGTAAAAATAGTTGTTTGTAAACAAATGCAGACGGGGAACGAAAGTACTTTGACCTCGTCTCTCTCTGCTGAGCTCTCCGAGCGCTGTGACTGTATATCATTTTATCTAATTTACCTGTGCATATACCTCTGCTGTCCAACACAACAGCACAGTTTGACGGGCACTTCACTGTGGTTGAACGTGTGGTGAGTTTCTGTTCTCTTGGCAGGCAGCTGCGCCACGCCCACGGGTCCATGTCAGAAATGATCATTGACATTGTCGCGCTGAAGGTGTTTTACACTAATACACACACACACACACATAAAAAACACACTCACACTCACACTCACACTCTTCCTCACACTCTCCCTCACACTCAAAGGTGTGCTCTCACAGGTGGCGGCAACTAAGAGCACCTCAGAGCAGCTTCAGAATTGCTCTTCCCAGCACACTAATTAGCTCTTTGACACACTCACACACACACACACACACACACACATAGACACACCTGCTGCTCCCCGAGTGGCAATTGGAAGAGTGAGAAAAAACTGTTGCTGCTCTTCTTTTGCTTGTTGCTTCGTTAGCTGTTTGCCTTTTTTTTTTTTTTTGGCATTATATTTTCCTCTTCTCGGCCGACGCGTCTTATTCATGGTTTTATTCTGAATGGCCGCGCTGCTTTCAAGGTAATTTTCAACGAGTGTTATTAAAAACTTGTATATAAACGGCAATTGTTATAAATAGTCTTCAATTGAAAGTGCCTCAGGCTGTACAAGCTGCGAACAACAAATCAAATGTGCTGGGCGAATTTGCATTAAAGGGAATTGTTAAATGTCATATTATTGCGCGCTTGTCAGCAA
The DNA here is from genome assembly GCA_035045845.1 of Drosophila buzzatii. Taxonomy (NCBI): domain Eukaryota; kingdom Metazoa; phylum Arthropoda; class Insecta; order Diptera; family Drosophilidae; genus Drosophila; species Drosophila buzzatii. Next base: position 956,619 of record JAWNOS010000198.1, read on the forward strand.
CATGACAATGATAAATAATAAATAAATATATTTTTAATTGAAATACTTGTACCTCAACTGGAAATGTAGCATTGTGCACATTGATTGCATTGCAATTAGTTTCGCGCTGGATGGGAAAAATAACAATAAACGCTTTGTTTTCCATTTGCATAAAAAAACATTTTCATTTCATTTAATGGCTTGCACTGCAGCACAAAGGACTGCTCGCAGCCTCGTGAATGTTTGGCCATGTGCCTGTCCACGCCCCATAAATATTATTTAATTATATATTTCTTTCTTAGCCATTAACATTATGTAGGTTATAATTTAAATAACCAAAGAGAGTGGGCATCTCATCAAAACATCAAATACCAAACAGATGAAAAAAAAAAAAAAACAAGGAAAATACAGAAAAAAAAGAAATGTTTCTAAAGAATTTCGCCTCGACTGGGGTCGCCATATGAATACATAGAGAAATAGAAAATATAAAAAAATATATATGAAATATGTATTTTTAGAAAATCTTGTCAAGACGTTTCTATATGCAAAGACTAACAAACGAGTGTCTGAGTTAAGGGCATGCAGTCAAATGGGACTTCGACTGTGCATGAGCCTCATTTGAGGACAAGCAAATCCATTTGGAAGAGTTACATAACTGCTGATTGATATGTATACATATACGTTTCCGAATTGAGTTAATTGAATAATTTTGTATTATTGTTGAGATTAACTCAATATTTAACATACGAAATATGGCATACATATTTTTATAATTTATTCACTACATGTAAAAATGCTTTATAATAATTTATAATTTAGACAAAAGAGTGAAGTGAGTGAGATGAACAAATTATAATGAATATAAATATATATATAAAAAAAAAGATTTAAAATTATGAAAATCCAGAAGAGAGAAATAAAAAGCTGATAAATAAATTATAAATAAAATAAATACAAAAATTCTATGAAAATGTTGTTAAAATTTATGATAATAAAAAAGAAATAAAAAGCCAATGAATAAATTATAATATAAAAATTCAATGCAAAATACAAAATTATAAAAACCAGATAGGCAAATGAATAAATTATAATAAATATATATAATTATTATGAAGATAAATATATATGCAAAATTTGAATACCAAAACTTTGAAATATATACTAAAAATATATATAAAATATATATAATATATACTAAAAATATAATAATAAAAATATATTTAATTGCTCAAGAAGAAATTCGTAAAATAGAACAAGCCACAAATTGTGATTATGAATATATTTATATATAATAATTAATATTTGTAATAAATCAAAAAATAAAATAAACAAGCCAAATAATATAAACAAAAGTATTATCGAATATAAAACTATGTTATACATGAAACTGAGCAATAAAAATCAGAACAATAAAATCAAAAGTCAAAATAATTTGATTAGATATATATTTGGAAATTTGAATTCGCCATTTGAAAATCTATTACAAGTTGGCGCATTCGCCGATGCTGCACTCTAATACACATTCGAAACATGTGTATCAGAGAGATATTAAATAGTATAAATTAATATATTACAACGTTGCTGGTTCTAATGGCTCGGTGATTTACGGATCGGCTTGGCCGCACGACATTTTTATGTGTGCCTCGATTTATATGCATTTCTAATGGGGCGCCCGGGCTAATGGCGTGAGAGGGCTGCTGCATATTAATCATGCGCAGTGTTAAACGGCCGAGTTAGCCAGAACAGTGCCACAGCGACACCAGAGTCAGGCGGACAGATTAAGCAATCGAGTTCGCATTTCGATTTAAATGTCGCTGAGCACTTCCGGGATTAGCGCGTCACCAGCTGCCTCTGCCTGCTGGCTGCTGCCTGCTGGCTGCCGATAGCTGTCGCTCTCGTCGTGTTGTGTTGTGGACATGTTCGGTGGGCTAGTCAACTAATTAGAGATGCATGTGGCAATCAACTTGCATTGCAGTTGCTGGTTCGTTTCATTGAATTTTAGTTCGTTGCGCATACGCCCTGTTAGCCAAACATTACTTTATTTTCGTTGGCCATTACAAAACCAATAACCAGCCAGGCGGAGACGGCAGCACATGAAAACGTTTTAGTGCATATAAATTGAAAGTCTTTTGGAACATGGTCTGATGTATTGTGTATTTACATGTGTGTGTGTGTGTGTGAGTGTAGTTTGCTTTGCGCGCTGTGATTTGTTTTGTGTTTCGCCTGCGAGCGCAATGCTGCAGCAGATGTCAGCGTCATGTCGTGTTGTTTGTTTTGTTCTGTTTTTTTTTTGCTCCCCTTTTTTTTAACATGTTCGCTTTGGCGGTTGAACCACATTCTGATTGATTACACGAGTGCGATTGCAGACAATAGAGCATGCTTTAAATAGTTGCAAAACGTTTCTGACAACTGCAGCAGAGTAACTGCTGCCTGTCAATAGTCAAGGGACATATCGAGTACAATGGTATCAAATTAACACTAGGGACAGTCGATGCAGTGAGAATGACAAGCGAAAGCAAATGCAATTCAATTTAATATTCCCATAATTAATTTCAGTAACAATAACAATGCATTCATTTAAATGCAGCCCCCGGCATAAGACTAAGCTGCTTAGCCAGAAAACAATTATTTAGTTGGGGTCGTCACAGGAGGGATGTGGGTCCGGACTTGCAATATCAGCAGACAGCTATTGATTCCAGGTTAGGCGGCGGGGCGAGGCGGGCAACGTGGCTGCTTAAGCGATATACTCAGAAGCCCAGCACAGATAAATTGCTAATAAGCCGCAGGCAAGGCAAGGCTGAAACCCTAATAGAAACAACAACAATGGAAGCCGGATAGTCGGAAGATAAAAGTGTATCGATTGCAGTTTGAGCAGAATGAAAACGGCTCGACGGGCTGATGAGGGTGTGCTGTGGGTGTTGTTGCTATCGTTTATTTTTAAGCATATTGAAAATCAGCTGAAAAGCAAGCACAGCGAATGAAAAACAATTTTATTAAGTGAAAAATACGTTGCAGAAAATAACCCGTAGCCAAAAAAGCAACAAAATATAAAAACATCAACAGCCACAGACCGAGCTAGAGGCAAAGTCAAAGCGAAGGCGACACAAGTCCTTGGCAGTGGTAAAAACTTGTATTTATACCCAAGACACACAAAAGGGTAAATCAGGGTATTTCGAGTGCATAAAAAGCTGATCTCTAACACGTTATAAGATTATCGAGTTTATTGCTCATTCGACACGTTGCCATGCCGACAATTTAATGCTCTCTGCAGCACATTGAATGCTTCTGTAAGATGAAATTTTACAGAGTAACTGCTAGTTGAGCAACAAGAGCAAATGTGTTTTTTAGTGAACATTTTGCTTGTTTTTTATTTTCCTCAACGGGTTGAGAACAACGCGCGGGCGGGTGGGCAAAGCGATTGAAAGATGCGTTGAAGTGTTGGCAGCGACTTCGACTTTGACGTCGACGCCAATTCACCTTGAACCACACACGCACAACAACCGCATCGGCAACAGTGACGACGACAACGGCGACGGCGACTGCGACTGCGACTGCGACTGCGACTGCGACTGCGACTGAGCAGTAGACACAATTAAGTGCAAAGAAAACGGAAGCATGCGACAAAATTTTACGAGCGGAGCAGGTGACAGATACGTTGGCGTCAGCTTTTTACATAAAAGATTGACAAGTGATTTTCCCACCAATACACACCTACACACACACACACACACACACGAACAGGTGAAACAACAATGGCTTTTTGTGCGAAACCCTTACTTCGGCCATGCCGAAATGTTAGCTAAATTGTTTACATATTTTCGAAGGGATCTGTGCAAAGTTGTTGCTATAGACCCCAGAGCGGCTTATTTGGGCTATCAAATTTGTCTAACAAGATGTGCAGCTTACCTTTTCATCTAGTATAGCCATGTTTGCCAATCGCCTCTGGAACTTTGCCTAATCCGCTTTACAAAATAGATTCCCAGCTGGCAATCGTTGCGCAATTCGCGATCGATGGCAGATATCAAGCGGATTATTTATTTATTTTCGTATTGTAACTTTACAATATATATCGATAGATAGATATATATATTTTTATATATTTTTCGTTGTTGGTTTTTCAGCCACCCACACACTGACACACAGACACTAACACACTGACCCAGAGGTTTCAATTGGGAGATTTTGTTGGTCGCGCGTCACAAACTACGCAAAATGCGCACAGAAAATTCGCATAAAAACTAATCTATTTATTTAGCTGACTGGCACGCCTCCATTAGTGCCATTCCAGCAATAAATCAATAGCTTTCGAATATGCTCGAATTTACTTGGTATATTTGTTTATTCGGTTCGCGCTGCGCCTTCTGTTTTTGAGTCTTGTAAAGCAACTGAAATTGGAATTGAGGCAACATCGAAATGCAATCAAAGTGCTGCAGTTCAATCAACATTTCTACTTTCGAGTGCCTTTTGTTCTTTACGGGATCTCTAGCCAAATAAATTGCAATGCGCATTACGAAAAGCACATACACATTGCATACATATGGCTATATGGGAGGGGACTAACCGCTAGCGACTCGGGTCTGTGTGGCTTTGGGGCTTTGGGGCTGGCCAAGTGCATCAGAACTTTCGATTTCTATCGCTTTGGTTGATGTTGAAAAATTTTTGGCATATCTGTTAATATTCAAGACAGCTGCTTAGCATATTTGTTTAGTGGCAAGGAAATGGTTGAAATGCCACGAGGGCTTAAAGAAATCGCACTGGCAAGAACTAATCAACTATAGATTTGGTAATTCTTAACAAAATATTAGCTCAGAGCATGGGCGAATGTCATTCAAGAGATTTACACTTATGAATCAAAAAGCTAAAAGCTGTGGTTCACTCTCTCTCCCACTCACTTCCCAAGTATTAATAGAAAGTAGAGAGTAAACTTAAATGACGAAACGTTTTTTTTTTATTCAGATCTCTTTGTCGTGTAGTAACGTTTACCTGTGCACCAGTACAGGATAATACTTAGTTAAATGTTGTTACAAAGTCAAAATAGAAATAAAATACATACATAAATAAAGAGAAATATAATTTTTAAACTGATCGAACATTCCGTATATATCAAATTTAAATGATATATATAATATATGTTTCCAATTTGCAGCTGGCATTCAAAACATAGCAAAATTCAAATTGTATTATATTTTAAAAAAATATCTCTAATGTGGAAAATCTAGAGAAAGCAGAATATAATAAAAATTAAAAAAAAAAAAAAAAAAAAAAAAACAAGCTGAATTTCGATAATATTCTGGAATCGATGACGTTAAAAAGTAAATGTATAAAAAATTTATCGATTATTCTAAATAAATAACTGGAAATGTTTTCAATTTGAAATATTTTTCAATCGAAATAATTATAATTTGTTTAGAGAAAAGTCAATGAATATATTGGTTTATATAGTTGCTATAATTATTTTAGTAGAACCTACATTTTTGTAATAATTTAATTTTCTAAAAGCGCATTTTGAAATTACAACTTTGAAGAATCATTTCAACAAAAGAGTTAGATAATCAAATAAATGTGTCTTAATCTCCGATATAAATACATAAATAGTTCTGTAATGTTGCAGCAAGCAAAGGAAGCCAGAAAAGAGCTCTCATGAATATAATCGTAAATGATAAATCAATTTGATTATGAAAACTAATTGGATTTATCTGCGTTTAACTGCAAGCGTTAAGAGTATCCGACAAATATGTTAAAGACCAAGCCAGACCAGTCTGACGATGACAAGTGACGAAGCCATTGTTGTCGCTATCATTGCCGCTCCACACTTAACAAACAGACCAAATTTGCACCAGGTAAAAGGAAAAGAATAACGCATGACACGCCCACACGCCCACACGGCCCACACTGCCAACACAGCCAGCCCGGACTTGAAGCTGGGAAGTGTCAAGTGCTGCTGTGAATTATGATCTGGATTAAATGTCGATAGCAGGAGCGTCGGCAGAGCGTGAAAACAGCGAATATGAATATAAATGGGGATTATTTATTTACGATGTGCCGGGCAGCAAATCACGCACTGCTTTGTATAAATAAGCAGCTGTCCGTTAGCCTTAAATTATTAATTGGGTTATGCAAATGCTCTGTGTGTAATCAACAATAAACCTGGCCGAAAACATATTGCAAATAATTAATAAAGCAAACATCAGAAATCGAAAGTGTAAATTTCATTTTGCACTGTTTTTAATTAACTCTCTCTCTCTCTCTCTCAGGGTGTCTCTGTCTTTATACTTTTTTCTTGTACTTTTTAATTAACTTGTAAAGCATGTTTATGCTCTATAGGTAAACTTCTATTTCCCTGTTAAACACATTCAATTTTGCTATTTGCAGAGGCTCAGTTAAAGCTACTTTAATTAGCTTCTAAATTGTTTATTTCAATTCATTGAGTTTAGGGATTAAATATTTTCATTTTAGAATAATGCAAAAAGCTGGGCAAATAGAACTCTGCTTTGCAAATAAAATTAGTCGAAATTTTAGTTAATATTCATAAATTATTGTGTATTTAGTGATTGCAAAAATAATATTTGAGTAATTTTTGTAATAATGTTGAATTCATTTGAAATATAAAATTATGTTATAGATTCTTAAAATATGCATAAATATGTAAATGACTGAAGAGCTTTACAGCATTTCACATTAAATTCTATTTAAATTGTGCCTCTGCAGAGTAACTGCTTAAATTGAGTTTAAATCTCTCATGAATTGGCCTCGCCTCACTCAAGCAGTGTATTGGAGAGTCGGCTTTGGCTGCTAGCTATAATTGGGAGTAACCATTTGTTAATTCTCTCCTGTTTCGATGCTCTCGGAGCACATTTGGACAATTTCCGTTTGTGTTGCAAAGTGTTGCGGCTAAGCGCCTTCTCCTGTTCCGTCGGACGGGTTAGTTAATTGCGATTCAACCCATTTGCATTTGCATTTGCCGTTGTCAGACATATTCAACCGACAACGGGCACAGCTGGCAGGCCAAGCTGTTGCCTACAATGCGTTGAATTTACCCAATTGGCAAATTTCCTCATTGATTTGCCAACAGACAACGATGACGAGGGCAGACAATGGCCCGAGCATCGAAGACGGAGGGCTGCATGGCCCCATCTGCAGCTGGCTTCTGGCATTTTGGTCTGTTCTGTGGGTTTCGGTCAGAGGCATAGGATTGATACATGTTGCCAAAGTGGCAGCGGGTAGATGAGTTGTGCAGTGGTGCGGTGATGCGGTGGTGCGGTGGTGCGGTTGGCAACTTGCAAAACTACGCAAAACATTTTGTAAATTGAATTTGTGTTTTGAGTTTTATGCGCCGCACACCAAATGTAATTGAAATAAGTAAATATCAATTGAATATCCGCCAGCGGGCGGCAGGAAGTTTATGAAAGGCAATGAAATTATTTGTTTGCCCAGTTGATGCGGCATTGATGTTGTTGTTGCTCTTGTTCTTCTTGTGGTTGTTGGTCTTGTAACAACAACTTGTAAAGTAAACTCTTTGCGGCAAAGTTTTCGTTGCGGCAGGTCGAAATCAAACGCATTGCTGAGAGGTTTGCCTTCAGGCATTAGCAAATAAATCTGTGCGGCTTATGAAAAGTGCTTGTAAATTACAAGAGATATGCCACTCATAAAACTGATTTATGCCAAGTACAATAGCAACAAACAATGCTCACGTTCGACGCATATCGTGCTAAAATTGCTCTGCTCAAAAGTTAAACAGCGGCCGACTGCCAAAATAAATGGCACGTTTATCATACGCCCAGTGGGCCCAGTGCGTTCAGCAATTTGGCAGCAGTATTTATATACCACAAACACGCACATACACATACATATGGGCATACATATATATACTGATGAGCATATGAACAGTTTGTATATGTCACGCCCCCGTCCACCGCTGACGCACCAGCATCCCTCCCGGTCTGACGCAGTGGCATACTTAGACTATGGCTATGTTTTGCTTGATGTTTTCGCGTTTGCTTTTCAATTATATAAACATATTTAGATTATATTCAGTTAACACTCACACGCACAGTCGCATATGTTGTGCGTGTGTGCATTAAAATTATAAATTGTTTGCTCAGCAAAAAGCAACCAAATAAATAAATTCAAAGCAGCGAACGCCATGAAACGAAACAAAACGCAACGAAACGAAAAACAAACGCCAAGCGCATAAATAGCTGACCAAAAATCAAATACGCTTGGGCAGCTAGACCTGGCCAGGGGAGCCAACGCGCAATGGGCGGCCGCTGCCTTCGGAGAGCTGCAACAAATGAATGAAAATCAAGTGGCCGCAACATGACATTGAATTGTTTTTGACTCGTTTTGTCACACCTAAATGCCATAACCATGTGAAAACTATAGACCACATAAATATGCGTACCTCGCATGTAATTATATATATGCATGTGAGTGTGAATGCCTGTGTGTGTGTGTGTGTGTGTGATGATGCGTGTGAATTATTTTGTGTGGTCTTTTTTGAGGCGCCAGCTGCGTTGACAGCTGTCAATGCGACTGACGCATAGGGCTACGGCCCAGCAGTGGACTAAGGCAACGGGCCAGGGCCGGGCACTACAGTGGTTGAGCGCAGATTCCAATACAATATATATCTGTTCACTCAATGCCAACGTAACCAAATATATATGCGTGTATGTGTGTGGCTTTGAGCCGCCGAAAATGCCATTAATGTGTTTGACCAAATATTGGACTGCAAAGTTGCCTCAACGCACGCGGCTTTGTGTGATTGCTTACGCCTTGCTGCACTAATCGGCATGCCTCATTGGGCTCATGCTGCCGTTGGCCTCAGTGTGTGTGTGTGCGTGTGTGTGCCAGGAAAATTTGCTAATCTATTTGGCCAACTGCATCAATATCAATTTTGCCAACTACATAGATCCATTAGCAAATTAGCAGAAGGCCAGCAACGGCAGCGATGCGATGGTCAGCAAACTACGGCTAAGTCAACTGTAAAATTAATGGATTGTGTCAAATCTCGTATGCTGCTCATTAAACACATTTTGCATTCTCAATTTAAGCCTGACCACAGTCACGTACCCATGCGGTTAGCAGGCGCCTGCGGCCAACTATAAAAATGACAAAAAGACCACGTGCCTCATTAAGGACATGTTCCGAAGCACGCTCGCAACGCACACACGTAACACAATTAGCTGACCTGCGGCAGCCATAGACACCCACACCCACACCCACCCACACCCACCCACACACACTCCATGAAATTGATGCATATGAGGAGACTACAAGCATTGGCGTTGGAAATCATTTGCTCTTAAGCTACAGATTCATCATAAAGCTTAGCAGGCTCTGAGCATAGTATCACCACATTGTTTCATAAAAGTTTCTGCCAATTTAAAATATAGCAAATGAAAAGCTTAAGCTCAACTATATTTTTAGTGTGATATAAAAGTTAGTACGCACTAAAATGATGGCCAACACTAAGTGCAAACAAAAATTGTAAATTAAAATATTAAATTAAATTATATTATTAAACTGTAATCTCAGTTGAAGCGCCCTACCAAGTGCAGCAAAATTACAAATTAAAAGCTAAAGCTTTACTAAAACTTTACTATTACAGTAACTACTCTTGGTGCAGCTCAAGGCTGCAAAAGCTTTACACACTAGAGTTCTCTGAGTTATTAAAAGCTTTGGGTATTTAGTAACTCTGCCATGGCTTTCAGCCAGTGTCATTGCATCATGGCTGTTGCTCATGTTGCGCAAATCTCAAATCATGTGCGTTACGCTTTGCCCTTTATTTCGTTTAACATTTGACTCTTTGGAAACGGCAAAGGACAAAATGTCAAATCAGCCCCAATACGAAAATCTCGTAATCGCAAATTTCATTTGGGCCGCATAAAATCTGAGCAAACAAAAACAAAACAAAAAGTAAAACGAAAACAACGCCCAGACGGCCATAAAACAGCAACAGAGTTGGCCAACAACAGAAATCAATTGAGGCGGCCTACATAGAGTCAAGATAGCGCTGCAATGGCCGCACGCGTCGCTGCCGCGCCAAGCCGGAAATGCAATTTGTAATTTGTGCAGCAAAATTTGCTGCAATTAATTGCAATATTTGCCTGCTTGTGCGCCAGACTGCAAGACACGGAAACCTCAATTTTTTTGTTTTTTTTTTTTGCGTATTTTTCCTAGGCAACGCAGAATTTATTGCATTTCATTTGAATAATTTTTTGTTGCGATTTGTATTTAATTTTTATAATCGTTTTTTTTTCTCTGCTTTCTTGGCAGCAATCACAGCGCATTAAGTGATTTGTGCTTAACAATAATTTGTGTTTTCCTTCTTCTTCTCTTTTTTTGTGATATTCGTAATTTGCGCTGAAATCAAACAGCTGCAAAATTTGCGATTTTGTGCCAGGCGTCGTCGCCTATATAAAGTGTGTCCGCAGCAACAGATATATATCATATACTGTGCACACATACACAGCTGAGCATGAGCTACATATGTACATGCACTTACATACATACATATACTGCTTCGCATATATATTCTGCTATTGTATATATGCTAACTTGATTTATGGCATTTCTACGGCTATATAAACAATTTGTTAAGACGCACAAATCGAGAAAAATGATTTCTTATAATTCTGTTTGTATATGTAAATGTATATGTATGTGCATATAAGTAAATAAAGAATTTTGACATGTTTTGGTTGTTTGCAACACTGATCCATGGATTCATGTCTTTCATATTATTTCTAGCACTCACCTCGGTTATTTTCATGGTGCGCTTGACGGTCTTGCGGGTTACTTCGGTTGTCTCCTCGACAACATCGCCATCCTCGTCAATGGCTTCGGTGACCATTTTCTCGGTCTCGCCGGGAATCACCTCCTCGGTGCGTTCGGTGACGACGCTGGTCTTGCTGTTCTCTTCGGCAGCTGGCTCCGAGTCCGAGGGACTTGTCTTGGTCTGCTCCTCCTCGGCGGCACCAACAACATCCTCATGGTCCGACATGTTTGCTAATTGACTGTGTTTTTCTCAAAGGCTTTATTCACTTCTTTGTAGTATCTTTGGCTTTTCGGCTTTTGTTTTAGGGTCACTTTCACTATGTTCGGCGCTTGCTCACTAATTTTTTTTTTTTAACTATTGCGACTATAGCGGCCCACCGACACGCACACTAGGGCAGCACAGACACTCAATAGAGAATTTCTCAATTTGTTTTGCCTGAAAGAAAATCAAGCAGAAATGAATATTTTCTATTTTTTTCCTTCTCTTTTATTTTTCTTTCTTGTATGTGCTCGTGGCCCGCATTGGGTTATTATATAAACAATCGAAATCTTTCAGACAATAATCACTATTAACGTTCACTATCACGATCGCGATCACGATCAGGGCGACGATCACGAAGGGAATTGAGTTTAGCTTTACAATCACGAACCGAATTGCAACCTGGGGGAATCTTGAGAACTTGAATGCTTCTTGAGAGATGATCACTGGCGCTGGCTGTGTTTGACACTGCGAGAGTGAACGCTCAGCCAGCGACAACGAAAGGCGCGACAACAACGAACAACGAATAACGATCAACGGACAATGAACAACGAACAGCGGAAAAGGAAGAAAACGACAACGTGAACGACAACGTGAACGACAACGTGAACGACAACGGCAACGACAACGACAACAGAGACTGAGGTGGTGACAACAACACGCCAAGTGACAAAACGGACGCGTGACAAATTGCAGAAATGAAACAAAATGAATTTCTTGTTGTACAATTAAAAACGCATAATTCGAGAAGAAATTCAGTTTGTTTCGTTTGTGCAGCAATAAATTGAAAATAATCAGCGAGCAGCGCCCAGCGACAACGCACGAGGCAAATTACACGATTCTGAGGCTTCTGTCCCGATCGATGGCACTGCTCGCCGTCTGGCCTGGCACCGGAACCGTTGCCGCTGCCGCTGCCATCGCCGGAGAGCGACCAAAATACCAAAATACAATACATACAACTAGTTGGACATGAGCTGTCTATGTGTATATTAATATACAAGTGAACGCATGTGTATATGTGTGTGTGTGTGTGTGTGTGTGTGTGTGTTCCCGGCGAGCGAGACGCCCAACTAGTCGGGATTACCAAAATAGTCACAGACAGGCGCAAGTGCGAACAGACCAGCTATAGTCAGTGTCCGCTCTTTGGCATCTCTGACGTTGGCTGCTGCTGCTGTTGCGGCTGCTGCGGCGAGTCGCTCTGAATTCAGATTTGAATGTTGACGTTCAATTCAATATTTTGGGCGAGCAGCTGCTGTTCGGGCGGTTTGCTAATTGTTTGACTGCTTCTGCTGCAAGTGCTAAAGCCAAATCAGAAATGAAATTCGAAATTTCTGAAAATGCTGAGCGAATGGGCTGCAATTAGTGCCGCTGGCCCAGGCGTGAGCCGTGACGCATGTCAAATCTGTAACTGGTTCCCCGCCCCGCCATATTCGACGTGTGTTGTTGGCGCTATTTTGGTACGCACCCCCAACCCCCCGTCCACAGTCCAACAAACAATACAACAATACCACTAGAAAGAGCGCGGAGCCAGAGCGAGAGTGCCGAAACATAAATACCCTTGGACTAGGATATTGTTGATGTGTTTATTTAGTAAACATTCAATTCCAATAATTTTAAGTTCAACTGAGTTTTATTTATTTTGCAATTTCAATTGCCTAAGGGCTTTAAATAGATTAAGTGTTTTTATTTACTTATTTGTATTTTTGTATCAGTCAAGTTCACATTTCATCAAATGAATTAAAGTATGAACAGGCAAAAAAATAATCATTGATTAAATCTATTTATATAAAAATGTTCACTTATTTCCTTATTGAAAATTTGTATGATATATTTTTGTATTTTTATTTCCCAAAGTAGAAAACTAATTTTTTCAATGAAATATTAAAAGCAATATTTTTACATTTACATATATCTTATCTATATCTTTTTTCACATATAGAAGTTTCTAAATTTTTTTTTTATTTTTTATTTTTATATAAAAATTATTATATAATTATTGATTATTTTCTTTATATATCGTTGTTTCCGCATTTAATAACTTATTCCTTAAACTTATTTATAAAATTTCATAAAATTATTATTTTTAATTAATAACAGTTTATATATTATATTTTATCATTTTTATATATTATCAATTTTACATATTACATACAATTCACTGAAATATCTTTTGCTCCATTTATAGAATTTTCTCAATAATTTTTAAAAACTTTGCTAAAACTAATAATAGTTTTTTTATTTTTTAAATATTATCATTCCCACGTTTTATAATCAATCATTTATATTTTATTCCATTAATTAAGTATCTTAATAAAAATAAAGCTGTGATACCCGCAGCTAGAGCATTTGAAACTAAAACTACATATTATAAACAGCCTGCTGGGGGATTGGGGATTGGGGACTGGGACTGGGACTGGGCCATTGCTCGTGTCTGTTGTTGCTCTGCCTCAGCTGCCTCTCCTCCTGCTGCTGTTTATACGGTCTCTGACTGTCTGGCCGTTTGGCCGAGCGGCATTTGCTTGGCCCGGCGTTCGACAGCTGAGCGCTGAGTTGCACTTGCTGCGTACAGGGTGTCCGAGCGTTTGGCAAAACTATCGTGTGTGGCTAGATTTTCATTCATCATGTCGGCTGTGCACTGTGGCAGTGCGGACTTCCTGTAAAATCGTCTGAAAGATATATGAAAGACAAGTGCCTCGCTGTGCAAACAAAGCGCCGAATAAACGCAAGACATGAAATATTCTAAAATTAATGCTCGACAAATGTGTTTTTGGTCGGACAACGCAACAAGAAGCCCAAGCAACACAAGATGACATACATATGTATATCTGCATATATGTGGAGGCAGATACAGATACAGATACAGATGCAGATACAGATACTGTAGCTGGCTGTGTGTGAAAGTAGATACATCGCTGATTATACTGCTTGTCTCGAGCAGCTGTAATTGGGTCTTCATTGTGCGGGAAATCTGTCAAAGCGGCAACTTTACACCAGATTACAGAGCAACAGGCAAAGGGTAATGATAAAGGATAATGAGAAGCCGCCAACAGCTGTTAACTCCATGACGACGTAAAATCAGCGCTCAAATATGATTAATAAGTAATTTCTTTGTCAACAACCAGCGCACAGTGGGCTGCGGATTGACGCCAGAGTCAACGCCAACGCGTCACAGGCGAGCAATGTATGGAAAATCTTTAATAATAAAACACAGGCATTAATAAATTATAGGGCAGTCAGCGAGGGGAACGCAAAATGGATAATAAAACAAAGCGAAGACAGTCACAAAAGCAAAAACAAAAACAAAACAAAATGTAGGAAGCATAAAGAAAAACTCGCTCATGTGAAGGATGCAAGATGCAAGAAGAGTTGCCGCCCAGCCCCAACCCCTGCTGGACCAGGGCTTTTGCTGTTTATCTCACGCAGTTACACAGTTGTAAATTGCACAAAGTAATTGAAGTATTTTTTATTATAAAAACAACAAGCTGTCGTTTCCCCCTTTCTCTCGCTCTTTCTCTCTATCTATTCTTGCAAGAGTCGTTGACTTGCGCTGACCTAGGAGCAGACCAGCCCAGTCAGGCACAGGCCAAGACGATGATATAAAGAACAGACACAGCCAGACAAGCAGCTGGCGTCTCAATGCCTTGCCAGTAGTAGCTTTGTTAGAGTCATGTGCACCCTTCACAATGCCAATTTTTCAGAAATAAAAAACTTTTGCCAATTGAATTGAACGATGCAAAACAGAGAAGCGAACGAACGAATCATACTCGTCGACTGCTGGAAAGTGAATTGTACTGTAAAATATTGCAGTCGTTAGAATTATGCGAGAATCGACAGAATCCTATGGAAAAGTTTTATAAAGTTTCACGCTTGGCTTGATCTTCATATTTATCAGATATTTTACGAAGCGAATAGAGTTGAATCGAGAATTATACTAAAACAAATTTTTTAGTAGCAAATAAAGAGAGAGAAAGAGAGAGAGAGAGAGAGAGAGAGAGAGAGAGAGAGAGAGAGAGAGAGAGAGAGAGAGAGAGAGAGAGAGAGAGAGAGAGGAGAGAGAGAGAGAGAGAGAGAGAGAGAGAGAGAGAGAGAGAGAGAGAGAGAGAGAGAGAGAGAGAGAGAGAGAGAGGGAGATTGAGAGAGAGAGAGAGAGAGAGAGAGTAAGAGAGAAAGAGAGAGAGCGCTCTCTCATCGTTATCTGCTCATGTAATAATAATAAATTTGGTAATATACAATACTATAGTTACAGACTTTGCTTGCCCAAGAAATCTTAGTTTCAATGGGGTTACTCAATAAAGCAATGGAAATTTCAATACATTTACAATTTCATAAATAAAATTTAATAATTTGTTAATAAAACATATGTTTGTTTCGACAAGTTGGACCAATATATGTAGCTGATAACCCATATTCAATGAATTATTTTTATTTCTTTAATGCATTTATCATAGGACGAATATTTGTAGCTAATAACTTGTATTCAATTCCACTTTTTATTACTTTAATACATTTATTAATTTGTTTATTTATTAAAAGTAATAAATTCGATGGGCTACGAATTAAGATCGTGACAAAGCGGATAATACCATATTCTAATAAATGGCTAAATGGAGTAAAATTTGAAAGTTGAGCTAAGGGTATGGGTAAGGGTAAGAATGAAACTTAAGTAAATTATGTATAAAGAAATGAATTATCTACTCAAGAATCAGTAAATAAATAAGTAAGTAAATAAATAAATAAATAAATAAATAAATAAATAAATAAATAAATAAATAAATAAATAAATAAATACATAAATAAATAAATAAATAAATAAACAAATAAATAAATAAATTAATAAATAAATAAATAAATAAATAAATAAATAAATAAATAAATAAATAAATAAATAAATAAATAAATAAATAAATATATAAACAAGTAAATAAATATATAATACTTAAATAAATACAAAATTAAATGCATAACATTTTTGATTGAACTTGTAATTTTGTAGTATTACGCTATATTTATTTCAATTTAGATTACTTAAATAGACCGTCAAACATGCCCTTATTTGTTTAATGTATCTCAAGCTCTCGACAGTTGCAGAAATTTCAATTGAAACTCGCTCAGCTCTATTTGAGAGACACACATGAGGTTGACGAACAAATATACTGTTCAAATTGAAAAACAGTTTCGTGGCCAGGCAAATTGTTTGAGCTGCGATTTGCTTTTAACTGAAACGCAATGCAGTTAGCAAGGGATTCCAATTTCAATACAAATGCACACACACACATACACTCCCACACATCCACACATTCAGGACAATCGCAGTTTGCAGGAGCTGTTTCTGTGTCTTCTGGATTTGGCTGGTGCTTCGATTCGTTGTCTGTGTATCTTGGCCAGAGGCAATGCTGCTAGCCGGGCAAACAGAAATGGAAATAAATAGTTGCCTAGCTCTTTTGTCTAATTAAAACGTTTCGTTTAGTCTTACTTTCTGGCTCTCCCTCTCAGTCTTTTACTTTCTCTATTTTTCACTGTGTGTGTTCTAGCCAGTTCAATTTGTGGACGTCATAGACTAACACACACACACACACACACACACACAGATATATGTATACTGTCTCACGCATTGAGTAAGCTGGAATACGTGCATGGGAAGCTGTCAACTCCTAGTTTCTATGCTGGCTGTCAATCTGTTTCATCTTCATTTCGTTTGCCTACCACCTTTTTGCTCGCTTCCATATGGAGCTGGGCCTTTGGCCAACCATTATGATGATTTATGGGCGGAAATTATTTTTTGGCCCGCCCATTGGCTGGGGGCGAGTCTATGAAAACTTTTGCTGCCCACCTAAAAGTATGCAACAGTTTACATTTTCAATTCCGTTTGCCGCACAGATGTCTTCGCATTTTCTACACTCGAATGCTTCTTTTAATTTAAAAAGCGATTTTCCGACGGCCCCCAATTCCATACGCATTCCACTGACCGCAGATTGATGAGTCTTAACTGGCTTTGGCAGAGCTCAAAATGTGCCATTTCCCGTTAGGAAAGAGTGTTTGACAATTCGGAAGCGAATAATTTGATTATGCTGTGTGGTTTTTGCTGAGTGTCGCGCAGCAAAAGCAAATCAACAAGTTGCCGTTGGCTATTCAAAGTGCTATAAAACATTGATTATGGCTAAAGCTGTGATACGGAGCTTTTTATAGCTTAGCAAAGAACCCAACATGCATACGGTTATGCAAAAGCTCCGCGCCTGGAAGTGTCCGAGGTTGAAAGCTTAGCGAGTGCAAACACAGCGTGACTTTGGCGTTTACTCTAAAATTCAATTGTGGTTTTGACATCGTTCGGTGCTTTACCCACGGCGCTGAGTCAGTTATCATTTGGGTATAACCAACCCAACGTCAGCCCTGAGCAAACGAGTTATTGATCACTGAGCATGTAATGCTCTATCTCTCATTTGAATAAGAGAAGCTCGCGCGCTTATCATCACAGCATGGAAAGCGTCCACAAAGTCAAAGGTGCTTTAAGTTCACCGGGTACCGGGGGCTGTGTGCTGTGTACTGTGTACTGGATGTTGGGTGGCTGCGTGTCGGAAACTTTTGGTGAGCGCAAGCTGCTGCTGAGACGGCGCCTCTCACTAGAGACAGATACAAGCTCTTCCAGTGCGTAGGCCAAGCCACACGGGCACACAGCCGAGCCCAACAAAGCCCCAGCCGTTGGCAGTCGATTCAGTTTGGACTTCGACGTCTTGCCAGCAACATCGTGAGCGCTAATAAATGTAATAAAACCAACTGAATCTAGATAAATAACAGTCAACTTTATTTAAAAGTGCATACAGAGCATGTGAAAGAGACAGAGACAGTGAGTGAGCGAGAGAGCGACTAAGAGTGGGAGTGCGAGTGCGAGTGAGAGTGAGAGCTTTATGTGTAGTGACAATCACACCTTGAACCCGCCTCAATGCTCCTCTGTAGAATTGTTTTGATTGTGAGAGCGCGAAGTAAAAAACAAAAACTTAAATACGGCGTTTTATGTGTCGTGTAGCCAAGTGTTAAATATCTCGATGTTGAGTGAAAGTGGATCAAAATAAAAAATACATATAAAAAGAAAAGCAAAAACAAACTCAAAGAAGGCCGAAAACTGAATTTCGTTATTTAATACGCGTTTTCTTTTAACTCGTTTTAGCCGCTAATTGTTCTTAGCTTATTTGTTTCAACTCGAAGGTCAACTGTTGTGGTTTGAAACCTGTTTGGAGAGGCAATAACAAAATGCATGTTATTTGTTATTGTTTACCAATGAATCAGAGCATTATTTCGAGCAAATCATTATTGTAATAAACAAATGAGAAAGCTGCGTAAAAATATTACAAAATTTATGTGAACTGTTTTGTACAGTTAAAGACTATATAAATATTGAAATACAAAATTGACTTCATGCTTAATGCATGCTAAAAACTTTATAAGAATTTAAATAATATTTCAACTAAAATTTCAGAAACAGAGATGTACTGTTTTAATTGTATTTATTATTTATAAATTTTTATTAACATTCAGTTTAACTACACCTCGTCGTATAAAACTCCCTGAAAAATGAGCGCTGTGGATGCCATCATCAACTATAAACGCAGTCCCAATGAGGACTTTTACGCTCTGCTCCACTGCGATGAGACCTCGTCGGTAAGGCGAAAGTTTAATTAAAACCAATAATTAACTAAGTTCTTAATGAGCTGAGCAGCAAATCCAAACATTTACCAGTCGCACCAGCAGCCCCTTAAAGTTTGCCTAAAAATTTAATTTGGACTTAATTGAATTAGGTGCGAGAACTTTTGCATGAGCCCCGGTGGCTGTGGCCGTGGCTGTGGCGAGGATGGAGCTGGCAGCCACAAAGGCAGCGCTTTCCAAGCACACAGCCTTAGATAAACATAGCTAGATAAAGATACAGATATAAATGAAATCAAATTTGAGTTGACGTTTGCCGACTTGGCTTTGAGCTCGTCGGGGCATTTGCTTTGAGAATTAGTTTCAATTACGTCTCGCACTCAGAGACTCAGTGACGTGCCAGATTAAAAGAATTGAGTGCGGCAGCAGCTTTGAGATACAACTTAGTAGCTGCCACTTGGCAATTAAACGCTCAGACACACGGCTGACTGCTGAAAATTGTCTGCAACGGTAACTGGGTAAAAACTGTTGCTGTGTGGCATGTGAGAAACTTTTCACTGACAGCCCGAGTCCTTCAATTATCTCTGACAAAAGTTTTAGGCGTGTGCGTGTGCGTGTGCGTGTGCGTAGGAGCTTGAGTTAAGCCGAGCAATTATTTTGAGTTTTAATATCAGGTTGCGCAGAGAGCTGGACTGTCAACGGGGTAACAAGATCTTTGTCATTAGGCTTACTCGTGTTAAATCCACATTCCTCGGCTGCTGCGTTGACATCCAAACCCTTTTAATCGCATTCATTTACCTGTTCAGCCCTAGGCTCTGGCTAGCCTAATGGAATTTCGCTGTATGAATACCTCGGCACTCACTTGGGGTTGTCAAATTTTCTAGTTCACAAAATTTCAATAACAATTTGATGAGCACGCATGAGTGTAGCCCGAAGGAAAGGTAACTTTTCCGAGACTGCGGCCTAATCAAATTCAATGGCATGAAAAATGTTTTGACGTTGCCGTAATTTTCCACCTGTAAGCATTTTAATGTTGGCAATTTTTCAAGCTGTCGATTGCATCATGTTGAGCCATCTATTGAATTATGCACGAGCTCTCCCGTGCTAAGCATCACGCATGATGAGGGTGATGCTGCGGGCGAAAATGGCAAAGTGTCTGCTGGAAAACGGATCTCATTAATATGAAAATTTGTAGTTTCCTCAGATACTTATAATAATAAAAAGTCTGGCTCTTGCCAAAAACAAAAAACAGCTCCAGTTTTTCAATCTGTTCTAAGGATTTCATTTTATATTCAAGAATTCATTTCCAATGCCATTAGGCTTAGCACTTCAAGAGCCTGTTTATTATTATTGTTATTATCAGTAACATATGGATTTTAGGCTTTCGGACGGGATTCCAAAATGTTGTTTACAACAGTAACAATGTATATTTTTCCATCAAGGTCAAGGTGTTGTGGGTATTCAGTATTATCTGCAGAGCAAGGAATCAAATTGATTAATTTATTTACAACAAAATATTGTTTAATTTCATAAAATCAAAAATATTACGAATTCTGTATGTAAAAATAAAAATTAGAACTGAAATATGTTATGATTGAGAAAAAATATGATTTTGTTTATAGTTTATAAAAATTAAAAAAAAAAAAATGTTCATTTGTTATTGATGAATATCTAACGATTTTTCTTGATTTTGAATCTGATTTATAACGCGTTTTTTGTAATAAACAAGCAAAGATCAATATATCTTAATAATAATTTAGTCAAGCACTCAGCAGAGCGAACTTAAATAGTAGAAATCTTTTGAACTGACATTAAAACTTAAAGAGGAATTCCGCAATATCCGTACATATGATTCTACTCTTAATTTATTAGACCAATGGGATCTGTTTCTTTACTTTTCACAAATGAAAGTTTACTTGTCTCAGTTTTGACTGTAGAAGATGCATTGCCATCTTATGTGTGTTAAGTATGCAATCAGAATTCACGAAAAAATATGCAATATTAAATTATTAATGTTAAAAAATAAACAAAATATATTTAAATGTAAACAAAATATTAAATATTATATTATTAATATTAGAATATTAAAAGATAAACAAATTGTGTATATATTATTCGAAACATAATATATATAATATTTGAAAGAAAATATTACAATTTTTTTTTTTAAAATTTTTTTTAAAAAAAAGGGGGGGGGGTTTTGGGGGGGGTTTTTTTCGGGGTTTGTGGGGTGTTGTGGGGGTGTGGGCCTCTTTTTTTTTTTTTTTTTTTTTTTTTTTTTTTTACCCATGCATATATGCATATTTATTGCTTTTCATTATGAAAAACAACTTCGAATTCTGTATCTGTGAAGCAATTGAACTGCGCTCTTGAGGCTCATTTGCATTTCTCTCCAACGGCACAATCAAATGGAAATTCGGTGCGAAGTTAATTTAACGGCAATGCATACTAATTGATCAATTCAATTCTAATTGGTTCACTTTAATTGCATTATGCAATTCGCACACTCGATTGCAATAGAGCGACCCCTCGACATTTCTATAGGCAACGCCTGTCCCCCTCTCTCTCTCTCCTCCCTGTCTCTACTGTTATTTGCATATTGTGTTCATGAGTCATTGAAACTGATGCTATTTCCATTTGCTATTGAAAATTGAAAAGAGCAGCTCTGAATGTGGCTCATGTTGGGTATTTTGTCGTTCAGTTGTGATTCGTTTCGTTTTGATGGAAGCTTTACCCAAATTTGTGAATAGACTGCGAAAATAACAAAATGTCAACATATCATTTTGTTCTGACACAACTACAGCTAGGCACATGTGTGTATGTGTGAGTGTGTGTTTGGTATCAAATTCCCATTATTGTGTTTTTAATGCCAGAGGGCGCTAGAAGGACCCATTGATTCTCTTACTCATCCACTCGCAGACATTATGCAGGAATGCAAACAAACGCCTCTGTGAATGTCTGCCAGAGATTCATTAAGTTAATTGAGGGCGTTTCTTATGCGGGGAGGAGAAGTGTCGATTCCCTGTCTGCCGTGGCCTGAATATATATGTATATGATTTCTTTTCACGTGCTATCGACGATGCAGTCTACAGCATGAGTAAAGCAAATTGAAATTAATTATATGCCTGGCTGCCGTTAGCTTAACATACAAAATTCAGCGTGCGCTCATAAATAATAGAAATATTCAGAGACGACAACCATTTATATTTATATATACGAGTACATATATATATGTACATATGTAAGCCATATATTTGTATAAACAGCGAACGTCAATGCTTTATGCAGACAATAGAAAATAAACATGCAGCGTAAAGTAATGCCATTATGAATGGCTGACTGAGTGACTGACTAAGCTGCTGGGCAACTGTTGGTCTGTGGCATCTGCGTTTATTGTGAAAGTCTGTTATTGTGTATGCAAAGCCATTTTCATCAACAACTGGCGCACACAACAAGGCTCAACAAGAGGCTTTTGTTTTGAAAATTGAGTGTCCCGGCCGCCCCACCACCATTCAGCGAGGATAATGCGCTTTTGTTGCTTGGGCTGCGATGACAACTGTCAGGTCCTGTCAGCCGCCAAACTCGGCCAACAGCATGCCAGGATAACTGCTGTCCTCCGCAAAATATTGCCCGACAGCAACTTGTTGCTGCTGCTGCTGCTGCTGTTGGCTGTCAGTGCAAACACTTTGGCTTAATTAATTTCAATTGCTCGCACAGCCTTGGCGCTAATGCCAGTCCGTTGTGGGCGGCATTCGTTGTCAAGGTTGTCGCAGTGTCAGAAGTCAGAAGTCAGTCGTCCTCTGTGGCAAGTGTTATTTGTTGGTCTCAATTTTCGCACAATTCGGGTCGACTTTCAGGCCCACGAGAACGTGAGATGGATGCTATTACACCTCGCGGTTTACACTTTCACACTTGACATTTGCCAGCAAACAATTTGCAGCGCTAACATCACGTAGATGCTTACTTGTTATTGTCATTGGGACTTATCGCTTCCGCTCCCCATTGATGATGCTTCGATTCTAATGTGCTGTCGTGAGAAGCTTCGGTTGCTGTTGACAGCTTTAGCTGTCGTGCGGTTCCACCTGCTCGCCTGTCGTGTTCCGCCTGTCCTTGACAACGTCGCTTGTTCACTTTGTGTTGGTTTAGTATCGACATATACATATGTATAGCGTAATCATCTTTAGCCTCACTCTCACCTTTATGCTTACCTTGGGAATAACACCAAATCTGCGTGTCGCAACAATTTGAAATTATGTAAGGCGGGCTCTGTTTCGCGACAGACCTTTCCGCCAGATTGATGCCACAAAGTGCTTATTTAATTTATGACAAAAGAGAATTTTTCATTGCAATTTACTTAATTTGCGCCATTGTCTAACCAATTCTTCTCCATCCCGCAGCCGGAGCAGATCCAGGCCGAGTACAAGGCGCTAGCGCTCCAATATCATCCCGACAAGAACAGCGGCGACAAGGAGGCGGAGGCCAAGTTCCAGCAGCTAAAGGTAAGCAGCAGCGAAAGAACATTTGCCCGGCAACAAGAATGCAAACATTTTACATATTTAATAAAGTACCGCCAGGTGGGTTCCTAAGTAGGCGGCGAGGGGTGGCAAAAGACTTGCGCGCCCCGAGGGTAATTTATTTAAGTTGAAAGCTTCGACTCGAGCTGTTTTTCTTTTCTCTTCCTTTTCTTTTTTTTTGTTGCATTAGTAAAGCTGAAAGCATTGTTGATCTACTCTTGCCATACACATAAATTATAAAACATAACCCCTCAGTTAGCGTAATAAACAAGAACTAAACACACACACACACACAAGAGATATGTATGTATGTGCGTGGGGCTGGCGAAATGGTTGGCTGTCAGTTAAAACCACATGGAACAAAGCACAAACATGCACACACGCACACACACACACACACACACAAACAATTGAATAGCCCGAAGCACACTCATTTACACTCAACCTCAAATTCAATTTTACACATAACAAAAAGCTGCAGAGATCGCGAGCACTTTGCGAGTAGATATAATAAATTACATACGACTATATACCCTATATACATACATATATACGTATAGCTACTGTTTTGAAAAGGATTATTGATTTTGCTCTGTGTCAGGCCAGCAGAGCATCATAGAAATAAACATATGTATGTGCACATACATATGCTAATGTGCGTGTGTGTGTTTGTGCGGCTATTGTTAGCCGCCTACGAGATAGAGTGGAACTACATCAACATAGCCAAACCGTTGCCGTTCGCTCGTCCTTGTTCTGCCTGCCACTGCTCATTAGAGTCCTGTCAGCTACGGCGACAATAAAACTTGTTACGCGTTTGGGCAACGGCAACGGCAACGGCAACAAGTTGAGCGGAAGTCTTCTTATATGGATGATAGTTGTGAAACTAGGTCCAGAGCTCAAACTTGCCATAAAAGGCAAATAAAATCTGCAGCTTGTAAATGTCCTGTCCCTCTCTCTCTCTCTCTCTCTCTCTCTCTCTCTCTCTTTCTTTCTGTGTGTGCATGTATGCGTGCCTATGTCTGCGTGTTTGCTGTCCCTTGCAACTTGACAGGGAACCTTTTTTATGGTTGCTATAACGTCAAAGCCATAAAACAAACGCTGATGGCGGCTATAAAGCATTTCGAGTGTAATTTTAAGATTCAAATGAGCACAAATTTGATTTCTGCATGTTTTCGTACATTTTTCAAATTAGTTTTAAAAGCAACTGCTTTAGAGGATATTTTGTAATTTTTCTTAGTTAAAAAAACATTTGCAGCACTTTATCAAATTAATGCAGAATAAGAGCTAGTAAGCAAATGCAAAAACTCATTATGCACCCTAACGTATTGACTGAAATATGAAAATGCTTTTGTTATATATACGTATATACGCTCAAGCTATAATAATGCAAATTTAATCAACACAAACAACAGATTAAATATGCAATTAGACTTATTGTTGGATATATAAACATTTGTCGAGACAAAGATAGAGAAAGAGCGAGAGAGAGAGAGAGAGAGAAGTGAGGTAGACAGATAGAGAGACATAATATGTGCTGCTGTCTCGTAGTCCTGAAAGTTGCTGAGTGAGCTCAATCTCTCACTCTCAATGAGATGACAGCTTAGACCGTTTAGACATGGTCGAAGATGAAGAGAAGCAACGAGAAATTGTTTTTCATAGTTGTGAAAGACAGCCGCATATAGTACGATACCGGCAAAACATATCCGATATATATATATATATATATATATATATATAAATCTTGTATTATTTTCCTTTCTTTAGATCCTATGAAACACTTTGTGACCTTCAGCACCTCCCTGCGTGTACTTATGCATAACATTTGAAGATTAAAGAAAATATATGTGGTTACAATATATAGATATATATTCTATACATTTCATTCCAAAGCACTCACATTTTTATTACTGACATTCACGGGCTTTTGTTTTTTCTATGAAAGCATCTTCTCTGCTATCGATAAGTTTTTGGCCAGGAAAACTTTAATGCTTTATTGGCAAAAATAAATCTGGCCACAGGACCAAAATTAATTGAAGAGAAATAAAGCAGCTAGCAGCTAGCAGCCAGCAGCTGACAGCTAATAGAAAGCGCTCGTAAACCTTGTTTACTGACCCACATAGCCAATGAGTAGTAAAATAATTGATTATCACGTAGCAATCGTAGCAATAAAATCTCAGAAACACAGCGTGTGTAATTTTCCTTGTGGTCTTTGTCTATGCATTGAACGCCCGCAGACTGCTTTCCCATACAAATTGTAGTTGTCTGCTGGTATCGAGTCAGATAGCCTATCAAAGCCACTTGAGCGTGTAATTCACATGTGTGTGTGAGTGTGTGTGTGTGTGTGTGTGTGTGTGTGTGTGTGTGTGTGTGTGTGTGTGTGTGTGTGTGTGTGTGTGTGTGTGTGTGTGTGTGGGAGGGTTTGTTTGTTAATCACTGTCATGCTAATAAGTATACTACATAAATTGATTATTTCGCAAGCAAAGGCTGAAGCCTTAGTCAAATAGAAGAGCGGACGACCTAAATGCTATTTGTTTTGGGTTTTAACACAATTTGACTTCAATCAACTAATGTAAATAAACAGAAATAAACATGATTTTGGTAACTTTTCACTTGCAGGAGGCCAAGGAGACCTTGTGCGATCCGGAGAAGCGAGCCGTGTACGACAAGTGGCGCAACAGCGGCATCTCAATGAGCTACAAACAGTGGCTGGGTATGAAGGAGCACGTCGGCCAGGTGAGAAGATACACAATTGCCGAGAAGGTGGATAAAGAGGTATGCGTATGGGCCAGGAATGTACCGAAACAGAGAAGTAAACTTCAATCCCCAAAATACAAAAACTGTAGACAACTGAGGAGCTGTGTTTTCTCTGTGTGCCATCTGTATATGTTTTATTTATAAACTGGGAAAATTACAGTTGCTCACATTGTATGTGACTAGCATTAGCATCAGCATTGTCTCTCCGACTGCCTATTATCATTTCGAACGATTTGCTCTTCCACAAACAACAATTGATTCATGATACAGAAGGAGACAGAGACCATAATATGTTAATATATTCATGTCTATATATAGGTATATACATATAGGATTGTAATTTGTTATAGCAGCGCTCTGTAGATAAGTTACCTAAGTGATTTAAAACGTTCAGTCGTTCTGAGTATAGAGGCTTGAGTTTTAGCAAGTCATTTAATAAGACTGAATGATAGTTAAAAGAAGTACATTGATTATTTATTAGCAATTCTCTGAACTTGTATTTCCATATAAGTAGTATTATTATGTAACTTTTTGTTACTCAAAGTTTTTTTTTAATTTTTCTGTTCTTTTATTTTTAATTATTGCATTTTTTTCTAAATTTTTGTTATATGTATTGTTTTATTTTTAATATTATTGATTTTGTTTTTTATATTTATTATTATTATATATTATTATTATTATTATATGTATTATTATATGTATTCTATGTCGTATCTGTGTGATATTATGACGTTGTGTTAGTTATGTTGTCATTGACAGTTACAGTGCTATTAAAGAGAAACTGACAACTAGCGCTAATCGAATGAGTTAGCATTTTAGTGACAATTAAAGGATGTATTGTCATTAGGAAAGAGATAGCCATAGCTTTTGATGAACGTGCTCTCGGATGTCGCAGAGTAAGAGCGAGAGGGTACTTATGTCCTTCGCACAGGGTTGCTATGATATTGATGAAAGAGAATATGCAACCAAGAGGTAGTTTGACAGAAGAGCTGAAAAGGGGCACTGAATCAGGGACAGTTGAGTAACAAAGACGTTTGCTGAAATTCTTTTTTTATATTTATTTTGCCATTGTATTTCATTATTTTGAATCCAATTTTGTATGTTTATTATTTTATTTTTAAATAAGTATTTATGTTTCTTTTAATTTATCTATTTTTTTATTGATTGTTTGTTTTTTATTATTATAATATTTTTTATTATATTTACTATTATTTTTTATTTATTTATTTATTTAATTTATTATAATTATTTATAATATATTTTTTATTATTAAATTCATTAGCTTTTTAATCTTTTTATTTTTGAGTAACTTATTTTTTGTATTAGTTTTTATTTAAACTAGTTATAAGATAGCTTTTAGTTGACTTCAGTATATTTATCGACTTTGTTAGGTATTCATTAGAAATTGTCACAAAATTAAGTTTTTGGCTATGGAATAAGTGATTGGATGCGAGTGCATTTGTATTTACGTTCTCATTGTTGCATATTGAATTTGATTAATTGCCGCAGGTCAGGCTTGCTTTATGCCAATTTCCGTAGGAAATCGTCGCGTATTCATCAAAGTTGACAGGGGCGACCTTCGGCCTGGGTAATTAGCCGTGGCATGATGATGAGAGCTGCCATAAATTGGCTTTGGTTAGTCGGCTGCACTAGTTGGCTTTTGGCTTTGCGGTTGCAAGCAATTTGCGCCCGTGTTGGAGATTGTCCATTAGTATTCAGACTGAACGGACTGAACTCTTGGCCACAGGGGATAGATTCGCATTCGCTAGCAATAGTTTCAGTTAGTCTGCAATATTCAGAGCTACTTATAGGCAACGGCACACAGGAAAACCAGTGCTCAGATTCAATTAAATCGAAAAATGTGTCTTGAATTTAATTAGCAACAAACTTTAATTTAAACTCCCAATCTAAAGCCTGACTCTGATCGCCTGAGCACCTCCAGTTTTTACGTATTTTATGGTATTTTTCAATGTGCCTCTTCATCCAAAGTGTTCTAAGTGTACGCCGTGCATGCCAATGAGGAGCCAATGCATCTGAGCACAAATTCAAATTGCCTTTTATGTAAATACACATATCCAGATGCATTGGCTCTGACAGTAGTTGCGTAACTGCGCAAGGAAAAATTCGATTAATGGTCAATTGTTTTTTGTTCAATCAAAGTCCATGCATTGGGCTACACCTAAGACCAAGGACCGCATGTTGCCGGAGACCGGCGCCGGAGTCGGTCCGGGCGGTGCTAGCTGCAGCAGCGGCGGCCTCACCGCCGCCTCTCCGAATCCAGCCCATCGACGAGCATCCGAAGGTGGAGCCGCTCTCTATTATGGCAGCCGCAAGGCCGAATGGGGCACCGAGAACACCGATGTGGCCAACAAATTTCGTAATTACGAGATCTAAGCGGCATTCGGAGGATGCGGCGAGAAAGGATGATGACATGATGATTATCGATGCTATGAGATCAAACTGGAGAGAGAGCCGAGCAGAATATATTTTATGCAAATTTTTAGCTCCTCCGTGGGCAATATATCTCGATGTGAGTTTGAATAACACATATTCCAATTACAAATATTATTGAACAAAAAAACCCAAAAGCGAAGAAAACATATATATCAAATGAGCATTGAGCATTGAGCGAAAGCCAAGTTATGCGAAATACAAAATATTAATAACCAACTCTACTTACATACATATATACAGATATAAAGGAGTACATGTTCTATATACAGGCATAGTACATATATTGATGTGAATTATAGCGTTGCAAAAAATAATTATATAAATGTTTATAGGTGTATAAAAAAATGAAAAAATGGTAATTAAATATAGAAGAAACTGTAATTTCAATAAACAAATGGCTCGAAAGCGGCAAGTGGTTAAAGTTAAGTTTAAGTGAAACATTCGAAAGAAATTAGTCAAATTTTAAATGTATATTTCAGTGAGCGCAGTGTCTAACTGACTCACATATACACAAGCACACCCACACTATATAATGAATATATTTATCTACAACTATTTGTATATTGATGTATGTGCCCCTAAAGACAATCCCTTTGGAAGTGTTTACCAGTGCACTGAAAAAAAAAAATTGATAACTCTAACTAAACCTAGCATCAAAATGCCCACCACACAGAACTTATCAAATGAGAAAAAGATAAAAATATCCCTACCACAAAAGCGAATTTAAAAAAAAAAAAATATATATATGTATACACAAAACTGCATAGTCAAAAAAAAAAAAAAAAGAAAAAAAAAACTTTCACTTGGTGTCCTTTAATATGCAAATCTAAAATTTGCAAACAAAACTAAATAACTAAACTATTTTATTTATTTATGAAACAAAGATAAGTCGCTCAGAGACTTACTTAAAAAATTAATGAAGAAAACAAAAATATAAATGTTTTGATGCATTGTTGTTTTAAATATCGATGTGTGATGCAATTCTTAAATGTTATACAAATGAATATCAAAATAAAAATAAAAATATATGAGCGAAAATTAAACTTTGCCATCGTATAGCTACATTATATAAATGTTTATTTGAACTCATATTGAATTTACTCAAATACACACATATTATTGAGCAGGTATAAAAATTGAAAAAAAAAAAAAAAAAAAAACAAAACTAAAGCAAACAAAAATCTAGCGAAGATTTAACTATTTCGTAAGTAAAACAGAATCTCTTTAGATCGCAAGCCAAAGACAATTATTTTTGTGGGCCCCCGAGGCGTATGAAAGGTGTAAGGCAAAGCTTCAAACTAGCAATTATGCAAATACATAAATGTTGAATTTAATTTAGCTGAATTATGAATGTATAAATGGCAAACAAAAAACCAAATAAAGTCAACTATTTATAGAAGTTTCTTCATTTGAAGAGGCTTCACGAAAAGCAAACCAAGCAGTTTTTACTTATTTATTTTTATTTAATATAATCCTTACAAAATATAAAATTCATTCCGTTTGACTTGCGGTTAGCTCCAAGACCTGACTAATCGTGGCCAACGAATCGTCCCAGAGGTGACAGGGTCGGCGATCCGATTGCACGAATTCACGTATCCAGCGATTAAGCACTGCGTAATAATAGAGCGTGGTAGTTGTTACACTAATAGAGCTTTAATGCCCAGCACAATTCACCACTTACCCCACTTGGAGCCCACAATAATGGGGCAGGCGCCGTGCATGGTCCTCACATCGCCCACGCCCGAAGCATGCAGGTTGTACCAAAACGCGGCTAAAATTAGCAAAATTGAGCAACATATAATTACGTGTATACAAACGGGGTAGGATAAGGATCAGATGCGGGTGTATTGTTGCCTTAGTCAGTGTGAGGTATAATTTCAGAGTATTAAGATTTAGTTCCAATTGCAACATAGTGTTGGCAGCTCACTAAGTAAATTTAAAATATCGCTAGACTTTCTTCTACTTTATACTCTCGTAACGTTATAGAAACCATTAGCCATTAGCCATTAGCCAGTCCTTATTCTGTTTTTTCTTCACGTACCTGCATATTTCTTGGGCTTGAGCAGTTGCCTCAGAGCAGGAAATGCTGTGCCACCACCCTGTTCCACATCGCTGAGCTATGAAGTGCAAAGGACAATTTATGTTTTTCAGTGGCCAAGAGAGGCAACAAAGGGACTTACATAGAATAAGACGGTGGCGATGCGATTGCCCATTTCGGGGCTGGACACCTGCTCAGTTTTGAACTGGTAGAAAAGGGATTAAAGGACTTGAGTATAAAATATGTATGCGAACTTCACACTCTACTTACGGCATTCTCATAGAACCAGTCCATGTGCTGGGCGTAGTGGCCGCCAATGCCGTAGTTGGCCAGCTGATGGTCCTCGGCATATTCTACAATCGAAATACATGAATAGAATTCATGCGATGCGAGCTGGTTCCCCTGAAGCTTACCCATGTGCAGATCGGTCATATCGGCCACACGTTGATCAATGGTGCGCAGCACCTTGTGGCGCGTCTTCGGAAGGAAGGTGAATTGGCTGGTGCGTACATCGGAGACAATGGATGAGCTGTTGCCGGTGACTGTGGCCCTTTGAATTCTGTTCTTGGTTAGTCTGACCAGCGTGTCGATTTCACTCTGATAGATGACATCATGGTAGACCACAAGCAGTGGATCGTGGCTCAGCTCCTCGACTTTCAGTGGTGCCAATAGCAGAAACGGATGCGTCTCGCTCATGTAGCCACAGCGTAATGGACGCATCTGTGACGGCGTTGGCTTTATATGACCATTGCAGGTGTGGCTATACAGCTCAAAGTCACTCAGCTTGGACAGATCTTCAGGTAAGGGCTGCATTGCATATTAAAATGAAGCTAAGATACGTCAGAGTCAGATAGAATGCCATACTCACAGCATGCTCAGCGACTGGCTCAGCGGTCAACTCTTCAATTTGATGATTGATCTCATTGAAATCTTTATAGCTATTCCAGGGCCTCTCACTGCCTGGCTCAATATTTTTAAGCATTTCCAGAGTATTATTCATGCCTCGGTGATCACTTAGCCTGGCTTTGAGCTTTACTAACCGGTCCAAAATGAGCGGCTGTAGCTGAGTGCGATCCCGGTCCGTTAGACGACTGTTCGCCTCCAACAGCCAGGCGTGTGCCAACTGCAGATGCTCATCCCGCGCCGCATGCTCGGCTATGTCCAGGCAGTGTTGAGCGTTTAGTTGAGTTCTTTAACGAAGGTAACGTGAGGTAATGGTAATTAAATCCATCTTTGCCAGTTGGCTCACCCATAGGAAACTCCATCGAGAACTCCAGCAGCCACATGCTTGGTCCGTAATCTATAAATGTATTGTAGACGCAGCAATCCATCGATGGCACCCTCCAGTTCCCGGTCGTTGGGCATGCTCTTTTTCTGGCGCAGCCGCTGCAGGCGCTCAAGTGGCTCTGTAATTGAAGAGTACACAGAGCGTGTACCTAATGAAGTTAGCATATAAGTGAATTGAACACCCACTCGCTCCGGTTGTGGCTGCCATCAGATTCGCAATGTGCTCCCAGTCCAGGGTCAGACGTTTGCTCAGCAAATATTTATTCAGCGGACTTTCGAAGTACGTCACGCCCCATTGCTTGGCTTCGTCACGCTCGCGCTCGAATTCGTCCAGCCGCCTGGCATTGCAGATTGAATTGCATCAAATTGAATTAGTGCCAACCCAGAGACAACTTACGCTCGCAGAAAATCCAATTTGCTCTCATTATCAGCTATGAATTTTTGCATGTGCTGCAGCATTTGCTGTTCATAGCGAAAGACCTTGGACATTGCATGCACCGAGGAGTAGAACTCAGCCGTGCCAGCACAAAGGCCAAAAAGTGCCAGCAAAGCCATCAGTCCACAGAAGTTCATTTTAAACAGCATCTCTGCTCTCAGCCACGACTTGCGGTCAACTGATTTCGCCAATTGACCCCGCCGGCTGATGGCTGCCGACTCGATCGATAGCTTATGCATGGTCATGGTTCCTATACCCATCTTACATAATTTCGAACAGCCCTAGCACAGTTGCCAATAACTAACTAATTAAGCAAAACCTGTTTGTGCCTATGGAAAACGCAAAGAAATTCTGAGTTCATTGTGCCTACTAACTGGTTTTGAATCTACGTTCTAGCTGGCTGTAGATACAGCGTGTTTTATCTCGCCTGATTTGTATATTTTTATGAAGATAAGCTAATCAAAAATAAGTAAATTTACTATTAAATCGACAACTCAGATGTATTTTCAATCAGCATTAAATTTATATTTGAAAAGCAAACATATTTCAAATACATATTGCAACTTATATAAGAGTTCATTAATAATGGAATAATATGACGCGCCTCTGACACGTGTCAAATGTAACTGTCATTGCCCATTGAAAATGGGAAATCAGGGTATAATGGTTTTGTTAAAAGTATGTAACAGGCAGAAGGAGGCGTGGCCGACCACACAAAGTATATATATTCTTGATCAGCACAAAAATATTAGTTGATTAAGCCCTGTCCGTCTGTCCGTCTGTCCGTCCATCCGTATGTATGAACGCGTCGATTTCCGAAGATACAAGAGCTACAGAGTTCATTCGTCTGTGTGTAATCATTGCAGGCGGCTTGCTGTCTCGCTGCCTTTGTTGCTGGGCCACATGCGTTTAGCTGCCATAACTTCTTTGAACTATTACTATTTCTAGACGGACAATCGTATTTATCTCTTCAGATTATGAATATGATATGAATCCAAAATCTGACAAAAACCGAAATTGTATTAAATTAGTATCTATATATATGCAATAGACTTGGATGCTCTAACTCTAAAGATGAATTAAATATAATTTTATAAGTGATTCTCGATATATTCGTTTATCGATAACTCTGGAAATATACAAGTTATCGAATTTCGGAATCAAACTGCGCGTGCAATATACGAATCTAACACAAAAAGAATGAACTCGCTAGCTTTTGTATCTTCGGAAATCGACGCATTCAAACATACGGCCAGACAGACAGTCGGACAGGCGGGCATGGCTATATCAACTCATCTCGTCACCCTGATCAAGAAGAATGTATATACTTAATGGGGTGTGCCACGCCTCCTTCTGCTTGTTCCATACATTGAACAAAACTATTATACCATGATTTCCCATTTTCAATTGCTGCAAAGTATAACAAAAATTTAGGTCGCATTAAACTGGTTTCCAAACTTACCTGATTACTGTTTTGTTACCGCTCCAGGAAAAAGAGACAAACATTAAAACAGTAAAAGACAACTGTGTAAATATTTAACAAGTCTTTAGCCAACTCAATTCGAAGTGTGATATATCAGAAATAGAAATGCAAGCAGTAACATTTGGTACGTAGCATGGTTAAAATGTTTCGGTTGTACGCTGTTCTATTGATGCTTGGAATTGGATGTTTGGAGTTTGGTTATATTGTGGGCGAATGTGCTAATGGAATAAGAAGTTTTCTCGAAGTGGAGGCCGTGTTGGCGAAGCACTTGGAATCGTATTTGGACAAATTGGAGATTGATTGATTGATTTCAAGGTAGATTTAACGTAAAACTAATTGAAATAATAAAATTACCTATATATATTTATTGCACAGTTTTTTAAATGATATCAACAGTTTGCATGTTCTTGTAGAGTACTTTGGTAATCCAATCAATTCGTTAAAATCTGGAAGCATGAGATACTTGATGTATTGTTGACGAACAATACGTATAACGAATATATTAATGCGATCGCCAGCGAG
Source organism: Drosophila buzzatii (assembly GCA_035045845.1). Lineage (NCBI taxonomy): Eukaryota > Metazoa > Arthropoda > Insecta > Diptera > Drosophilidae > Drosophila > Drosophila buzzatii. Next base: position 990,756 of record JAWNOS010000198.1, read on the forward strand.
ATGGATAAGAAGAACCTCAATGGTCCCATAACTTTGGATCTTCTAAATGACACGGATAATTTATTATTTATGCAGCAGAGCGAAGATATTCCCACATCAGAATTAGCCAGAATTGCTGATAGATATGCATTCGGGCAAGAATGAGACTTTAAGCGCTAGCGAATGTTATGCCATTGGACGCAATCTGAATCAGTTGGAGCCCTATGAATATGCAGCTCAGTGGCTACTACTACCCTGGATTCATCGTTTCCCGATGTGAGTAATGCAAAAATTCTGGAATAGTTGGCTGTGACATATATGCTAGAAAATATCAAACTGTCATATAAAATTAACAATGAAGGAGCAATCCTTGCCAAAGGTCTCAGTAGACGAGTAAACTGTTAACGGAAAGTAGTTTACAATTTATAAAGAAAAAAATAAAAATAAAGGCTTCAATATTTTTTATTTTTTTTTTTAATAAACGGGCGTGTTTCGGCATATAATAAGCTTGTAAGATTACTGTTAATAAACGTAAGTACTTAGATAAAACTTGGAAATTTATAACCGCTGCAAGTTAAGCTCGTTGATTTGTCCACCAGAGAGAGTTACGAAACAGGTGACACTGCTGGTCGAAATCCAGACTCCATTCGAAATGCCGACTACGGGAGGAAAGAAAACAGCGGGCGGAGAGCAGGCGCCAAGCGAAATGAAGGCTCCAATCGAAATGAAAAGTACAGATACATTGCAGTATCTAGCCGGAATGTTTCAGTTCGGAATGCAGAATTCAACTACACGCGGAATGAAGACATCAGACGAAAAGCCGACTCTACGCGAGAAGGAGACAGCAAACGGAGAGCAGAAGCCTGGCGAAATGCGTGTGCCCAGTGACATGAAGACTTCTAGCGTCTTGCAGACTCCGTGCGGAAAGGATGCATCATATGGAAAGCAGATGCCAGGCGATATGCAGCCATCGATCGACATGAAGACTCTCAGTGTAATGCACACTCCTGTCGAAAACCAGACTCCGATAATACGCGAAAAGAACACACCAGGCCCGACTCCGCGTGGAAAGAAAAGAACACACGAAGATCTTATTCCACGCAAATGGCAAGGCCCATTCGAAAGCCAGACTCCATTTGAAATGCAGGCTCCGTCGACTTTGTTCGAAAAGACTATATCAGGCAGAGAGCAGACGGCTCTAGATTTCCCGAAAAACACGCACCCACCGATGGATGGAATGCTCACTTCTAGCGTAATACAGACCCCGATTACATGCGGAAACGAGATACCAGACCCACAGCCGACTCGACGTAGAAGTAAAGCAGCAGTCGAAGAGCAGGCGTTGAGAGCAATGCAAGCGATGAGAGAACTACAGGCGATGGTAGAAATGGAGAAGGCTGGAAACGAGGCTGAAAAGAACCCAGGCCCAAAGCCTAAACAACAGGGAACGAAAGGAGGAGGCGCAGAGCAGACGGCTGGCGAAATGCAGGCAGTACAGAACCCAATAAACTTTAAAAAATCACTCGAAATGCAGTCAACGATCGCAAACTCGACTCCGGACTGTAAGACGACGGCCAAATCAGCCGGCAATAGACTAGATATGATAAAGAACAAGGAATTTAAAATATCGTCAACTATTGACAATAGTAATGAGTGCATGAGAGTGGACGATAAATACCTGTGGCCCCATGGCCTAGCGGCGCCCTTTCGCAATGTGCGTAAGTATCGCCAAAACAATTCATTGAAGGATAAGAATGTCGTACTGCCCGAGCCAGATGTCTTGCGTGAGGTTAAATACCTGCTGCGCATGGATAATGAAGCGGTACGTGTGGAATATGATCTCGTCAATGAAGCGGAAATGGAACTAGATCTGACTCCATCCGAACCCAGCAATGAGGATGAATTGTCGGACGATACAACAAAAATGTTTTAACCGCCTGCTATCGGTAATACTGTGAGCTATTGATCGAATCGATAAAAATAAATTAGACAAATGTTACCGAGACATTTAGGTTTCTGACTGTTGAATTATGATTGAAATGATAAGTGTTCAATGGGTCAATGGTTGATTGGTTTAGTGTTTCGGTGGTGCATAGCATTGAAAGTTATCGATAACAAGTGTGACAATATTTCTGAATTGAATTGGAGGAAGGATTGAGGACTTGGCTTTTATTGGTGTTGCATGATATAGAATTAATGGATAAGTATTGGTCATTGGCATTTCTATAGGTTAGGCATGGCTAAAGTTTTAATTCTCTTAAACGTGACTTACTGAATTTTAAATCAATTTATAAAGTTTAAAAAAATCCAAATAAAAAAGCAAACAATAAAAATATGCGCTGTGCTATGGGAGTAATTTTTAATTTACATAAATGTTAGAGAACAATACACATTTTTTTATTCATTTATGTTTCTTAAATCATAAAAAAATGTCAGTTTTCAAGATAATTTTTAAGTTTGACCACGATATTACAGGAGAGAATGATGAAAAATATTAATAATTAAAATTGATACGTTTTGATGTTAGTTAATCACTTCAAGCTGGGCTTTACTGGTGATAGCTTAATCAACGTGCATTTTAAAGCTCTACGAAATGATTCAAAATTGCCTCCCAGCTGTGAGCAGTTGATGCAGGTTGATGAAATGGAAACTCAGAAGATAACAAAGTAAAAGAAGGACTGATTACACTCATTAAGGCATGATTTGTGTGTGTTTCCGAGAACAGACATTGACGAAATCACAGCTGAAATTAATTCCTTGAATTGACTTAATCATGACGACTATTAGGAAATTATGTCAATAACCAGGGCAAAGCAGAATTAGCAGGAATCGCCTGTAAGCTCTTTGACATATTTAGTATCTATGGCAGCAGTTGACCTTGGCTTATGCATAATTCATAAAACATATTTGTATAAACATGAATGCACATAACAGTAATTACATAAATTCTAAATGCGATTGTATAACTAAGGAAATGATTAAGCATTGTTAAGCGTATGTAACAGGCAGAAGGAGGCGTGGCAGACCCCATAAGGTATATAGTATATGTATATTCTTGATCAGGGTGACGAGAAAAGTCGTCGGTCTGTCCGTATAAGAGCTACAGAAGCTACAGTCTTAATTCTTTTTGTGTTAGGTCCGTGTATTGCACGCGTTAAACGAGTTTATTTCAGAAAGTCGATAGCTCTTTCCGTGTAAACATTTATCGATTAAACATTTATCGAGAATTCGTTAAAATATATATCTCGTTCATCTCTAGAGCTAGACTTCTGAATATTTAACTTATTCTGAATATATATCGTCTTCTGAATATATATAGATAATAATTTAATACAATTTAAATCTTGGTCAGATTTTGGATACCGCCCATCAATTCACCCCCACCCTCCAACTGTACATACCATTTGGTTTGGTATATAGATATGAATGTCAATCATAATCTGAATGTTTGATTACGATTATTCTAGAAACAGAATTATCAATCAAATAAATTCTCGCAACATAACCCTCGTGGCAGAGTAAGCGAGACAGCAATTCGCCTACATGCTTACACACATACAGGCGTACAAGCGTGTATCAGCGTGTGTGTGTGCGCGCGTTTTTGCATGTGTAGTATATTACTCATGCAGAAACGAATCGAATAATTCTCGGATTATTATTGGTTCTTCGGAGGGTTCAGCGGAGCTCGTAGTCGAGCAGTCTCGACTACTCATTTTGGAATCCATTTTTGTAAGTAACCCTTCAATATAAAAACCCTTCAAAAATTATGCCAATTTGATATACATACATACATATATTCACATTCAGTAGCTTCAGCCAAGCAGATTACGAATTTAAGAGAAATATAAAAGTCGTACAAGCTCGAGTATATTTTAATAATAAATTTGAAGCTTGAAGATTTAAATGGTTTGGGATCATAGGTTAAAAAAGCCTTCTACAACGATTGGAATAAATTTGTGCTTCAGGTTTAAGCACTATGTTGTTGGCTTAACATGACTTTCTAACAACAATAGATTTAGTAAACAAAGCAGAGAGAAGAGAACAGAGAAAACAAATCAGCAACAGAAGAGAATTCCAGAAAATGCAAAATATAAAGTTCTGAAAGCAGTTTACCTCTCACATCATTCTCATATCTTCTCAAAGTTACTTCGTCTCAGTTCAGCCGCAGCAGCCAAGCAGCTTGGTCAATTGTTACAGCATAGCAACTTTGACACCCATAAGCAGGCATTATTTTTTTTTTGCGAGCTGCCAGCCATTGACCCGGAGTGGAACAACAACAATAAGAAAACACACGGCTAATTATGCAAATGCCAGCAACAGCAACAGTAAAGCGATGGCTGTGGCTGCTTTGGCTCGCTTTGATGTGGCCAAAAGTTGTCAGTGGCAGCAGTGAGGAGCATTTGCGGGAACTGCTGACCACTGAGAGCTCGCTCATCAACGATCTACGAGACTATATCGATGCCTTAGACCAACAGTTGGAGTTAATTAAAAGCGAGACAGCGGCCATCGAGCGGCTGCATCAGCAGGTGGGCAATCGGGTGGAGGAGCATATGGGCAATCCACTCAATGTGCTCACCATACTGAAGCGCTTCCAGAGCGTTTGGCCACTGCTTGAGCAGCAAGCAAACGCCACCCACAAACTGGCCACAAATCTTCCAGATTACAAAGTGGATTTGCAGCTTCCCAGCGAGGAGGACTATGAGGCGGCGTTGCTCAATCTACTGCGACTGCAATCAGTCTACGACCTCAAGCCAGCCACCCTCTCACTGGGCATAGTCCATGGCCTGAAGGTGGGGTAAGTATACTACCCAGAGATATGCAAACAAATGCAAAGCACTCAATATACACATTTTGATTCCAACAGCTCGGCCATGTCATGGAGTGACTGTCTGGAAATAGCACGCAAGTCGGAAAGGAAAGGCGACCATGCCGTTGCCAAACACTGGCTGGAGACGGCTTTGGGAAAGCTGACAGCTGAGCATAATGCTACAACATTGGTCAGTGAGCAGGAGTGGGCCAAGATTCAAATACTGGAGGCATCGCTCAATATGGATTACCGAGCAGGTGCATCTCTCTGGCATTCATAAATCGTTTTTTATTTCTCTATAAATTCTACATTCGCATCAGGTGAATTTTTGAGCGCACTCACAACAGCCAAAGAATTGTTGCTCCTGCGTCCGGCTAGCCAGAACGTGAAGAAAGCAAAAGCCAAGATAGAACGAGCTTTAAACGGAAATCCACAGAAATTTGTGTCGAACAGAAAGCCGAAGGCAAAGGTAAACGAATTTGCTCAAGTGTTATGCAACAAAGCATCAATAAGCCGATTAATAATCATTTTGCATCGTTTAGTTTGAGTCAATGTCGACTTGAATCGACTTGCATATGCTCAAAACTTTGACAAATTGTAAGAACGTTGCAATCGGGTGATACCAACTGCTATTCATTTGTGGTCCGATAACAAGAGTCTGTTGAAACATATAGAATATACAGAGGAATTTAATAGTTCATAAATGGATAATTGAGTTTGAAATAGATTAGCTACGGGAATTTTTCGATAGTAGACATACATGTATGTATAATGAACATAGTTGAGCATACACTCCATAACTATGAAATAAAACAAGTAAGAAAGCTGTAGTCGAGACTGCTCGACTACGAAATCCCCTGAGCCCTTCTTCGAACGAATAATATTCCAAGAATTATTCGATTCGCACGCATGCAAAACCACGCGCACACATAGACGCTGATCTACGCGTATATGCATGTATGTGTGTATGCATGTGTGTAAGCATTGCAAGCGTCTTGCTGTCTCGCTGCTTGTTGCGCCGCATGGGTTTTGATAAGAAAACTTTGATGATTAATAATTCTGTTTCTAGATGGACAATCGTATTGATATCTTCAGATTATGATTATGATATTCATATCTATATGCTAAACCACACTACATGTATCAAGTATTTGAAATGCATTTTTTTCATATTTGGGGGTGGTGGGGCGAAGCGGGGACCGGAATCCAAAATCTGACAAAAAAAGCGAAATTGTATTTAATTAGTATCTATATATATGTAGAAGACTTGGAGACTCTAACTCTAAAGATGAATTAGCTAGAATTTTATAACTGGTTCCCGATAAATTCGTTTATCGATAACTTTGCAAATATACAAATTATCGAATTTCGGAAACAAACTCGTACTGCGCGTGCAATATACGGACCTAACACAAAAAGAATGAGCTCTCTAGCTTTTGTATCTTCGGAAATCAACGCGGACGGACATGTCTACATCAACTTTTCTCGTCACCCTGATCAAGAATATATATACTTTAGGTCTTTAGGTCTCCTTCTGCCTGTTACATACTTTTAACAAAACCATTATACCCTGATTTCCCATTTTCAATGTGCTCAGGGTATAAAAATATATATTTTTCTATTATAATATCAAAATATTTGCGGCGCCTACTCCACGCGCTCTCTCCTCTTACTCAAACACCTTTCCACCTGTCTCATCATCCCTTTTAAAATCCTACTACCCGACATTCGACAACATTTCCGAAATTTCAGGAAGGCCAGGATTTTGTGTATTCAAAAATATATATATTATAATATCAAAATATTTTCGGCGCCTACTCCACGCGCCCTCTCCTCTTACTCAAACACCTTTCCACCTGTCTCATCATCCCTTTTAAAATCCGACTACCCGACATTCGACAACATTTCCGAAATTTCAGGAAGGCCAGGATTTTTGTGTATTCGAACCTAGAGCTTCTCAGTTCCCAGGCCACATGCCTTCCCACTGAGCCACATCCGGCTCCGAGAGTTATATGTCAAATATCCCATATGAAGTTAGAATTACAAAATATATATTATAATATCAAAATATTTGCGTCGCCTACTCCACGCGCTCTCTCCTCTTACTCAAACACCTTTCCACCTGTCTCATCATCCCTTTTAAAATCCGACTACCCGACATTCGACAACATTTCCGAAATTTCAGGAAGGCCAGGATTTTGTGTATTCAAAAATATATATATTATAATATCAAAATATTTTCGGCGCCTACTCCACGCGCCCTCTCCTCTTACTCAAACACCTTTCCACCTGTCTCATCATCCCTTTAAAAATCCGACTACCCGACATTCGACAACATTTCCGAAATTTCAGGAAGGCCAGGATTTTGTGTATTCAAAAATATATATATTATAATATCAAAATATTTTCGGCGCCTACTCCTCACGCCCTCTCCTCTTACTCAAACACCTTTCACCTGTCTCATCATCCCTTTTAAAATCCGACTACCCGACATTCGACAACATTTCCGAAATTTCAGGAAGGCCAGGATTTTTGTGTATTCGAACCTAGAGCTTCTCAGTTCTCAGGTCACATGCCTTCCCACTGAGCCACATCCGGCTCCGAGAGTTATATGTCAAATATCCCATATGAAGTTAGAATTAAACAAGTAAGAAAGCTGTAGTCGAGACTGCTCGACTACGAAATCCCCTGAGCCCTTCTTCGAACGAATAATATTCCAAGAATTATTCGATTCGTTTCTGCACGCATAAGAAACTGTACATGCAAAACCACGCGCACACATAGACGCTGATCTACGCTTGTATGCATGTATGTGTGTAAGCATTGCAAGCGTCTTGCTGTCTCGCTGCCTTTGTTGCTGCGCCGCATGGGTTCTGATGAGAAAACTTTGATGATTAATAATTCTGTTTCTAGATGGACAATCGTATTGATATCTTCAGATTATGATTATGATATTCATATCTATATGCTAAACCAAACTGCATGTCTCTAGTATTTGAAATGCATTTTTTACACATTTGGGGGTGGTGTGGCGAAGGGGGGCGGAATCCAAAATCTGACAAAAACCGAAATTGTATTAAATTAGTATCTATATATATGTAGAAGACTTGGAGACTCTAACTCTAAAGATGAATTAGCTAGAATTTTATAACTGGTTCCCGATAAATTCGTTTATCGATAACTTTGCAAATATACAAGTTATCGAATTTCTGAAACAAACTCGTACTGCGCGTGCAATATACGGACCTAACACAAAAAGAATGAACTCTCTAGCTTTTGTATCTTCGGAAATCGACGCGTTCAAACATATGGACAGACGGACATGGCTATATCAACTTTTCTCGTCACCCTGATCAAGAATATATATGCTTTATGGGGTCTGCCACGCCTCCTTCTGTCTGTTACATACTTTTAATAAAGACATTATACCCTGATTTCCCACTTTCAATGGGCTCAGGGTATACAAAAATTTGTTTTTGAATATGCAAAGTCTCTAATAGGCATATAATTGGTAATCGATAATGGATGTTATTAATAAATCAAGTATCCAATTTTGAATTTTCAAATTCCAAAAATTTATAAAATATAGATTTTAATGTTTTTATCTTTTTGCGCTGATATATCCGATATATCCCTATGATCCTGAGTTCTGTTAAGAGAACAGTGTTTCTGTGATGTCAGAAAAAGTATTTCCTGTGTCTAATAAGCGTATCGAGAAAGTCTTAACATTTTAACATTTTATATATATTAATAGCATGCACAGACAGAGAAGCGAAGGCAGACTAATATAACCTTTTACTTTCAATTTATTTGCTTCAAAAATATTAATATTAAAATTTGTACAAATGATTGGAACTATGAAAAGTATTAACATAATTTCTCTAATTCCACAAAATTTGTGTCCAACTTGTATGAACACTTTTATATAAAAGTATATCAGGTACCAAACTATAACAGATCAAATACCTATTTAATATTATTATTACTGTATATATTTTTAAATCCATATATTGATATATTGTGCAATATATCTTAACCCGACCTGAGCTTCGCAAGCTTTCTAAACATTCTATAAATATCAATTCACAGTATAAACCAACTCTATGCTAATGTTATATGTTACATATGTGAGGAATACCTAACTTATCATATTTACCTACCACACTCGGCAAATTCAGTTTTTATATTTTTGTAGTTCCGAAACGAACTATCTAAAACCCAATTCAACCCACTAATATAATGTTTATAGTTCATTTTCAAAGTCGACTGAATTCTTCTTTAAATTCATTTCAAGTCCACGAAATCCGTTGAGCAACTGATTCTTGATGAGCTGTGTCGCTCGTCCGCACAGCAGCCCATCACAGGTAGCCGCTTCACAACGTGCCGCCAAGACGTTTGGAATCTGCGAATGCTGCGCTTGGAGCAACTGAGCGAGGAGCCATACATCATGCTGTATCATGATGTACTCAGTTCCCAGCACACTGAACAGCTAATTGGTATGCTGGATGAGCTGCCACAGAGGCGGCAGACCACGAGCACGGCCTTCGAACCCTTGAAGTTCACTAAGCTGGCGCAGAGAAGGATGCGTAACATCCACAATCAACTGGGCATTGTCGGCGTGGAGCCAGAGCTGTGGCAGGCACGTCGTCATAGTCACGAGCACGTTACACCACTAGTGGAGCCATCAAGCACATACGAGCATGCGGCACGTGCTCTGCTCAATGTGCGTAACTCAAATGCAATGATTAACTAATATGTCACTAATTGGACTATTATCATCTCACCCCATCAATTAGCTGCAAGAGGCCAGGTTGGGCGGCGCCATTGTCTTCCCGCAACTGGAGCTCACTGTCGGTGTCCCACGGGGCTCGCTGCTCTACTGGAGTCTACGCAGCCGAGATGAGTATCCAGCCTCGTCGAGGTCTGATTACCGAAGCCACCAGCTGGTCTGTCCGGTGCTGCTCGGCACACAGCTGTGTAAGTAGAGCAGCAAAGACACCTTCCAAACGAACTCTATAGATGTGTTTGTTTTTCCTCTTTTATACAGCGGCCTGGACGCAACTCAGTTAAGGCCTCATAATATTTCAGAGCTTCTGGCTGATGTGCCTTTTAATCTTTTACTAATTGCCGCAATGGAAAATAAAAACTCAAATGACATTTCTGACATTTTATTGAATTTCATTTGGCCATTTCACGGGTGTGGCCGTTGGCTAATTAAAGAGCAGGTAAATTTCAATATTTATGCATCACAGCATCGCCTAATGAATGTTCGAGCTTGCCGGGTTTTGTCAAATGTCTTTTGCCATCTGCCAGCAGGAAATAGTTAAAGTCAATATTAAATACTCATAAATACGAACACAAATTTGAATGCTAAGCTCTCCAGATATATGTGGTAAATCAAATGTCAATTAAAACAAACAATGGCACTTATAATGAATTTTACTTGCTCGTTAATAAATACAAAATCCAATAAAGAAATAAAACAAAAAATTAAAACAGTTAAACGACATACCCTGCTTTTGTTCTCAAAAATCAATAAAATATCTTGGAGCCATTTGATACATTTTGTGTCGTAATCGGCAGTTAAAGTGTCACCGGCTGATTGATTATGGAATAACAAAAAATACTACGTAATCAAAGAACAAATTTGCATTTTATTCTAGAAATATATAGTACATATGAAAAGTTTTCTAATATAAATTTTAGTTTATAATATTATACAAATATAAATGAAATATAGCAAATTTAAAAATTTCAGGGGATATCTGTGTTATATATTTATATTTTATATCACGTAAATAATTATACTACGTTTATAAAACGTAAAATAAAAAATTCATCTTTTACTAGAAATATATTTAATTTGTAAAGTTTGTGATATGATTTTTAGCTTATATTTAACCAATGCATTTGTATTAAGTATAGCAGCTCCACAAAATTCCAGGGTAGATCTATGTTTATTTTTCGAAACAAGTTGACGTTTTCCAACACTGTCGCATTGTTATTATAGACTGCATTATTAAATATCAAACAACGCGTTCTTAATGAGGTTGAATTAATAAGCCATCGAATAAGGCAACGATATGCCGCGACAGTGGTGAGTAGAGAGAACTAGAACTCGGGCCTGGTCAACAGCGAAAACGAAAACGAGCTAATGATAAGCATCACTAAATCAGCTTTGGCAAAGCCATAAAACATGCTTAATCGTCACGAAACACGTATGCTCTTCATTAGAGTGGCTCATAAAGCTATATCTATTTTTCATACTGCTCGACATTAGACATAGACAAAGAGATAGACAAAGACATAGACATAGACATAGACATTGACATAGACATAGACATAGACGTAGCCGAGCATCAATTGTTTATGCAAATAGTGTGCTGTGTAGTTAGCACCTGGTCGCGGGTATACGATCTCCTAATCGCGTGTGCCAAAGTGTCTGTCATCACAGGTTTTATTCACTGATCTCTCGTGGGGATGCTCAGTCCAAGCAGCGGCAGCTGATGGCGATCAGTTCGTTATGAGACGCGAGGCACTGCAGACGCTTAACATAGTTTTTGTCTGTCATATCCCGTTTATACATATATCCATATATATATATCTACCTGATCTCTGAGATGCGGGTCCACACTGGACTGCTGGCACTATGTTTGTTGGCCAGCCTGCACTCTTGCCAGGCTTCGGATTACTTCTCTTCGATTACAGGACTGGAGCAGTTGCTGCACACGGAGCACATTTTGCTGAGTGATTTGAGCTCACAGCTGGAAGCGGCTAAAAATATACTAATACAATTAGAAAGGTAAAGATATACAATAAGGCAGCTATACTAGAAAGTAAATATAATTACTCGAAATTAGCTAATTTACATTCAGCTTCAACTAAAGCTATTTAATAATTGTTGATCGGCTTCGGGTTATCTAAATGCCATCTGCTTCCACTTTTATTGTCCGCTGATCCATGTTTATCATAAACTAACCATAAAAAATATACTATAAAATATATAATTTGAATAGAACTTTTCCGCTCTCAAGCAACTATATGTTGCAGTTTAGCATTTAGCATTTCGCTTTCGTTTGATCGCATAGTAGAAAAAGTTTTGTGTGCTGGGATCACGTAGATTCTCAAATAAATTAGAATTAATTAAGTTCTGCTGTCTTGGGGTTCTGATGTCTATGACGACAGAGAAACTGGTAGCTATCGATTTATGATTAGAGTTTGAAACTTGTCTAAGCCAAAATCCACAACCTGATCCACAGAGAGCTGTCGGCCATAAAGTTAGAGCATGCGTTGGCAGCTAAAGGCCTGGAGAACTATCTAACCAATCCGGTCAATGTGTATCGCCTGATGAAGCGTCTCCATACGGACTGGCAGCATGTGGATAGTCGAGTCCAGCAAATCAGCTCACAGCTACGTACGTATCCAGCCTGTCCAGCCTCTATCTGTTTCTATGCAATGTTGTAAACGGATACTCAAATGAATTATTTCAGGCTTCAACATTACACAACACTATGGCCTCAACTTTCCCAGCCAGGAGGATGTGGACGGAGCCGCCCTGGCATTAGTTCGCCTGCAGAGCACCTATAAATTGGATGTAGCTCAAGTGGCCGCTGGCATATTGAATGGCATCAAATACGGGTGAGTGAATGGGAGAATGAGAATGAGAATGAGGGGGGTTAACCCAAATAAGCAATAACCAGTCAAGCTTAAAATACAGGAGTACTACACACACACACACACACACATACAAACACTATTTAACTGTAGCCAGGAGCGGATTCATTGTGTTGCGGGTAAAGAGCCGTGACTATTATAGATTATATGTTATGGAAAAATAAACTCAATTGTGCAGAATATTAATCAAACTTCCCTCTGTGTGTCCACACACCTCCGAGTACTCCGCACCCGTTCCTGTTTTAGTTGTGGGGAATCGTGTGTCGCTGCCCAGCCAAGCACCACTCATATTCATTTCGATTTTTGTGCTGGCATTATTTTTAGCACGGACATGAGCTGGCAGGATTGCTTTGTGTTGGGTCAACAACTCTTTGAAATGGAGGACTACAACAACACGAAAGTGTGGCTGCGCGAGTCCATGGAGCGATTGCGGCGCCATCAGCCACAGCCGCACAGCACCCCAGAGCCCGCCTTGCTGAACAGCATGGAAACGGTGGCACAGAGTTTATTCCGTATGGGTGAGCAGAGTCAGAGTCAGAGCCACTTGCATGCATATTTACCAAACGATTTTAGGCGACTTCGACACGGCATACGAACTGAGCCAGCGCGTGCTCGAGCTGGATCCATCGCGCATACGAAATTGGCATCTGGGTGATAAGGCCGCCAACCTGGCCCACGACGATGGCGACGGCGACGGGTATGATGGGGCACAATCAAGGCATGCAGCCGGCTACAGAGTGAGACCTTGAGACCGATTATCTTTGTAGTTATCCGACTAATTTTGGACTTCGATCCGCTCACACAGCTCACACAGGAATTCGCCCACTACGAGAAGGTGTGCCGCGGAGAGGTCGGACCCTCTGCAGCCCAGCAGCGACGGCTGCGCTGTCACTATACTCATGGGCGGCACGCCTATCGGCTGCTGGCGCCGCTCAAGCTGGAGGAGCACAGCCTCGACCCACTGGTGGTTAGCTACCACGACATGCTCAGCCCACAGCAAATCGGCGAGCTGCGCGCCATGGCTGTGCCGCACATGCAACGCTCCACGGTTAATCCGCTGCCCGGTGGCCAGCGCATGAAGTCCGCATTCCGCGTGAGCAAGAACGCTTGGCTGCCGTACAGCACGCACCCGATGATGGGGCGGATGTTGCGTGATGTGGGCGACGCCACCGGCCTGGACATGACCTACTGCGAACAACTGCAGGTGGCCAATTACGGCGTAGGCGGGCACTACGAGCCCCACTGGGACTTCTTCCGTGATTCGCGCCACTATCCTGCCGCCGAGGGCAATCGCATCGCCACGGCCATATTTTATGTAAGTTGACTTTGCAGCCTAAGCCCCACTGAGTCCCCCCATGTACAAAATGTTTCTATTATGAACCGCTGCAGCTGTCGGATGTGGAGCAGGGTGGTGCCACAGCCTTTCCCTTCCTCAACTTTGCCGTGCGGCCGCAGCTAGGCAACATTTTGTTTTGGTACAATTTGCATCGCTCCTCGGACAAGGACTATCGCACCAAGCACGCCGGCTGCCCAGTCCTGAAGGGCAGCAAGTGGAGTAAGTATTTTGCCATTGCATTAATATTTACTTTTCAAGCATTTATTACACAAATTATGCCGAAAATAATATGCTCTGAAAAGATAAACATGTTTTCATATCAATGCAAACACTTTATGGGCAAATTCAAGTTTTCATGATATAAAGTTTTAATTCAATAGTAGAACAATAGCAAGTCTAATCAGCCTGATATTATTCTTTTGTATGATCGAAAGACTGTATTTGGCCTATTAAATAGAATTTGTAGTCCAGTGCTGCGACTTTTAATAGTTAATTTAGCTTTTAATGACTGATAAACAGATATAATAGGTTAAAGTTCGCTGTCAAGAGTCACGTAGGATATTATACTACAATTATACTACTATTACTATATACTATATTACTATATACTATTATATTTATAAATAATAATCAAAGTATACTATTTCATTCGTTATACTAAATTTTGATTTTGTAGCTTGAACTGTAAGAAGGGATATACATTAGCTTTTATATAAGATATGTTTATTATAAGTGAGCTAAATATTAAATTGCAATTGTAAATTGTATATGATATTTGCACTCTTAACTTAATATTTATTATAATTAAAATATATACAATTAGTTTAACTAGATATTAAATTAAAAACTAGAGTTTTTGCTAACCAATTAATTTGTAGCCATTGAAAAGATTCTACAAATTTTGATATATTTTGGTTTGTAAATACTAAATTTGTAATTGATTAAAGAAATTTAAAATATAATTTTTTTTAAATGATGGAAAGATAGAATATGTCATAAATAATTTATGCCGTGTATAAGTATTCTTTTCTATACTCATAGCCTGTTTAATCACACTTTAATTATTATTATTATACTTTGTTCCCAAAGGGAAAAAAGTATATTGGGTTTGTGCAATGTCCGTCTTGCTGTCCGTCCGTCTGTCCGTCTGTCCGTCTGTCCGTATGAACGCAATATTTTTCGGCGCTATTAGAGCTAGAGACTTGAAATTTGGAACATATACTCATATATGCTCCCGAATTATAAAGTGTAAAAATTTTCCTGATCCGCCCACTAGGGGCGTGGCAAATCGGAAAAGTCTTCCGCCCATAGGCAAGTTATCATACTAGATGATGAGCTAGAGAGTTGCAATTTGGATTGTATACTCGGGGTGACAACCCAAGTTCAAAAAGCTATGGCGGATATATCTACGCCCATTGGGGGCGTGGCAAATCGGGAAATACGTATCTTCTACACCGTTGAAGCTAGAACGCTGAAATTTGGCATGTAAGTTAATGTTATAATTCTAAGAAGATCGATCAAAAAGTTATATGTCTACGCCAATTGGGGGCGTGGCAAATCGGGCTTGAATATTTAGTGATTTTTCAAATTGTGCTATATTTTGAACATTATTGGCACTAGAGACTAGCAATTTGGCATGTATACTCGGGTTGACAACCCAAGACCAATAAGCTATGGTAGATATAGCTACGCCCACAGGGGGCGTGGCAAACCGCAAAAGTTTATATCTCCTGCAGTTTTAGAGCTAGAAGCTTGGATGGTTGAGTTACTAATGTCATCCTCTATCGATGACCCAAAAATAATTTTTCAGCCTCTTTGGGGGCGTGGCATATCGAAAAATACCCTGTAATTTTCGCATTTTTGGAATGTAAGCAACCAAATTTTGCAGTCATGTTAGCCTCGGCCCTTTCTAAGAACTGGCCAAAAATTATGCGTCTACGCCCACTGGGGGCGTGGCAAATCGGCAAAGAAGTTTGTTGTGGCCAACTGCATAATACATGCTTATAATAGCTCAGTATTAATTGCTAAGATGGCAGAAAGCATTTTAACATAAATATAATAATATTAATGAATTTAAAAAATAAAATTTATAAGTTTTCGATTAATAAACAAAAAGTTTCCAGCGGGACTCGAACCCAGGTCATTTAAAATAACATGAAATCATTAGCTAAACCCAAAACAAATCACAGCTGATGAGCTCATCAGCTGATCAGCAGCTTGGTTCGAAGCAAAATAATGTATACACACTTGGATGTGTATACACTTACAAACAGCTGTTTACACATGCATACATACATATATGCATGCATAGAAAAACTACTTGCCACGCAGCGTGGCAAATCGGAAAAGTTGTTTTAGTTTTTGCTTAAATGCACAATTCATATGCGTATGTTTATAAATTATTATCAATTGGCAGCATGCCTTTAATAATAAATATACAAATATAAAAAAAAAATAAAAGATAATAATTATTGAAAGAAAGCTTTTTGCGGGACTCGAACCCACGCACCTAAGTATAGCTTGCATAGCGCTTACCACCAGCGCCACTGCCCTGACGTGGACTTTGTTGACTAAAACCAAATAAGGCATTGCGCATTTTGACAAAACTAAAGAAACGATCGAAAAATTCATAATTCTTAGAATATTCTGGCATGCAAACTTTTGTATGCATACATAGAAAATTGTGTGTATACTCGTATAGTGTGTACATGTGTAAATCTGTATGTATGTATAGGAAAAACATTTGTCGCTTGCCATGTACGTTTTCTAATTGCCGAAATATTTCGTTAATTAAATGTTTATTAAATAAATAAGATGCACCTATGGGAACAAAGTATTTCGCAGTTAGTTGCGCCTAACTGCAACGTTCTTACTTGTATATGCTTAGAAAAGTATTGCAACTATTTATTATTAGAAACTAATATTAGATAATTTTAGACTTAACGTAAAATATATTATACTTCTTACATTATATTATTCTTATATTATTATATATTTGACTTATTATATATTCTCTTAATATATATAATATAATACAATATATAATAATTTATTATATATTCTCGTAGCTAACTCTAATATTCGATTGCAAAAAGGAAAAGCAGTTAAAGTCTATTCTCTAAAGTGTATTTCTAGTATATTTTTTATCAAGGTATATAACTTTGATTCTAGATCCCAGAAGTCTTTTATATTTATATATAAATAATATAATTATTGTATTTAAATATTTTTATAATATTCCAAAAGGAACAAAAAAAAAAAAAAATCAGATTAGAAATAATTTTCATTGCTATATCTTTTTTAAAGTTGTTCCAAGTGAAGACTGAATTTACTGATGTTTAACAGAATTTTAATTTAATTTTTTAAATTAATTTAGATTTACTTATATTTCTCTGACATTACCTCTTATCTCTATTTTAAACAGTTGCAAACATTTGGATACATGAGGCTACACAGACATTCGCTCGACCTTGTGATGTTTTTCGTGATAATGAAGTTTCCGTGGGCTATGATATTATTAAATAAATTTGTTGATTTGTAACTATTTCTATTTATCAATTTTTAATTTAATTCACTTGATTATTAGTAAAGAGGTTCTCTCAGCTGGTGCATTCTCATCTCTTGCATTGCTATGGCTATGGCTCGTAGTTCAAGCATAATTGTAATATAATAGCTATCTGACATATATCACATATATCATGTATGTATGTAAAGTTAGTGGCAGCTTTTGACAGCAACTTAACAAGTTGTTAAACAACACGCGAAAAAAATCTCTTAACATTTTTTTAACGTTTTTTTAACATATTTGAGATCAACTCAAAGATCTTCGTTAAGTAAAATTGAAATCTCTGTTGTTTATAGGGTTAAAACTCACTTTTGAGTAGTTGTGCGCTGCGAAGTTGACTCAAAACAAACATTGAGTCGAAGACTTGCCTGAGTTGAGCTCAGTTTTGCCGGTAATTTGCATAAACAAGTTCACGGGCAAAGTTTTAGCGGCTCATTTGCATGTTAGCGACTCTCTAGTCAGCGGCTTAGTGAAAGTAATTTGCAGAGAGAATGCTATATGAACTGCTGAGCTAATCTCTCAGATCGAATGGAAGACAATTAGTGAGCAATTGGGGGCTGTGTAGTGGTTGAGCAATTTTAGGTTTATTGAACTCACATTCTTCTTCTTCTTTTTTAACTAGCCACTTGGCTCAATCAAGCCTGACGACAGAGCCTCGAGGGCAGTTTTTTGACCACGACTAGACACGGCGGCTGGGCCAAGAGCCACGGCGAAAGCTTAAGCTCAGAACGCTGTGAGCTTTTGCTAGACTAACGAACTGCCCACAGAGTGTTTGTTGTTTTGAAAGCAGATCGAGCCCGAACAGTTCTAAACGACGCGCCGAAGCAAAGACAGCACGAGCTCTGAGACTCAAATTACTTTAATTTGCATTTAAGAAATTTTGTAATGAAGATGTTGTCGGGCATTTATTTCATTTTATTATTTGGACTGCAAATCCTCGCATCCAATGCGGAGTTTTTCAGCTCAACCAGTGGCCTGGAGCAGCTGCTGCGCACGGAACTCATCCTGATGACACAGCTGCAGATATATGTGAATGAAATAAGGGAGCATGCTGATATGCTGCAAGGGTAAGTATATTACTTTCGCCGGGAAAAAGAAGAACGGATAAACTTAAGTTTCTTTAAGTCGGCTTTTATAGTGGAATTAATAAAGTTATTCATAACAGCTAATGGATTATTAAGTAGTGAGTTTTACACTGATTCAGAATTCCCTTGTCAATCTGGTTTGTCTTCAACGTCTCAACTGATGTCTTTCTTAAGTACAACTAGGCGTAAGCAGCAGATAATATTCAAGCACAATCAAGCACAAAGTTCATTGTGAATATTTAGTGTTTAGTTAGCTTGACTAATTAATAATCAATAATCAAATGCTGTATGCCCACATCTGATGACAGAGCCCACGCAGATGGCTTCTATAGTATTTATATTCTTGATCATCCGAAGCAGCCATTGGGCCTGTTTGCCGTTCGCAGTGATTGTTCAGCCTCAGTGGCATCTGAAAGTGATTTTTTTTTGGCTGAGCTTTGCTTATAACTTTTTGCTAATCATGCGCCTTTGGCAATCTACATTTTTTTATTTAATTACATTTCATTCTCGTATTCCCACTTAACCGGTTCACATTAAGGCGCCCGAATCGTAAGTCTGGCCTAAGGGAAGGCTACAAGTACGCAGATCCAACCCGAATTCGCACAAGCAAATATATTTTATTTTTAACTTTATTTATTTTTGCACTTGCTTGATTTAATTTTGTCATCTGTCTACTTTTTGTATGCAGTTGTTAATATTTTTAGAGCCGCCATGCATCCAATTTATGAACCGCTAATATCTCTAGTCGATTAGCTAATATATACTCAATTGATAGCTTCGGCGTTATTTGAAGTTTGAATTTTTATAATCTAATGACATCGATGGTTACTTTAGCGTTCAGCGTTCACAGTTGCTGCTAGAGGTGTCAATGACTTGTCCGACTTTTGTATGTGTACCAATGATTGTCTTTAGAATTCAATTAATTTATTGGCTTAGTCGCAATATATGCAAACCGGCTCAACAGTCTACATATAATTCACAAATTAGTATTTAAAACGCATCGTTACGAAATTTCAAAACAGTATATACAAATAATTCTGAAAAAGATATACATGCATATAAATTTATATATACGTAATCATATATATATATAAACAATACTATAAAATAGAAATTTAATTTTTACCTTAAGTGCAACACCGCAGTCTGTCGTCGAGCACATTAAAACTAGATAAATTTGTAGGAAATAAAATAAAACATGACTTATTTATGGCTGTGACTTGCTAAGAACAAACGAGTGCTACTACCTAATCAATAGCGCGATAAAATCGGATACTATCTAGTTGACAGACTCGGCGACATTGCCGTTGAAAGTTATGGCGACATTTAATTCCCGATAAATGAAGAGCAACATTAAAACAAAGACGTGTGTCTACAAGCAAGCGTAAAAACAAATTAATTATTTATTTAAAGTGAGTGCCGCTTATATAAACATTTAATTATAGACTTATGTATATAAGCATATAACTGCTGCAATATTTAATGGAAAGCTAATTCGAGTACAAACTGAGTAAAGAATAGACATTGACATATATATTTCCATAGTGTATGTAAATTGGGTGAGAGTCTCAGCAAAGTGAATTAGATTTCTCACACAAGTCTTAATCAAAGCATGTGAATAAGAAAGTAAGTCGTGAGAATCGCAGAGAAAGGCACTGCAGAGGAAAGTCGCTAATTAACTAAGAGTATGTAAACTTTTCAACTTCTCGTACCTGCTCACAGAGAATGCTAGTAGAGTATTGCACAGTCGTTTAAGCCCAACTGCAGTTGGTCTTTTAAATATGTTGATTAATTGTCGCAGTATTAAAGTGCTTATAAATGGGATGTCATGCACACTGGCAGCGCTTAAATGTCCCCAAGCATAAATAAATAAGTTGAGTATGCAAATGTGCGCTTATGCAAATTAAAAAATATGAAACAATTTGAAATCTGATTAATACTTAACACGCCAACAAGAATTTCATAAATTTACTGCCCTCCCATTTTTATGCTCCAGAGAAATCAATGAGATTAAAGCCGAGCATCAGACCGCAATGAATAACATCGAGGGCTATCTCAACAATCCAGTGAATGCGTTCCGATTGATAAAGCGCCTGCACAGCGACTGGGAGACCCTGGAGGGCAGCGTGGAGAGCGAACGCAGTCGCACAAGTTGGTATCAGAGCCCTGGGCATCACTCACATGTCATAGCGAAACTGTTATCATTATCGATTTGACTAAACTGTCTTCTCTTCCTCGGCCATCCCTCTGCTGCTGCTTCTTCTTCATCTTGTACTTTTACAATAGATTACCTCGAGGCCATGGCGGGCCACCGACTGAACTTGAGCTTTCCCACGATGGAGGACTTCGTGGGCACGACGCTGGCGATGACGCGACTGCAGCAGACCTACCAGCTGGACGTGGGCGAGCTGGCGAGTGGCATGCTGAATGGTGTCAAATACGGGTGAGTGATAGCGGCTGTGGGCGTGGCAAGTGGCAATCACAAATCACACTCGACAGCTCGTTACAGGGCGGCCATGTCGTGGCAGGACTGCTTCGTGCTGGGCCAGCATCTGTACTCGATGCGCGACTTTAACAACACGGTGCCCTGGCTGGAGCAGTCGATGCGGCTGCTGACGAAGCAGAGCTACAGCGATGAGCCCGGCTCATTGGATTTCATGGAAACTGTCATGGGCTACCACGAATCGATGGGCGATTATCAAAATGCACTCAATCTGATTAATCATGTGCTTTCCGTGCAGCCGGAGCAGCGCCTTCATCTGCTCGAGACGCGCGCACACCTGGAGCAGCTCATCTCAGACGGCGTCAAGCGCGGCCTCATGCACGAGGTGGCGCGCAGTCCAGACGACTATCACATCTCCCAAGAGTATCTCATCTATCAGCAGGTGTGTCGCGAGGAACTGAAGCCCACAGCTGCAGCGCAACGAGATCTACGCTGTCGCTACTTCAGCGGGCATGGGCACAGCTTAAGCTACCTGGCGTACAAGTTGGAGGAGCTGCATCTCGATCCTTACATCATACAGGTACACGATGTCATCGGCGTCCAGGAAACTGTTGAGCTGCAGTACTTGGCTCGGCCCGAGCTGCAGTGCTCTCAGGTGTATAGCCCCACCAACGCGCACATCTCGGCGAACTTTCGCACCAGCCAGGGCACAACCTTTGAGTATGACGAGCATCCAATCATGCAGAGGGTGCGCCAGCACATGCTTCGGATATCTGGCTTGGATATGCGCTTCGCCGAGTCACTGCAAATAGCCAACTACGGCATCGGCGGCCACTACGAACCGCACATGGACACCTTTCCAGAGACCTTTGACTACAGCTCGAATCTGTTTAACACCAATCGCCTAGCCACAGGCATCTTCTATGTAAGTGATGGTATTTCTCTAAGGATTTTATTCACTCAATTCATCTTTGTAACCAGTTATCCAATGTGGAGGCAGGCGGTGGTACCGCATTTCCCTTCCTGCCACTCCTCGTCTCTCCCGAGCAGGGCAGCCTGCTCTTCTGGTACAATTTACATCGCTCCGGGGATGCAGACTATCGCACTAAGCACGCCGGCTGTCCGGTGCTGCAGGGCAGCAAGTGGAGTGAGTAGAGAAAGAATATTCAAACTTTCGTCTAAGGCAATACACAAATATTCAATTTGCTTTCAGTTGCCAATGTATGGATACGTTTGAGCAACCAGGACCATGTGAGACCCTGTGAGCTGCAGCGTGATCACGAGATCTCCTTGCCTTATAAGGACTTTAAATAGGCATCATTCAAAACTCAACTCAATCATATTTGTTTGCCATTTGTATTAAGTATCGAGCAGAGATTATTTAATGGAGTCACAAGAATATATATATATATGAAATTACTAGTAAATTATATTTCAATAAGTATAAACCCAACTGGAATGTCCTTATTAGCCAATTATTTTTAACGAGAATAAATCCAATTGAAATATCTCTTCAATTTATCTCAAGTCAATGCAGCACACTTTACTCATTCGAATTTAGCGTGCAGGGACGACGCAACTCTTGCTGAGCGGAATGTATCCAAATGTTGCCAACTAAAAACATATATATTAATATAATTTTAAATAGGTTTAAGCAGCTACAACTTACTGCGCTTGCTGCCCTCCAGAACGGGACAGCCACCATGTAAGGTGCGGTCATCGCGTCTCAGGGATCGATGTAGATTGGGCCAAGAAACCAAGGCGCCTTTCACGGGCTTTATAAACACATTGAGTCTGGGAAACACTGTATAGCCACCATGCAGCACATCCGAGAGCTGAAATGATGCTGAATTTAGTTTTGGGCTACAGGCGGCAATCGCTGACATTTACATAGAACATATTTGTGCTAATGCGATCGCCTCTGTCAATGAACATTTCGGGGATTTTTAGAAAGTAATCGTGGTGCTGCTCATATTGACCTCCAATGCCATAGTTGGCTACCTGCATACTCTCGGAGTTGTCCATGTTTAAGCCAGTAATTGCGCCAACCAACTGGCTAATGCCACGCGTGATGGGGCTGCTGTAATCGAGCCAAACCTGTTGACTAACGCGTCTGTCCGTCACCACATGCCCTAATATTGTGGAACGAATACTTTCATGTTGATCTGCCAAATCAATGACGGCATCTATCTGAGCATCGTTCAACACGTCGTAGTAGACATTTATATCGGGATTCAAGTGCACTTGCTCCACTTTTAGCGGCGACAGCCTGAATCGCGGATGGCGCTCAAAGTCCAAGTAGCAATTCAATGAATCACGATTAGAGCCTGGCTCTGGAAATCGTTTACCCTGGCACAGTCGTGAGAAGTTGGAAGACATGTAAGCATCGCCCAACTCTTTGGGACATTTGGGCACCATGTCCTTCAAGTGGTCGAGCATAAGGCGCGCTGGGTGGTTTGCATCTGGTGAAAACCAAGAGAGCAACTCCTTCAATGTCTCGATTGCTTTTTGCTTCTCGCCCTGCTCAATATAAGTCAAGGCCAAATATTCGTAGACCTCTGCCCTCATTTGATACACGTTGCTATCATCCTCTTGATCTAGTAAATTAGTTGCCAACAGCAGCCACTCGAGGGCGCCTCGGTAATCAGCCAGCTCATAGAGCTGCACCCCAATATCGAGGCAGTCATTCCAGAGCAACGCATTGTTTGCTAGCTCCATGGCGGTAAGATTATAGACACGCTGCAGTCGCCGCATACCTCTGATCGCGCCACTAAGATCGCCTTGATTGGGTAAGCCTTCTGCTCCAGACGTTTCATTCACTGCCTTCGCATATTCTTCATTTGAGATAAATAACAATTATGCGAATATATATTTGAGAAAATTCTAATTTAATCTGTAGACCTAGATACGTACCATCTTTTGACTGATTAGTAGTCAGCAGCTCATGTACTTCTTGCCAATCGAGTGTCAAGCGCTTGATCAGCCTGAATGCCTGCAGCGGCTGTTCCAGGTACTCCTCAAACTGCTCCGACCCCTGCCTTATTGTTTCATGCTCCAGCTTGACTCGCTCCACAAAACTAACAATCCATAAATGGGTATTTTTAGCCTTTTTATACCCTGAACCCATTGAAAATGGGAATTCAGGGTAAAATGGTTTTGTGAAAATGTATGTAACAGGCTGAAGGAGACGTAGCAGACCCCATAAAGTATATATATTGTTGATCAGCATTAAAAAATAAGTTGATCTAGCCCTGTCCGTCTGTCCGTCCGTCTGTCCGTCCGTATGAACGTCGAGATTTCGGAAACTACAAAAGCTAGAGAGCTGAAATATCACATGAACACTCATATGTTAGCTACGCAGTACGACTTTATTTTGTTTTGTTATTTAGTTTTTTCGATAACTCATCCCATTTCCAAATTATCGATAAAAAAAATTCGTTTCAATTTTAATTAAATTACTTTATATATTTAGATAGATATTATGAATACGCAAATTATGTAATTTTCAGATTTTGGGTGCCACGCCCCCTTCGCCCCCATTTCGCATTTCAAATACTAGAGACTTGAAATTCGGCACATAGTTACATTTAGATACTCTTAATCTACTCTGAAGATCATGCGTCTAGAAATGGAGTTATAAGCGTTCAAAGTATAGCCCAATCCACCCCAAGCCACGACAGCAACTGCGCGGTTAGAAGAGCGCGCGCTCGTAAAGAAGAAGAGTATTAGTTTCTTTTTTGCTGGGTTCAGGGTATCTCGTTGTCGAGCCGTCTCGACTAGAGCCTTCTTACTTGTTTTATATATACCTAGTCTTACCTGCGCAATATGTCGATCTGATCTTGGCGCCGCTGCAAATAGAGATGCG
This sequence comes from Drosophila buzzatii, assembly GCA_035045845.1. Lineage (NCBI taxonomy): Eukaryota > Metazoa > Arthropoda > Insecta > Diptera > Drosophilidae > Drosophila > Drosophila buzzatii. The sequence goes on from JAWNOS010000198.1 coordinate 1,015,510, forward strand.
TGGCTGAGACCAAGTCCGACTCGTCCTCTGCCAATAACTGCATCTTATCAATCGAAGAGTAATACTCGGCATTCACAGGGCTTACCACGAGACTGGACAACACCAGACCCATGATAACCACACTTAGCTGCTCTAACATTGCGTGAGATACGAACGATCCAACGGACTGTAAGATAATGAACTTTTTTTTTTAAAATGCCAAGCGTCTGTTGAGTATTTCTTTTCTTCTTTGTCACTCTATTACCTGAGATATCTTTAGAACAACTGTTTTCATCTAGCTAAGCAAACAGAAATGTTTCTTTTCAACTATTCAAACCTAGTTTATTTGAACAGCATGTCCGGAATACTTTATATGCGTTGAGTCCAACGGACGATGCCCTGCATGTGCTCTCTGGTTATGCGGAATGCAATAAATCAGATTCATCATGCCGTTAACTGCGCGCTGCTGCGTGATGTTGCCATGGCCAATAGCCACATGGCTGCGCGTAAATTCAATTTGCCACAAGCGCTGCAAAGTATGCAACGTGCAACGAGTACCACATGCATTCTTCCAAGCACGCACACAACACAGCCACAGACACAGCCACAACACATTACACACACGCACACGTTCATGAATCAGGTATGTTGGCAAAATACGAGCATTAAGAGGATATTCCTCTTACAACAGTCAGTGAAGGCGCTCTTTAACGTGTTTACACAAAAAAAAAAAAAAAATTAAAAATTGAATTGTATTTACTTTACATGCAATCGATTCCCAAGCAATTAAATATAAACTGTTTAACAAGCTCTGCTTGTTTTATTTGTTTATTGAATAATAGTAATTGAATGTGTATTAAAAATAATTGCAATGAAAACCCAGCTGGGCTTTAATCATTTTATCAACAAATAAAAGTTCAAAGTTTAACATGCTTTGCCTATTTTACTGTTATTTTCTTCCTACACTCAAATATGCCAAAAGGAATTACAACTATCGTTGTCCTATATGATTGATATTTGAATTTCAACAATTCAATTAGGCAATTCTGCATTCCTTGAAATGTAATAAATTTAAAATAAATAAACTTAATTGCATAACAAACTCTGCATATTTTATACACTCACTCCTATTGATGAATTGTAATGGAATGTGTGAATTCTCAATAAATTAAAAATGCATAGTTTCATTCACTCATAATGATTAACAATAATAAAATATATATACTTCAATAATTACAAGGAAAGCTGTATTATTACTATTAATAATTAACAATTAATAATATATCATTAGCTCAATCAGACATACCTGCATTTCTTCAAGTGATGGGTAGTGTATCCACAAGTCGGTTTACACTAACTTTGTTTATACTAGAAGTGGAACCTGTGCGAAATTATTATTGAAATACCTAACAACGAGCCAATATCTTGGCTTCATTTCATGCTTGTAGAGCACATAAGCTCGCCACATCATGTTTAAAGTCTTTATGGGGCCACGCCTCCTTTTGCCTGTTATGCATAGTTTTACAAAATATGTATACCCTGCATTTCAAATTCTACTATGTTCAGAGACTAAAAACTGAATTGAATGCCAAGAGAATTTCACAAACTATGTTTAAACAGCAAAGCCACCAAAACAAATTTTGATACTAAAATAGCATATTAAATAAATCAAAATGGGAATTTAATAAATCGATAACATTTTTGAAGTAGAAATATTCATAATAATAATTGCTTTCCATATAGTTTACCTACTTGTATGTATGTATCATTCCAGTAGTAGGTAAAGTTAGATAAAGTTATTTTGTGTTTTGCCTCATTGCCTATTTAAGTAAAACTAGAAGAAGTTGCCTCTTAAAAATTGAATAATATATAACAATTATTTACCCAAAATAAAAAATAAATGAATATATGTCTGCTTGGTTGAAGTCCCTACCCCTGGTTAAAGCTGAATGTTCAATGTTCTTTCAGAGAATAAACCGCAACAAAATGTAAAAGAAATGTCTGTGAATATTATATTAAAGTAATTTGTTCATCTGCTAATGCATTCGTAGCGCTGATTAAATATTAAACAATATAATTGCTTGCCAGTTTGTAGTCGGAGTATGCAAACGAGTCGAAAGACATTTTCTAATTGCTTTAGAGCCAAGAGACAGAAATCCACTAGCTAGCCTGTAATATAGAAGAAGCAGGTAGCATGGCCCGAATTCCAAATAAATTAACATAAAATGCAATGGAAAATTATGAAACAATGAAATATAAACTTAGTTTTAAATCAAATAAAACAATTTCCCAGTAGAACAACCCACCCCATCACACATAAAGACAGCAAATCAGTTTCTTTTTCGTATTCTCATTGATCGCATCATTTCATTGTGTTTGTATTTCTCGCTTTCGATTTTGTTTCATATTTTGTACAAAAAGTGAATAAATTCAATAATATCATGCCTAAAATAACACTAATGCCAAGTAATTGTATGTAGTGTATGGAAAGAAATGTGTGTCGTCCGTAGCCGGCGCTCGAAGTGTTAGATGTTGTAGCTGAGTATTTACAATAGGAATAGTTTGTGTTCTCCGGCTAGCGAATGCTTAGAGATATGTTAGAGTGCAACGTAAGTAGACATAAGAGTAAGGGCGGCTGGCTAATGAGATTCCAGCTACAGCTTCAGTTTGTTTTTCACTAGATGGCAAAATCACCATGATCAGCAGTCAAATCACAGGGTCGCCTGAACTCCTGGCCACGTTCGTGTATCCACTTGTTGGACACTGCAAAATACGAAGCATTTAGCTGGATAGGGAGATAGGAATTCCGAGGTTAAACCTACCCCATTTGCTGCCCGTGAGCACAGGACACGCTGCATGTCGCGTTCGCACATCGCCTTCGCCGGAGCGATGCAGATTCATCCAGAACGCAGCAGTACCCTGGAAATAAAATGAAAGTCATGGAATCAGAACTTAATTCGATTAGGTCTGTTAGACATACCTTTTTGGGCCACAGCGCTGCATGCACCGACGTGAAGACTGTAGCACCACCTTGCTCCACATCGCTCATCTGTAAGGCAAAACATCAAATATGGTTCAATTTGAAAATCTCAAGTTTACAACTCACATAGAACAACACGGTGGCAATGCGATTGCCCAGATTGAGACCCTCAAAGGCGCGTATCTCCTCACGCTATAAAAGAGAGTAAACGAAACATTAAAGACATCTTCCATTGGTGCTTAATATTTAAACTTACTCGGGCAAAATCAAAGTGTGGTTCGTAATGGCCGCCAATGCCGTAATTAACCACTTGCAGCTCCTCGGCCGATTCCATGTCGAGGCCAGTCATGTCGGCGGTGCGCTGCACCACTGTGCCAATGACTCGATGTTCGGCGGTCTTAAGCCAAGCAGATTTACTGATGCGGTAGTTGGCCGTTTCCAGGGCGCCAGTGACTGCGTTCTGGACGGTGGCGCGGCGGAAACGAGGACGTGCCATGCGCTTGAGTACTTCAATCTCGCTGTCGTACATGGCATCGTGATAAATTACAATGTAGGGATCCAGGAAGGCCTCCTCCAGCTTAAGCGGCGCCAGCCTCAAGAACGGCACATTGTTGCTTACGTAACGACAGCGCAGTGGACGCAGCGCTGAGGCCGAAAGCTTCAGCTCGCCGCGACACAGCATCTCGTAGGCCTTGCGCTCGGTCATGTCGAAGACGGCGGGATCACTCTTAGTAACGGGCTAGCAATAAAGAAAGGCAATAATAGACGAACTAACTGAATAGACTTGCACTTGGTAAATACCAGATCGGAAATGGGCGTGGCATCGGAGCCATCGTCGCCTTTTATTTTACGCATCTCTTTCAGCTGGGCAATTTCCTTCTCGTAAAACTTCTTGTTGCCGTTGGCACGTTCGTGGTCGGGCAGCAATTGGAGCAGCTCGTTTGTCATGGTCAGTGCACTCTCCACATTGCCTGCTCGTTCGTATTCCAATTGCAAATCCAATTCCAGGTTCCATTGTTAAGTGAGGGTGGCAAGGGGCCGAGCCGAAAGGTGAGAAAGAGAGGACTGAATTAATTACTGCCTAAAAGCAGGCAACAGTTTTTCTTTGTTTGTGACCTTGACTTCTTATTGCACGCATTCAATCAAAAGTCCTTAACAATGGACGTACAGTGAACACTCGTACATCAGAGACACCTCAACATTTTAATTGCATTTCGTTTCTATATTTAGTGTGGCGCCCAAAAGTATGCAACGCCCCAAGGCACACATTTCATTGAATTTTCAGAGCGAACTTAATAACAAATGAGGCTTTGGCTTCCATCGCTGCTTCACAAATGTTAAACGCATTATAAATTATTCATAGGTGCCACAGCCAAAAGGCAGGCAGACGGCACAATGTATGGAAAAATGGCCAACAAATAAGTTCAAGTTTCTTATATGCAATGGCAAGGAAAAAACTTTTTGAGACCTTCAGGCCCGGACCTTTTCTTGTTGGCTTTCTTGTAAAACTTTTAGCATGGACATTGAAATTATTCACATTTATTTATGGCCCAGTCTTGCCTTGGACGATTCCTTCTGCTGTGCGTCCTAATTAGTTTGCCAGACACTTTAAGCGTAGCACTTAATTTCAATGAAAGTTCGGTTGTCTCCAATCCCGACCTGGCTGCGAGCTTAAATTTGCATTTCACATGCCAATGCCAGCCATGCTGACGACACATGTGTCCTCGCCTGATCGAAGGCAACGGGTTTCCTGTGTCAGCTTGATGTATGTCGGCAGAGGCAGCGAAGCAAGCGTGGGCGTGGCATGGCTATGTAGCAGCAATTGTTTTTCTTTTTTCAGATTTTCTGCAGTATGGCAGCAATTCCGTTTAGCGCAGCTCGCCCACAAATACTGCGAAGTCAGTTTTTTACGCAGCGCACAAACAACGGAGGAAACAAAAAAGCGGAAGTTCAAGGCTGTGAGATACTCAGCTAAAGGATGCAGTAGTTGGGGGCGAGTGCGAATATATTTTGTCATTGTATTAAATTGAATTGTAACATTTCATAAATTCAATGTCTATGTTTGAATATTATTGTGAAAGTAGTTTAAAACAATTATATTGATTAAAGCAAAAAAGATATTTCGAATAAGATAATTATTTATAATACAAATAAATAAGTAATAAAAAAAAAAATAATTTGAGTAATTAATCAAGTAATTAAAGCAAGATAGATATATTTTTATATATTTCTAATAAATAATTAACTGAAAAATATCAATATAAATATTTTTAACAATAAAAAAAAAAGAAAAAATAAAATATTGAAGCAAGGGAATGTATATTCATTTATAATTTAAAAAAAAAAATAATAAATAAATAAATAGTAGATCAAAGAAAAAAAGATATTTATATACAAAAAAATATATTAAATCCAGACAGATATTTATATTTAAATATATTTATAGCAACAAATTTTTGCTTTGATTTAAAGTGAGATTTGTGACTTGTAGAACTTTAGAGATATTTAATTTAGCTTGCTTTCACAAATGATTTCAAAGTCATATAACATTCAAGCATTCAACTACAACCAGAAAGAACATAAAAACTGGATAACCTTTCATGGCCAACAAACCCGTTTGGCCATTACAAAACTTGGTATATAGCAAAGGTAGCTCACATCGGCCATTAAGGCAGATAAGACTTCTGTTATAGATACCGATACATTCTGTGACAAGCGAACGTGGAGAGATGAATTTTGAGACAGAGGGCTGCGGAGGGGATGCAGCATTTGCCATAAACTGGGATGCGTGAGAGGGTATGCGACATTAATAAACCGCACTTCCGTTTGCGCAATTACGTGCACTTGCTGGGATGCAGTAGGTACGTGATTCCGTATGTAACCTAGGCTACCCGGCTTTAACTACGGCACTAAGCCAGTCACAATATTGCCATTGCTCCTACAGACAGGCAACAATTTTTCGCACTTAACGAGCGTCGAGCTTAATCGCCAGAGAAGTGCTGCTTGGCTCAGCTCGGCTTGGCCCAGCTGGCAAGGGGCCAACAAAGTGAAATTTCCTGCTGTCAAATGGCCAGGTGGCTGAGAGATGCAGGAAAAATGCTCTGCGGCTGTGCCACTGCTGTCAAGGGGTGTCGAAAGTGTCATGCAAACGAGTCGAAACACAACATAAGAACTACAGTAAACACCCACACAAATGTCTGTTGCCAACAGCAGCAACAGCAACAGCAACAGCAACAGCAACAACAACAACAAGAATAAAAACCAAAATGGCCATTAACAGATGGACACGTAGCTCGAAGTACTTACCCTGCTTGTAGGTGCTGAAGGCGAGGTATTCCAGGACATCGGCGCGTGTGAAGCTTTGCGTTTGATTTTGCGGCTCCTCCAGCATACGGGCCATGGCTTCATTCATCCAGAGCACCGTGTGGTAGTAGTCTCGATTAACGTACGACTGTCGGCCCAACTCAAAGCAGTCATCCGACGACATTGCCGTGCTGCGTAATAATGCATGCCCCAGGCTGTTTAGTCTCCGCACATTCTCGCAAGGCAGCTGAGCCATTTGCGTACACTCACCTGTACTGTATGCCGTTCAGCTTGCCACGTGCAAGGCTGGACGTGTCCAGCTGGTAAGTGTCCTGTAGGCGGAGCAGCGCCACAGCCGCCCCGTTGAGGTCCTCGTCCGAGGGGAACTTCAGCACATTGCGATATTGCGTGAGATTTTGGACAAAATCTTTTGAGTGGAGAAAAGCAAACAGTTCAAATCGAATTACAAAGTTTCCTTCAATCGGAGAACGAAGGCGACTTCCTACCTGCGCCCACTTCGTGTCCCATCAGATTCTCCACCTGCCGCCAGTCTGTGGTCAGGCGCTTGGTCAGTAAATACGCATTGATTGGATTCGATACGTAGGCGGTTATATCGCTAGCTGCATCCGCATGCTCTCTTTGGTATTCATCCATTTTGCTAAAGGGAAGAGTTCAAAGTTTTGCACAAAGTTTAATAAGCAATTTGATTACGTTTAAGCAACTGCAAACTTAATTACGACTACATGTGCGGCTAAACAACTTCCAAGATGCTTGCCACAAACTGCATTTCAGCTCGGGCGTAATCGAACAAACACTTTGCAAAGTTGATGCTGGCAAAACGTTCGTTTTATTTATAATGAATGAAATTAAACACGAGTTCATTCTCAAAGTTATTTAATTTTATGAAGCCAGCAAAACAGCGGCCAAGCTGTTATGTATTTAATATTTGTTTTTTAGCAGCAATGAAACTAAAAACCCACCCGAAGCCCCAACCATATTCTACTGTAAAAACTTTTTGGCTCAATAAATAAAGTTTATAGCGAGCGACACAGCATAAAAAAATCTCTGTGAATTTAATAGATACCGAAATGCAATATAACAATTATTTGTATTGATTTATTTCAATTGCGATATCATGTGACAAATCAAAGTGAAATGCGAGGCCCGATGGTCAGAAAAATTCTCATATTTGTAAAAGCTAAAGTTAATGGCTTTTTTTCAGCTATGGATTATTAAAAAACCTTCAGTTTTTAGTCAAACAAAACTGAAATATCCTGAATCCAACATAAATATCAGACCACACACACACAAGCACACTCGCTGCTTACTGAACAGTTTATGCAGCAGCTGTGCAATTTCTTTTGTGCAAAATAAACTTTCTTAAACAAGTTTCAGCATGAGGAAACAGGAATAGAGAAGTATACATTTACAATTTCAAAAGTCTCTAGCTTTTATAGTATTGGAAAAGAAACTTATGTGGACAGAAGGACAGACTGTTAGGCAAAACTAGATTCACTCAGTTATTTGTCGTTCATTCTTAATATTTTCATTGATTTTTTATTTGATTTTCTCTGAAACTTGCTTTTTCTATATTATTACATTGCTTCGTTATATATTTTTTTTAGGTTTCCAATAATAATTTATATCTTGTCATAACTCAATTATATATCACTGGATTGGATACATCACATCAGATTGCCAATATTATTGAAATATTTTTGTGACGTATTATCAATGTTATTTCAAGTAAATAAATAAATACAAAAATAAATAAAATAACAAATAAATGACTGAATAAATAAATAAAATAATTAAATAAGTCAATAAATGACTGAATGAATAAATTACATAAATAAATAAATAAATAAAACCATTATTGCTGCCTTCTCCATGTTTAAACAAAACCACATTAGCCTATGCCCATTCAAGTTTACAGTAATCTTCTTCGGTAATCCTTTACATAAATATAAATATATTTATGCAATCAAAGCAATATTTGATTTACTCAAATGTGTAAATGCGTTGAGTTTATCAAATATTAAATGACTAATAAATTGCAAACAAATAGGAAAGCCATTCGTTTACATTTCGAAATTAAATGCTTAGAGGAAAAACAAGTATGAAGGCTCTAGTCAAGACGGCTCGACTACGAGATGCCCTGAACCCTGCAAAAAAAAAAAAACTGATACTCTTCTTTACGAACTTTGAACGCTTATAACTCCATTCCTAGATGGATGATCTTAATGAAATTTTCAGAGTAGGTTAAGACTATCTAAATGTGTCTCTGTGCAAATCTCTAGTATTTGAAATGCTTTTTTTTTAATTTGGGGCGAAGAGGGGCGTGGCATCCAAAATACAAAAATTACATAATCTGCGTATCCATAATATCTTCTAAATATAGCTAGAACGGTGTAGAAGTTATGCCCAAAAAACGTAAAAAATGGAATTTTCGATTTTTTATCGATAAATTGGAAATGGGATGCGTTATCGAAAAAACAAAATAAACTCGTACTGCGTAACTAACATAGAGTATTCAGTATACGAATCAGACGGACAGAGCTCAATCAACTTATATTTTTATGCTGATCAAGAACATATATACTTTATGGGGTCTGCGACGTCTCCTTCTGCCTGTCACATACATTTTCATAAAACCATTATACCCTGAATTCCCATTTTCAATGGGTTCAGGGTATAATAATAAATATATGAGCAACAACGTAAGAAAAATGACAAAGAATGAATGAAATGAAGTAATATAGAAGCAGATGACAGGTAATGAGAGCTGAAGCAAGATAAAAAACATTTAAGATTAATGAATGGAATAATAATGGGTTCATTAGGTAAAAATAAGTGAACTGAGCAAGAATTTGACTTAAATTTAGAGTTTGGGATAAAACATGAACATAAAATAAACCCTGAAAACTAATTTAGACAGTCAGGTAGAGCTCGCTAACCGTCGCTCCCTAATTGAGATAAAAAACTTAACTTGTGTGCGATTGTTGAATAACTTTATTGTGTGTGAAATTCTTAAGCAAAATGTCGAACAAAATCATAGAGAATAATTTATATTTTAGCTTAAAACAAATGTCAATGTCTTACAACTAATTACAACCCATGTCTCAAGGTGCGCCCCATGTTGCGATATTTACAGTCTTGAAAACGAAATTCAGTGCAGGAATTTCGTGCACGTCTTCAATTAAGAATACTTTTTTTTGGTCTCCTAGCCGTTGCGGGTGCCGCTCGCTAAAATGAAGAGAGAGAGAAACTAAGACTAAGACTAACAACTATGTACTAGGCTAGGACTAAGACAACAACAAGCAAACAGCTTCTAGACCACGTTGACGCGGTTGTCTGGTGGCGGGCGATAGCACCAGAGGCTGCCAATGACACCCAGGCCAATGAAGAACATGGTGAAGGTGGACAGGCCCAGGATGACGCCTGTGGTGACATCGTGCAACGGCAGTCCCGGGAATGGATCCAGCACCAGGATGAGCAGCAGACCGCAGCACTTGAACAGGCAGAAGATGGTGACCAATATGTAGCCGGAGGTGTAGCTGCGGTTCGGCAGCCACTCGCAGTGACGCGAGCGAAAACCGAGAAACCCGAGGCCCATGCCGCAAAAGGAGGCAACCAATCCGAACTGCAGGTAGAATGACTTGCCGAGCTAAAGTAGACAAGAATGCTATTAAGTCGAGGATTGGGAAGGAATGAAACGCATTAGGCACACTTACGTGGGCGATCATGTAGATGATGAGGCCAGCATTCATGGTGCTGCCCAAGACCAGCATCAGCGAGACAATGGCCAGCGTGATGGTGGCATTGGCTAGCTTTTGCGGGTAGGAATTGTTGTTGGCATTCGCCTTGCCGTGCAAGCTGCTCAAGTCCTGCTCCTGGCCCTGCACACGTGGGCTAATCACCGCCGTGGTCCGGTCACTGGCCAGCTGCTGTTGAGCTGTTGAGGCTGCTGCCGGCTTCACCGTCTCGTAGTGCAGTCGCTGCGGCGAGAGTCGCTGCTGGCGCAGCGGCAGCGCTGGCGACGGCGCTACTGAGACGGTGGTGGACTGCTGGTGCAGGCTGATGTGCTGCTGGCTCTGGTAGAGCTGTAGCTGACGCTCGCGCAGCAGCTGCTCGTGGTGGGCTGCGTTGCGCGGCGTCGAATGGGCCAGGCGCGGTGGTGGTTGCATTTTGCGAGGCGTGGTAAGTAGCTCGTGCAACGCTCGCGTCGCAGCTGCCGCATTGCGCTGCTGCGGGGTCGATGTACGCATGTTGAATGGCTGATTCAGCTCGGTGTTGCTCAAGCAGGTCTCCTGCTGCGCCTGCGCCGACTCCTCCGTCAAGTAGTCGTCATCCGCCTCTGTGGGTATGACTGCATAGCGATGCGCGCGTCCATTGTGCATCTGTATGATCTCCTGGTTCTCGTCCACGAGCTCCTCATCCTCCGCCGTGGGCACCATCTGATAGCGCTGATTGCTGTTCTTGTCCACAATGAGAAAGGTCTTGCTGCCAAAGTCGCTGGAGAAGGCGTGCTTGATCTTGGGCGCTGGCTTCGGCGGCAGCGCGTTCAGTGTGGGCGGCAAGCTGGCGAACTGCGTCTCCTGCTGCTGATGTGGCTCCTCGTGAAACGAGTGCGGCTCCTCATCCGACTGCAGGCCATGCCGCGAGCCATACCGATCGAGATTATCCTGCGAGCGGGCCAAGCGCTGCGCCGCCTGACCAGGCACAATGGCATAGCGACTAGCCACAGCGCCCAGATCCTCCAATGGCACCAAGGCATAGCGGCCACTCGATGACTGCTGCTGCTGTTGCTGCTTTTGTTGCTGCTTCTGTTGCTGCTGCTGCTGCTGCTGCTGCTGTTGCTGCTGCTGGTACTGTTTACGCGTCACCGAACGCGTCGACATGCTACGCTGCATGCGCAACGGCCCCTCGCGCGGATCGCGACAGGGCGCGACTGGTGCCTGAGCGGGGCGAGAGACCGCATTGAAGTTCAGCTGCAGGCTGCGATTGTAAATGGACTCTACGCCATTGCTGGACGCCACCGGATAGAATTCGCTGTTTTGGCAGAAGGCCGGATTCGTATAGTTATGCCTCGACATGACCACGCACTGTACTTGGCTTGAAGTTTTTGAGCTCTTAAGAGTATTCACTGTATTCACTGTTTCAACTGCAACTGCTCGAATGATCCGCACGGCACGACAACTACGTCTCGACTGAACTGCGACGCTGACTGCCAGTCGCTCCTCGACTAGCAATTTCCTGCGCCGGCGCGCAGTCGAGTGGATCGGCAGCGACGGCAGCGACGCGTGCGTTACTTTGACCCCCCTTCGAATAAAATATAACCATTTACTTGGCTTATATACTGAAACATACACACAATAATTGAGCTCAAGACAACTGTGGAACAACAACAACAACAACAACAACAACAGCAGCAGCTAGAGGCAGGCGTCGTTTGGCGCGTTCCGTTGTGCTGGAAACATCTGCTCCTGTTCCTGCTGCTGCTGCTGCTGCTGCTGCTTTTCATGAGGGTTGAAACGAATTTCGACTATGCCGCAGCCGGCGTTGCAAAGCCGTTTTATCAGCATTTTGAATTTATATTTACACAATTCATAACAGCGAAATAGGCGACGCCTTTATGCAGTCGACTTTATATATACATACATACAATACATAAGGTTATATACTCCCTATATATTTGTAGAAAACTTCCCTGGCTCAAGCGACCGTTACATTCGTGGTGCGCTTATCGCGAGTCAATAGTGTCAGCCAATACACCCACTAGCCCGTGCATTTACTCACTTTGCGTGTGTGTGGCTTATCTATGTTGGCCAACTTAATTGGATTTCGACCCAGAGGCAGCGACAAACGCACAAAACAACAAATCAAATCGAAATTTGATGCTGCAAGAACAACTGACAGCTGACAGTAGACAGCGGCAGATAGACCCAATGGCCCCCAGGCTCCATTTCCGCTTATAGTAAAATTTATGCATTGGCATTCACAGTGCAAAGGGCTGCGCTGTCACAGGATCTGGCAAAGCGCTCATCATTGCCAATAAAACAAAGCATAGCGCGGCATTTCGCTCTGGAAAATGCTGGCGGATTCAACTGCTGCCAAATGGAAAAATTTAACTCGACATTAAATTTTAATTTGCAGGCAGCAAGCAGTTTGTGGCACGCGCCATGAGGAACGCAGACGAAGCAGACGAGCTGCAAGGATGCGACTGCAGTGCAATGACAACAAAGATCTTCAACAACAGCTGACAGCTGTTTTGGCAGCTCCCCTCCGCGCGTTGCCTTTGCTGTTGCCGAGCTGTGCCCAGACGAGGGTAGGGGAACAGCGAATCAAGTAAATAAGATAGATCCTGCTTGGGCTCCTTTTGCTCTTTGCTGCTTGCTGCTTGCTGCTTTTTGCTGGCATATTTGATTAGGGGAGTTGCCCTACCGCATCCGCTGTGTCCTTTATCCTGCATCTACGTCCTTCCGCTGCATGCAGGGCGAACAATCATTTACCACACAAATATGCTCAAGTAGTATGTATGTATATAAGCCGACATATGTGCCAGGGCAGCTCAAGATATGCAGAGTAAATAGCGTTCGCTGTGTGTTTGGCGCCGCATAAATAGAAAAAACATACATATAGATATATGTAGGTATATATAGATGTAGAGCTGGATATATGCGCAAGACAACTAACTTTATGTTGTTGCCTGTTCTCTGCAGATGCAACAGCTGCCACACGCACGTGGCTAAAACACTGCTGACAGCCACTGTAATTATGAGCATACCTCACAGTCTCACCTGCCCCGAGCTGTGCTTAGATTACGCTGCCTCATTTACATAAGCAGCATATTATGCGAGCAAGACTGAGTTAGTTGAGCGTGCTTCTGTTGCGAGTACTCTACTCGTGAAGTGAGCATAAATTAGTAATTGCCGATGTATATATTCGTGAATACATATGCAGCAGAAAATTTGTATATATTTCTTATAGTTATTGCATTGTCATTGCATCGTTTAATATGAACTATAGTTGCATGAACTATCTATCATATTGTTACACTTATTTATATATATAGATAACGATAAAAACCCTCTTTCACTTGCTCTCGTTTTACTAGTTATTTAGCTGCTAATTAAACTGAACTGAAATAAAAGCAAAATATATAGTCAAGTCCAATTAGAGGCCAACTCTCTTCATATCTCTGACAAACCATCCCGTAAGAACATAATCAAGTACTCAGCTCAAACATCGCGCTCTCACACGCAAATACCACGACTCTTGTGCACCCACCTCACTCGGATAACCAAGAAGACTTAGGCAAGTACATGGAATTCATCAACACCGAACACGAAGCAACGTAACGAAAGCAATTTACTCGCTTTACGAAGACATAAACAAATATGAATCCATCTAATATTTAAAACAATTGCATCTTAATAAAGATGTTTAAAGCTTAGCTCAAATGAACGTTAAATTTAAATATTTATTTAACATTTTTTGCGTTTCATTCACGTATTCTATAAAATATTTATCAACGTGAGATCGACAGCAAAGCGAAGCCGATCAAATAGAATATATTTATATACTTTCTGATGTTTGTCACGCCTCTTTATGCCTTTAGCATATATATTCACAAAGCAAAGAATCACGATTGCTCGTTTTCCATTCCTATAAAGAATTATATATGTACATACTTTATCTGCTCTTGGTATAAACCTTGCAGATCTCTATTAACAAGAGAAAATCTACAACAGTTGAACTTACTGCAGAATGCATATTTCTAGCTAGCAAAAAACTAAATAAATATATATATATAAATATTATATTTCGTATGCTCATCATGTCCGAGCATCCTTTATTCCCATTACACAATTGTTCTCAAAAACAATGTATCAGGATAACTTAAATTGGAGCTATCAAATACTCAAGTCTATGTAAGTATCTCAAGGGCATGAGGCAACTCTCAGATACTCAATGCACGCTTGATTTATTAAAATGCATTTGGCAGAAGCTGTCTCTGCTTGGTACTCACTTTTTCAGATAGCTCAGTCTGTCCTCCTGCACGCGTATGTAGCCCTCCAGGTTGTTTATCAATACAGACTCAGTCTCAAGCAGCTCCTCCATCTCGGCCAGCGCTGTGTATACCTCACCTCGCACCGTCACCGTCATGCCAATCAGGGCGAGCACAAGGACGCCGAGCGCCAACTGCGGACGCAGACAAGACGACATCGTGCAGCCTGCAAAGCAAATGGAAGCGAGGACAAATAGTTAGGACATTTCAATTGCATTTTATGTGAGTGAATCCATTAAATGTTTAGCATCTTGCTAATTTGCATAATGTTTTTATTGGCCAATTGCCAATAGCCACATTCTGGGCAGCTGTTTGGTTAAGAAAACAGCCTAAGTGCATGCTCACTGGGCTCAAATTCAACTTGCGAATTAATGTCCTGCTGCCCAGCTGATATGCTATAGTACGTCTTCTCTTTAATATTTAAGACTCACTCGTAAAACGTTTTTTGTTTGGAAATTGCCGTTTCAATTTCTTTTAATGAGCTTTATTTTTTTAATTTGGCTAACGTTTTTGTTTTATGGCATTGGGTTTATTGCTCTTCTCCCGTAATGAGATACAAAATAAAGTCAATAACAGTGAGAGAATTGGCAATAGGCGACTAACAGGCACCCTGTTCATACGAGCCATACCTGGTACTTTAATTTGAAAACGATTCTTAACTTTAGATTAATAACATTAATTATATGTAATTATAATATAATTTGTATTTATTAAATATGCAAAATAATTATATATAAGTACAATTCAAAACATGTTCTGTTTGTAATAAATTATAATAATTTATATTTATTTTTTCTTTATAGGTTTTTTATTTATAATTCTTGATATATGAACTGCTTGTGACAAATGTGGATTCAATATGATGGAGAATCGAACATTTAAAAAATGTTCAACTAATACTTAATTAAATAAGCCCCACCCAAAATATATAAATCAAGTTCATTTATATTCTCAAATTTGATTTGTTATTCAGCGTTCGCAGATTTGCAGATATTAAGTATTTATGGCTCAATGAAATGATTATAATGAAACGGCCAAACCCGATTATATCTATGAGCAAATTGAAATGCGATATACTATAAAATATGTATCCCAGTGGAATTTAAGAATCTCTTTTTGAATTCACGGCAATTAGTGAACTTATCGCAACATCTTGTTGCTTCAGATTTATTTGAAATTACCTTTAATTAGCAACAACATGTTCTTTTATTGAGTGGCCAATCAGATTTCAATTATATTTAAAGCTCACATAAAGAGATTTCGATTCCAATCGGGCAACAGCAAGGACATCACACGCTTCGCATGCGCCATTTAATTAATCAAAATTAATTAGTTCGCCTTCTGGTCTGTCGCATGCCACACATCAAGCACCTCACAAGCACACACAGAAAGACTCGCCAGAGAGACACATTTACACAACACCAAACAGACCGCACACTACTCAACATGGCACAATATTACACTTGCACTCTCATGTTAATTGGTCACATTAATCATTGCCAAATTTGCTTCACTTGACAAATTTCAAGCCGCCGAAGATGCCATCCATATCTAACTGGGACATTGTGCTAAACCGGTTGCCGGATCATAAAGAAAAATAAATAAAACAGCGCCAACATGAGACTTTATAGCTGCCTCGCCCGATCGTTAACTGATATAAATTATTTGGCGCTACTTTATGGCACTCCGACTCGCACTAGCAAGTCGAAATGCTTTTCGTCATTAAGTGTATTCTAGAAACTAGTTGACTAGGTGAAAAGAGAAACTAGTTGATGAAGTGCAGAGAGTAAAACTATTTTTCTACAACTGTTAAGGAAGTGTAAGATATAAGGATAATATATACCGTATATACTTTAAGGGAAACCTAGATCAAGGAATATCTTTTTAAACTTAATAATCACGTTTAGGGCCTGGCATTTTAGGCTTGCTATTTCGGAAACATAATCAATACAAACTTGATTCAATTAGATTGAAATTTAAAATAATAACTAATTAAAATTCAAATAAAAAATATTTAATATTTAAAATAAATAAAGAAAGTGTGTTTGTATTGGATCGTAAACAAGTCTTACGCGGTCAGTCCTCTTTATGTTTTATTTATCTCTAAATTAAAATTCAGAATATATTACATTATATTTTCAAAGTAAATCTGATCTTTGTCAGCTTACAACATTTAAATACTATTCTATATTAGTTTAGATAAATTTACAAAATAATTTCATTGTGACAGAATATTCGTTACATTCCTAAATAAATAATCTCTAGAAACTCTAATCTTTGATTAACATAAAAATGAAATAAACTCTGACAAGCATTTAGCTAGTTATGACAAATGATGCTTGAAATAGAATAAATTTATAATCCGCAATACATTTGTAAATATTATAAAGTATTAAATATTTTTAAGATATTACTTGATTATATTAATAGGAATTACAATCATCAAAAGATGATTTAAACATGAATCAACTACGACTGCGATGTACGAAACTTAACATGAAGCTGTATTAGATGTTATACAGTTTCATGCTAAGTTTCATACATCGCAGTCGTAGCCAATAGTTAAAGATTGCTATAGCCAGGATAACAATCTCTTATGTAATCTGTCAAATTGATATTGGCATAGTTACACAGAAAAATATACCAATTTTAATACCAGTTAATTCAATTCAGCTAGTTCTATAAAGAATTTTAACATTTTTAAACATTTAAAGTCCCCCTTTCTAAGAATGTGTTCGTCATTTGATCGTCAAACCGGTTTAACATAAAATTCTAGTTGGGATGATCTGCCCTCGCTTCTGAGTAGAATAGGTGGGCATCACAAAAGACAACAGAAAAGGTAATGTGGGACAGCTAACTAATGGATGCAGCAACGGTTTGGGTCGACTATTAAAATGTTCTAATCGCAACATCGAATTCAAATTTGTTTACTATTTGCTTTCGCCTCGATTGCAGCATAGAGCCATAAACTGGAGTTCAAAGAACTTTAGCAGTCGCATTGATATGCAAATGTATCTGATGGATACGCGTGGCTGATGCTGCATGTTCGTTGAGCGAACAAGCGTCGCATTGTTTTTGCCTCGCTTTTATAGTCGAAACACTTTAGTTATTAACGGTACCAGCCTGAATGAATGAATATTGGCCCACTCATACGCATTTATTGAAATGCAAATATTATTGTGTAGCTGGCCCTGCCCCATCGTTAACAGCGTTTGCAGTTGCTGCAGAAATTGTATGAAACACGTGCGGAATGTTTGCTTTTATTGGGTTCACTGAACTGTTTGTTCTTCTTCCTCTTCTGCTTGGTCTTGTTTTTGTTGTGCTGATTAATTTTATGCCTCCACCTTCGCATCTTTTTCCACGCAAAGGGGCAGAGAAACAACAAACGTAACTTTTTGGCCCAACAAAATTGAAAGAAAAATTCTTTTGCACTGGCAAATAAATGTAGGGCATCAAGAATTTATGATTGAAACAGCAAAAATTTGGCAACATTCTATTTTCACATTTTTTTTTTTTTTTGCGCAGAAAACGCGAAAAGAAAAAGTTTTTTTTATTTGTAGTAAAACTTTTCTTTGCCAGGCGTGACGTAAGGGTTACCTTGTGGAAATGGGTTTAAAAGTCAAAAGTTGTCAGCTTTAACATAATTTAAAGCAGCTCTATACATGCTGGACAATCAATCTGTTGAGATATCCCTGAAAATCATCTGAAAAATATATATAATATATATTAGAATATTACATCTTCACAGCACATAGCACTGTTTCTAACAAAATCTTCTTTCCCTAGAAACATGTCCAGCAGGGCAAAGTACATCCCCCAGCCAAGCAACCAGGTACACATTATTGTTCTTAAAAATTTGTGACTTGTCTTTGGCTATTTAAATTTTAATTCTATTAGTACGAGAGCTGCATAAATTGACAATTAAAAACAAATAAATTGCACAATCCAGGCTAAACGCAAATGTCAGCCAGGCTATTGTCCAGACTCTGGTATGGCTGCTTCTCAACAGAAATGTGAAATGTTTTTATGACTGCGCTGCAGTCGATGAAAGTCGAATTTATTAAAGTCCGAAATGCAAATGAAGCCAAAGAATCATTAAAAAATACTTGAGACTTAAATTATGTTAATATGCCAAACAATAAAATAAACATGACAGAATTATGTTATGCATATTTCTTGTTTATGAATAGCTAAATACTTTAATTGAAAAATAAATATACTAAAACGAGGCGTACAAGAGAAGAATTTATTGTTGCTTTCATTTTGATCAAGTTTCAAATGCTAAAGTTCTCCCTAACAATGAAGTCAAATGAACTGATTTCTCAATATATTCTAAAAGTCTTGTTTTATATCACTTCTCGAATAAGATCAAAGTAAATTCGTTCTGAAACGTCTATTCGTACTTCTAAAAATTCATATTCATATTAATAGATATAATCGTATTCTCCTTTCGCTTTTAGAATTTCTAGGATAAGCAGATCAAATTTTAGGATAAGCATAGTGAATGTGTAACGGAAAGAAAAAATATAACTAAAAGATAGAAGATAGAAAAGAAAAGATATATGTATACACCTACAGTGGGTGTTCCAAATCAGAAAAATCCGTTTTGACAACAGCCTTGTTTCCCACTTGATATTAAATATTTGTCTACAAAACGAAAATATTTTAATATTTCAACTCAGTTCCACTTTGTAAATGGCAACAAAAAAGAAAAAAATCAGTTTTTTCGTTTCTATAAAACATTTTTATTTTTTAAGTATAAACTTAAAGTAATAAATTTATATTATTCGAAGGAATTTCAATTTTCAGACTGCAACATTCAATATTTTTCATTATATTTCATTAAACAGCGATCTACTTAAAAGTCTTAATAAATGTATGCTGTTTATGTTGTTATGTTGTTTGTTCCTTAAACCAATAAAGCCAGAAAAACATTGCAAGAAACAAACAATAAAATAGGAAATGAGATGCCGAAATGTTGAAGAAAATAAAAATTTACATAAATATGTCTGCATTATTCATGAAGTATTAAAAAAAAAAAAAAGATATATATATATATATATATATATATATATATACTACTTGTTCATCCACAATTTAATTTTATTTAAGTACCTACAATTACCACAAACACATTTCTCGTGTTCGTTCGACAGCAAACTGTAGAGCACCCTGTGAACGCAACACCCTGTACATCGATTGATTATAAAGCTGAAAGCACTTGCTTTCATAGGACAATATTCGTTGTTGTTGAACATGTCCAAAGGTCCCACTGTGCATGATCAACCCTTTGGACTCTGTCATCGGCCTCCCTTTTTGGGATTTAAGCAAACACATTGCAATGGACAGCACACTTAATTAATGCAATTTAATTTAATTAATTAGTTATTCTGTTACTTGTCCATTGAAATGAAACTATTTTGTTACTGAATGAAATTAAATTAGACTGTGTCCGATACAATTATAAAACGGGTAAACTGAACTGAATTTGCTTGCTGGCCGTAATTCAATTTGCTTGCAACATCGAATTGCACTTTTTGCTTTGCGCCAGTGCCACGCCCACTTTGTGGCTGCCACATGGCCGCAGCTGAATTTGCTTGCGTGTTGTTATTACACCTCCAGCTTGGCTGCCAATGCGTTTGCTTATGCAACTAGCAAATTTTCTGCTAACAGTCGCGTCTTCTTTCGTGCCTCGGAATTTGCTGCTAACAAAAAATTGCAACGCTTTTTTTTTTTCTTTTGTTGCAATTAAGTTATGAAATGCAGTTTTTTGTGCTGACGAAGCTCATTAGCTAAATGAAGCGAGTGGCCCACTGACGAAGTGAAGAACTGACTGACTGACTATTTTTTAAATATTTTTTTTTTTTTTTTTACTAAAATAAATTAAGTGCGAAGCTTTGCTGCGTTTCAAATTTGATTAAAGTACAGCAAATTCTTTCTTCCAACTGCACCTGCTGCAGCTCAGCCGCCGGCTTTACATGTCCCTTGCGAATGACAGGGAGAACGTAACCCTAGCCGGATACGTAACCACAGTAACCAAGCTTTGTTAATGCGCCATCCTTTGACTGCGTGCAACATCACCCACACACACACACACACATATATATTTATATATATAACACTTGACTCTTATCATAAACAGCCAGCAGGTGGTTGGCTGTCTGTGCACAGTTCTTTTCCCCTCCATCTGACTCGTTGTATTCCCAGTGCTGCCAACCAATTCAAATGAAACTGTCAACTGAAAAAAGACGTACAGTAAGTGCCTGCAACAGATGATTTTATTCACCGCAAACTATGCTGAGAAAGCATTGTTAAACTAATATATGTTACTTTAGAGACTTTGCAATGCAAATGATAGTAAACAAGTTTGGTTAGCTGCATAGAGTAGTGGATATGCGAAGTTCTAGCTCTAACCTTAACGAGAGTCTTTATTTGTCATAATAATAATAAAATTAAAAGAATTAGGCAGAATGTTTTTTGATTTTTCAATAAATAACATTAAATTAAGAATAGAAACAAGAATACTTACAGATATATATTCTCTTATCAATATTCAGATTGATATATAAGTATATAAGAAATTATTTTTATTTTTAGACTATATATATATTTAATTAGATTTTCTTTTATGTTATTTCAAATTTGATCAATGTTATGCGCAAATTTTTAAATTATGCATATTTATCGCTTCGTTAATATAATAAAATATTGATGTTGTAAGTTTCAGTGCTGAGTGCAGAGAGCTCCTACAGAATCGTATTAACTTAAAGACCAAAAAGAGCTGCTGCAGTTTGAGGGAGATGGCAATTTCAGCCAATTCGACAATTCCCGCTGTGCGGTCTTTCAGAATGACCATATGAAAGGATTCACAGCGGGAGTTAATTATAAAGTTTCGACTTTAAAATTGTAAAATCAGAATCGAAGGTTGTCAAACTGACAGAGATCCACTATATATTTAAATGTATATATTTAATTATAATACAGTTTTCATTTCTAATTATGCTACAAATATCTTTGAGTATAAGCTTCTGCCACCACATGTAAATATCAATCAATGTACATATGCCTTAAGCCATCAAATGAGAAATCTTAAGTAATAAATAATATTGAGACACATTTTTGATTGATTAATGTTAATTTAATCAAATGAAAACAATGCAAAATTTTATATTATATTATAAAAATAGTATATTATAAAAAGAACTTCATGGCAGAAACAGCAAATTAATAAATATAATATTAGTCTTGACCTTATATGAGTTGGCTCGAAATTTAAGTGCAAATCTAAATCAACATTGTAAATCGTATAATAAATTATATTGTTTTTGGGAAAATGTGTAAATTATAAATGAATTTTTAAGTCTAGTTCTAGTATTTATTATTCATATGACTAAATATGAATTAATAAAAAAAAATATATTTATATTGATTAACAAATCTTAATCTTAAGAATCATTCCAGAGAATTAATGCAGATTATTTACTTAGCACAACGGAAATTCAAACAATTAAGTAGAGTATTAAGCTCTGAGCACTGCACTACACAGATATACATATTTTAAAATGAAATTCTCTATTCTTTTATTTCAAGCTTGCACTGCACGCTATTGTTGTTGAGGGAAATCAGAAAAAAAATATTGCAGGTGAAGCTGTGGTATTGTTATTCAGGTGCAAATGTCATGCGAGCAACATTGCAACGGGAATTGCCATGTGGCTGCTGTTGTTGGTAAAATTTGCCACAAAGCAAGTTGCACATTGCAAGTTCCACTGCCTGTTGCCAGTTGCCAGTTTGCAGTTGCGAGTTACCAGTTTCCAGTTGCTGGCTGTTAGGGCTGCCAAAGTCATAACTCAGTAGCTGACATTTATGTGGCGCTCAACTTGGGAAGTCAGGAGTTGCCCCCGTTGACATTTGTGGCAAGTCTTTGTTATTCGCTCAGATGCGCTGGCATTTAATGACACATGGCTAAAAGACTCCAACCTGACCTTATGCGACTCGCACAGCTGATTGTAACTCGCGCTGCCCAACTTCTAGCTCCAATTGGATGCGCTTGTTGGCGCGACCTTTGGCCAATTGGCATGCATAATTAAAATCAAATTGACAGACATTTCGGTAATTTTGCAAAGTCTGCAAAGTACTTTGGGTTCCCCTGCGAGACGAGCCAAAGCAATTTAACTGTCACTTGAAGAAGTTCGCTCCAACGGCACATACAATTTCATAGCATATATATGTATATGGACATTTATCGCATCTGCCGGCGAGTGACAAAACTTTTCAATTTAATCAGCCGTAATTTAATTGGCATAAATGCGACAGACGCTGTCATGAACTTGAACCCAACTCAAGGCGGAAAACGAAACATTAAATATGAATAATTTCACTAGATCCGGTTGCTATTTTCCAACCGTTTCTTCAAGTGCATCTAACAAGTCTGCTCATTATAAATGACAAATTGTTGAATTAAATATGCTCGGCTCATACATTTTACATCTAACCAGCCGATTCACCTTGAGCTCTCTAAGCATAAACCCCATAAATGCCCGCTTGACAGTTGCATCTAAACCGGTTAAAATAGCTACCTAAAAGCATAAAACAAGAGGTGTGCGTACCATAAGGGGTGACTTGGCGATACCCTATATTCATCATTTGAATATTATTATTCATAATTTCAATATTTTTAAGTCGGACTTGTAAGTGAATGGAGTTATGCATCCAATAAAACTTTCAATATATTTTAAAGTTTCGCATTGACTTTCAACTCTTACAATTAAACTTCTCTTTTTTGCTGAGCAATGATTTCTTCTACTCATTAAAATAAAAATAACCATAATTAATTGCACTTTCTGTGAACACTTTTTCTCGAATTTATCATTTGATTTTTATATATTCCAGACGTCAAGCAATACTATTTCTATGGAATGCTTTGCTATAAAAACGTCATAAGCAAAATAGTTTTGACCAATTGTTTTCGTAATTATAAAAATTCTTTTTTTCAACAGAGAAACTACTTTTTCCGATTATTCGAGGCATATATTTATTAAAAATATATATACTTAGACCTTCTATACATCTCAATCTATTTATAAGCAATCTAGGTTCTCTGAAAGCAGCACATATGCAATCGCTAAATGCTTCTCACATATAAAATATATAGAAGAGATTACAATTATATATTATACACATTTATGTTAGCTATTTTTAGCTAGAGAAAATAGACATCAGCACTCATTTCGCAGTCGATTATGCCCCATTTGGCACTCTAAGTGCGTGCAGAGTATAAAGAGATGCGCCAGATAAAAACAACAAAAAATGCAGCTGCCAGCTTTGGCAAAAGCTGAAGCTAATTACACAACAAACTCGTGACGATGCCAAAGTGGGAATTGAAAATGGAAGTGGAAGTGGAAGTGCAAGTGCCAGTGGGACATACTTGCAAGGAAGTGGCTTTTGCTAGCCTCGAATTGGAGTGGGGCAACTGTGAGGGCAGCACTTTCATTTGATTTACTTTCATTTCACTACATTTTGTTTGATTTGATTTCATTTCATTTGCTGCCCGCTTGTGGCCTTTGAGCTGCGTTCGTTTTCCTCTTTTCAAAAGATGAACTCGACATTCAAGTGAACCCAAAATAAAAAGCAAATAAATAAATACAAAATAATAATGAAAATAAACGCATAACAACAATTGTCAGCTCAAGTGTTGAACAATTTGTTTGTAATTCAAATGCCGTGCGCTCGCGTCTTATGACATGTTCCACAAGTAAATATATTGCCTAAACTGGTAGGAGATTGGCATTGGGATACTTGCAAATTGGAAACCCTAACATAAACAATTACAGCTGAGCAGCAGCTAAAGCGGCTTATACGAATTATACGCAAGTTCCCTTGCGACTGGGTGCATTAAACCAGAAACTCAATTATTAAAATTAATAAATTTCAGCAAATCGTCATTTAATTGACGTTGTTAATATTCAAATGAGTGGATGTTTATAACTATATAGATGCGTGCATAACAGTAGAATAAACAAGAATTATATATTTTAAAGAGACGCTAATAACATGAGATTCTAATTGGATTCATATCAGCGAAAGGCGCGTGCATTTTAAATTTGGAACTATTTGAGCGAAGCGCTAGATTTCCAATTAGAATAACAACGAATGGACAACAATGGAATTAAAACTAATATCTTGAGCTGTATTATAATTGACATTCTAATAAATATTTCGTATTAATATTAATCTCAAAATATTATTTCGAATTAAAAATGGTTATTCCAATTGGAATTTGAAATTCGGTTTTCATAATTTCAAAATAAAACTATAAAAAAAAGTTTCAAACTCAAATAAGAAACTTTAAATTAAAAATAAAAATGAATGTTTAGATAAGTTCACTTATTTTCCACATTAATGTTAAGTAATTTTTTTGAATTTAACAGTATTTATGTATTATTCCAATTGGAAAAGAAGCGCCTCGTTTGAAATTCTCATTCACAGTTGCCAAACAGTTGGCAACGCGGCAACAATTGCAATGAACTGTTCCAGTTCTGGTTCCAATTCCAGCCTGTTCTTATTTAGGGGTTGGTTTCCAGTGAACACGGAACATAAACACGACTGAAGTGCGGCCAAAGCAAAAAAAAAATGAGAAAAACATAGCAAAACAAACGCAGGCAATTGACTACGTGACTGAGCTGATGCCTTCAATTGCCGTTTGCCCCGCAGCAACCCACAACATAATTTGTCGATTCGAGATTCTTTACTTATCGCATAACTGGGAGCATTTGACGCATGTGGCGGTCAGCAGCAGAGGCTGCGACTGCGGTTGCGGCTGCGACAGCGGCATTATTTCAATTGCGTCCACACACATGTGGGCAACGCTGGCAATGATAGAAGCGGAGATAGCGCAACTAGGCGACAATATTTAAATGCACAAATTCGTATGTACATATGTATGTATGTATATGTAGAATAAGAGAACTAACTTTAGACATAAGGAACTCATATGTTTGTTTCTCTGTTATGACGTAGGTCAACGCGACACTCTGGAAATTTCTTCTAATCTAAATAAAATATTCAATTTCGAGTTGACCCACATATTGTGGAGTGAGAGGAAAGGGGGAGGGACACAAGACGCTTATCAGTGCAGGGCGGAAACTGGATGCCGACAAGCTGATCTTCAACAGAACACGTCAGCCCCTTCCCCGTTCGATTGGCCATTCACCCGCTCGAGCGTACTTACCCTGTCTATGATTTCTGATTTCCAGGGAAACTTGTTGCCCTTCTTAAACGATGTGCCAGCTGCTGTAGCACGGTTTAAGAATCGGAACGCGTAGGCGTCGCTTCTCGTTCTTTTCTCTGTTATTCGTTTTAGCCTTTTGTTTACAGTTAATCGGGGTTCTTGCACACACGCACAAACTGCAGTCGTACAGCACTTAAGAATTCTCTTTACACCAAACAATTTCCGTTTACAAATTGTTGTAATTAGGAACTAAACAAAATACACGCGCACACACAAATAAATATATGTATAAATACATATGTATATATGATGTTATTTTGTATTTAGCCAGTCCTGATTTATATTTATTTTCGCCTTTGTTTTCTACTCGCCGTGTGTGGACCTTATTGCCAATGCGTCCGCGCGCTCAGCACCACAAAATGGAACTGAAAGCGATATTATTGCCGCTTTAGCCGCATGTGGATACATTCCATGAGCGAGAGCTGTTCGCTAGGAGAGAGAAAAGGAGAGCAACAGCTCATTTTGTCGCGTTTGTTTTGAGTGTGTTTCGTAGTGAGATACAATCCCCGCACAGCTAAAACAGGTTCCAGTGAACTGTGTGCAAATGTGGATTCTACCGAAACAGCTGTTTGTGGAACGTTTTCAAGTGAGCGCGCAATTTAAAAATTATCAAATGTATGAAGATGGTAATATTCATATAAATTATACTAAATTTCAAGTAAATTTATATTTATATATACATGTACATTTCCTCTTTATGATATTTATTTTCGAATTCATTTTATTTAAGTTCTAAAAAATTTGGCATTCAATTTATTAGTGTTTAGAATATAAAGCTTTTCTTCAACATTTGTGTATGGTAATAAATACACTGATTAGTTTGGACTGATCACTGACGATAACTAATCCTCAGTAACAGTAAAGGAATGCGTCAGACCCTCGTAGGGATACTTTCCACCTAATATATACTTGTATTCACCAGTATGCCGTATGCGATACTCGCCCGGCAAAGTCTGAGGACTAATATTCCAAATGATCTCCAGCTCACTGAAGCCCAGAATTGTGTTCGTACGATGCCACACCATTCTATAAAGAAATAATTAGACGCAATGCAATCAAGTACGTATAGTGATGCTCACTTTGTCTCCCAGCTAGCATCCGTGTAGGTGATCTTCCAGCGATCCTCGTTGATTTTACGCTCCACCGAAAAGTAGGTCTTCTCTGTGAACAGATTATTACGGGGATTTCCCGAAATAAATGTGACTCTGACGGTGTCATTTATTCCATATTGCTTATTGGGCTGGGTCTTCACATAGCCAAAGTCGGTGCCAATGGGATGCCCATCGAACAGCACGCCAGTATTCAATGAGAGCATCACGTCATTCATATAAGGCGGACTAGGTCCAGCGTCCACAGTCTGATTGTGCATCATCGCCTTGGTCAGGCGCTCGAAGACGTCCATGTAAATGGTGTGTGTATGCGGACCGAATATTGTGGAGGCGGCTTCATACCGCTGCGCCTGGTACTCCTCGGGCGTGACGGTGTAGCTGGAGTAGATGTTGGTCAAGCCGGCAATGATAACTTCCGTATCAATGCCACCGGCAGCGGAGGCAGCGGCTCTAATCTGGTTGCGCAAGCGCCGTCCGGCCATCGTTGTGAACTCGCATGGAACGGCGGCAATAATGACATCGCCGATCTTTAAGATCTGATTGGATACAATTTTGGGCTGCCACTCGTACGGGAAGGTTGCCTAAGAGAGAGAAATGTTTATTAACTCATTCACACTTCGCTCGCTCGTCACTCACTCGACCCGTGGCCAGCAGAATGGGCTTCGGCTCGTGGCACTTGATGTCCTCCTGGGTGGGCGGCACGATGAAGTCACGCACAAAGTTCCACATGGGATTGTCGGTGGTGGTGCCCTGCTCAAAGCTAAAGGCTCCGGGGCCATCCGTGGTTCCTGCCGCAAAGCTATAGCCCATCGCCGGCTGGCAGCCTCTGATCTTGTCCAGCTTACGCGTGAGCGGATTGTAGGTGCTGCCATTGTAGTTGGGCATGTCTACAAACTGATGGATGAAGCGCACATCTCCGGTGACCTCACGTGCCGTCGACTCCTGACTCTGCTCGTTCAGCAGACCCAGCGCTCCCTCTGCCAGGCGCTGTCCGATTATCTGTGTGCTCTCGAACATGTCGCGTCCAGGTCCTGAGGCAAAGCACTCGCCCTCGCCCTTGGGGCAGTGCGAGGAGAGTAAATCGCATTCATTGCCCGACAGGGAGCACTTTGGTCCCATGATGTTGGGCGAAACATCGCCCAAGTTCGAGGAGCAGAAGGCGCCCACAAACTTGCCCTTGCCGGGCATCTTATTCGGATTGAACTCCTTCTCCAGCAGCAGCGCTGCGTAGCCCATGTTGTCGCTGGTCACCAGCTTGTTAGTGTTGTTCATCGAGGTGGCGTGCACGGCATACCAGTTGAAGGCGCCCAGCAGGTTGTTGTCCTTGTCCACGAAGCGCAGCTGTGCCAGCGTCTTGTCCGTGTCGTGCTCATACTGGGCGCGCTCCTCCGGCGGATTGCGCAGATATGAAGTCGGCGAGCGATTGATGTTCACATTGAGCACAATGGTTTTGGAGAAATATATGCGACCATCCACCAGGTTGTCCGTGGCGCGTTTAATGCTCTTAATAGAATAAATTTCATTATGAATTATTTCATTATTCACTTCTCAGTTAGACTCTTACCAGGTAGAGCCCTTGGGCCATCACCTCAAAGGTCTGTGGCACAAAGCCCAGAATGGAAATGTCGTAGAGCAAGTGCATCAGGAAGCCGCCCGGTGCACCGTGCGTGTGGGTGCCACTGATGGCCACGTTCTCGATGGTGTAAATGTTGCCGTAGCGCGCCTGCAGCCGCTTCACCACCTCCCGCTTGAGGCCGTAGCCCATCATGCCGCAGTCGGCGCTGATGAAGGCCACGCGATTTCCCTTCTCGTCCTCCACGACGAAGGCGCGGGCAAAGGTGCGCGTGTGAATGCCGCGTCCAATCTGCTTGATGTTCGCATAGCCCATCTGTGGCGGGGATTGAGCAGGTAATTCAGTTAAGCTCGACTTCGTGTCAAATCAAAAACTGTCACAAACTTACAAAATTAATTTCCACCGGCGGCCCGGTAATGTCCGCACGTCCCACGCCCACTCTATAGGCGCTGGCCAGGCAGCTGAGTCCGCTAAGCGCCAGCAGCGTGATGAGGCTGAATTTCCAATTAGCCATACTTGCGGCTCAATAATTGGGATGCAAATTTACCTAAAAAAAAGAGAAAAATTATAAAATGTAATTTGATTTGAGAAGTTTCAGCCATTAAAAGAAGATAAAGTGGCAGAGAGAGAATGAAAGAGCGGAAGAGTAGGTAGACTTTTAATAATTGAAAAAAATTGTTTGGAACATTTCTGGTTTATATATAATCGATTATAATATATAATAATAAAATAAAATGAAAATAAATTAATTATCATAAATAAAATTTAGGAGAGACTGAGAGAAGTTAAATATTAAAATTGAAAAAGAATAAAAAAAATAATAATAATAATAAAAATTAAGAATGTCCAAAAACCATTCAATATTTTTTTCGATGCCCCATTTTATTTTTTTTAGCTCTCTAGCTCATTTCTGACGATATATACATTTTAAAGATATATAATAAGCATAAATCCACAATAAA
The DNA here is from genome assembly GCA_035045845.1 of Drosophila buzzatii. Taxonomy (NCBI): domain Eukaryota; kingdom Metazoa; phylum Arthropoda; class Insecta; order Diptera; family Drosophilidae; genus Drosophila; species Drosophila buzzatii. Next base: position 1,044,774 of record JAWNOS010000198.1, read on the forward strand.
GAAGTTAAATTAGGTTTGCTACTATAAAACTTTGGAAGATACAATTTATCCCGTTTAACCAAATGGCAAGTGAACGTTGACATCTACAATGAATCAAAGCTGTAGAAAATATAAGGATTTTTGATATACCTTACCCCAAAGAGACGTATACAATATTTTTGAATCATAGAAGAGGTCAACAGTATTGATTTATAAATTATTGATTTATATACTTTTATTTGCTCTATTACTTATTTAATACTCTTTAAATTCTAGCTCTAACATTTTAGAAGATATACATATTTGCGGATTGGCATGTTTTCTGTACGCATTTATCCACTATATATTATTTATCTTGGTTAGTCAATGAGAGTATGTATGATATATATATCAATGACAGTATATATACCAAATTGCCAGTCTTTAGCTAAGATATCTACGTTACTTTCAGTGCATTAGTGCTTATTGGACGAATTGAAGAAATCTCATCAGTATATATATCATAAATATTTATATACAACATAAATATATGAATATCTCATGTATATGCAATTATAAAATTTCAATTTATACAGTCCTTGTAAAAAGTCAATCTACTGTTTCACTTAGTGAATGATTATAAAAAGTATATTTAAACATTCAATATGCGAAGATCCACAAAGTACACAAAAATCACTTAACCAAAAAATCCTCCAAAAAGTAAGTGTTGAAATTTTTGATTCACTAAATTTGCATTAATAATTTCATTTATATCACAGAATAAACACGTTATTTTGTCCACAGTTAACTTCGCTTCCATTTACAAGTGAAATTCAAACAGATTTCAACTATTTTCCGCTTATAGTCTCTCTAATACTGAAGTCGTATAATAATTTAATATTAATTGAAACAGTATATAAACTGATTAAGCTTTACATAATTTCATACCACTGATTAGATTACAATTTCCATTCAACTTTATCTATGGTTAGATAGGCGGAAATAAAACTTGCCAATTTCGCAGAGCTTGAATGCAGAGAGCATTTAAGTATTGAGCAAATATTGGCAATAGATGATTGCAAAATTCGTGTTACAATATATACACAAAGGCCCAACAGCGTAGATATATGTATATATAAATACATGTATGTATATTCAGGTCTGTTCATGTTTAAATGGATAATGCGGTCGTTGGCCAGCGACATATGCTAATTTATTGAGGTGATTGTAATCGCAGTGACCTTCGCCAGTTGCATCCAATCAATAAATAGATAAGTGCGTATTAAATCAAAGCAAAACAATAACAATATAGCAACAACAACAACTATGACAGTGTTGTTATTGTGCCGCTCTTATCAGCTGACAGCAAGAGCAACAATAACAACAACAACAACAACTGTGACAACTTGGACTCGTTGCTCAAAACTGGTTTTTATCAGCTTGCGAAATCGTTAGCCTTCTTCTGCTGCCTGCCCATGATGTTGTTGCTACTGCTGCAGCTGCTGGTGCTGTAATCGCTGGCCCGTGGCCAATGCTGACTTAACTGAAATCAAAAGTAGTTGAGTTTTATGCGCCTTTTGTTCCCAGTTCCAGATATAATCTCTCTGTCTGTATTTATGTATATTTTCTTGATAGCATGCGGGCCACGTTTCACACAAAAGAACTTTAATTCAACAGACTCCAAATAGGAAATCGAGTGTGAGTAATTGTTTTGTATGCCACGCCATGTCACCATGTCACTCCACCAAGCAGCACCCACCCCCTAGCACTCCGCCCCACCCCCTCGCACTAGACACAACAATTATCCAGATTGTCGCGCGCTTTGCATAATTCAGTCGACGAGCCGACATTGAAAACGAAAATTAAATAAAATACATACTCATATGCCGCTGGCCAAGTCACTCAAGCCAAAGACTACAAAAAAACGGCGGGCAATGGCAACCAAAGCAAAAAAACAACTTTAAAACCAAAAAATCATAAAAACTTACAACAAACTAACGAACCGAACTTGAAATACACTGAGAACTGAGAGCTTGGAACTAAGAAATGCAAATGCATTATATGTATATAGATTCATTTCAAAACATAAAATAATTTGTCAATTTAATTTTATTTCAAATGATATTCATAGGTCATATGTAAAGGAACAAAAAAAAAAACTCTAGATAAATATATCTGTGAGAAAAGTTTAATTAATTTTTCAGAAATTTTGAATATTGAACATACATTTTTGTATTTTTATTATACGCTGAACCTTTTTTTATTTAGAAACTCTTCTATAAATATATCACGGTGAGTAAATTGTGAAAACCTTTCAAAACTGATATTCATTTCTGAACGATCGAATGGGACATAACACATAACATCCATAACTGGGCTTACGATAGTCTAGAATATCAAATGTATATTCGATATAATATGCATTCCATATCATGCATATGCATAGATTTGCATGTACTATGTCACATGTCATCTCATATGGGGTACACACCACTTGGATAGGGTATAGAGCGCGCAGAGGCACAACGATAACAGCTGCAGGGCCAGCCCGCAGATTCACCAATGGAGGTACAGATACAGATACAGACTCAAGTACAAGTTGTAGTTGACTAAAATTACAATTAAGCTTCTTTTTTATTATAATAATTATATTCTTCTTCTGTTTTTGGCTTTAATTTCTGCATATTCCACTGTGATCTGATGAAACGTTTATCGATTCCATTGTTTTATATAATTCGAAATTCACTTTGCTTATATTTTTCTGTTATATTCAATTCCGCTTTTATCCAAATTGCAATTGGGTTTTATCTGATTTTAATTCGGACAATTTGGGTCCACGAAGTCCATTCGCCATTGTGCGCCTCACTTACAAAAGATTCAAATGTATCTCCTGGCATCCAATTGAGCGAATTACAAAAGATTTCGGTTCATCTGGCTGGCTGATGAGCCTTTTCATACAGTATTTTATTTTTATTTTTTATTTCTTATTTATTTCACTTTGTTGTTCTTGTTGTTGTTGTTGTGTTTGTGAATCGCGATTCTCGTTCAGATTTTCGAGGTTAAACGCGGCACTCAGCACAGTTACTAGCTTATGCAACGCGCGGCTCCTTTGCCTTGGCACTGATTAGACGGAAAAGCTAATGGCTCTTACTATTTCAATTTCAGCTACTAATGCGTCAAATAGTCTATGCAAAACTAAATCGACAGCGCTACGTGGAGTGCAAGTCCAAGCCAAGGGCTGGTCATAGTTTCGGTCGGTTTAGATAGGGTTTATCTCACGCTACGCCCGCGCCATTAATTGTTTAATTATGATCGCGATTTGCGGCTTAACACGTTCAATTATTTGCCTGCATTCGGTACATTCGATGGCCGACCCGATTGCAAAAACTTTTTCCGTTCCAAACAAATGTGAAACAAGATTTCAAAACATGCCACTTCGATGGGACAGACGACATACATGTGAATATGTATTTACATGCATATATATACATATATATTTATCTGCGCTACACAACAAGTAATGTGGACTGAAAACGAAACTGAAACCGATTTTCGGCTCAAAGTCTTTTTTTCGCGTGTTTTTTTTTTGTCGGCTTCGTCGCGCTGGAGATTTTGAAAAAATGACGCCCGCTATGCGCCCAATCTGGCACTCGACTGCTCGATGACTGGGCCAGTGACTGACCAAGATGGAACCACGATCTCGCTCCCCTTCTCTCTCTCTCTCTCTCTCTCTCGCTCTTTCTCTGTGTCACTCTCCCTCTCTTTTTGGTCTGTCTAGCTAGCCACGCTTGCGTTTTGTTTATTTATTTATATTATTTTGCTTGTGTTTTGAATGGCAGTTGGTCAGTTTTTTTTTTTTTTTTTTTTTTTTTCTTTACATTGATTGCCATCCAGCGCTCAATTAGTCATCGACTCATGCAGTCATTCGCGCAGTCGCTCAATTACTATGCATTATCACAGCTACAGTCAGAGCTGAAGTCTGAAACGTGGTCTGAGTGCGCCGCCTTTGTTTGAGCGCCCGAACTTAGCTTCAGCTACCCTTTGTCACTCAGCTGCTATTGGGATATGGTTGGATTTATAGACTCAGTTGTTCCGTTGATAGCTTATCACGACAGATCATAACTAGAGATTAGCTAACTTACTATTAGTAAAACATAATTTGGACAGTTGAACTATGTGGTCGGCTAGTAAGTAATACAACATATTTATCATAATAGAAATATTTTCATAGCAAACTAAGAAAATAATTATTTCAATTTGAATTAACTTACTTTTAAATATTAATCTAACAGCCAGCTGCTCACACTACTAGCCACACGCAGGCTCCACAAATAACTAGCAAAAGTGGCCAATCAATTGTTGAAGTTTGCTCAAGTGGGGGTCTTTAAAAATAATACTTGATAACTACTTATACATATATGTATGTGCGTTAATGGTTTATGAAGATTAGCTGAGCTATAATTTTTAAAGCGATAAGGATTATTGGAATGTCCAAAGCTTTCATATAAGCAAAAGTTTTCAAGTATTCGTTTATTGTTTATAGTTAAGAAGAAATTAGCATAGTTTATTTTTATTTGATGTTATTTAAACACTAACTGCCTGCTCAATTTTGCGTTAACAGTTCCGCGAGCAATCTGTGCAAGGTTATTCAACAACTGTAAAAATATCGATAACAATCCCCAACAACAGCTGTTAAGTCAGCTGTTAGAGGGACATATTTCATTTTTTTCTAGCGAACAGCTGCTCACACAGTTTTCAAGCGACGCCAACACCACGAACACCTGCGTAATGAGTAATTCGCCCACAATTGTTACAGAATAATCAAATCCTTGACAAGGGCAATACAATACAGATGAGAACTGCAATCAAAGTGTACCGCAGGCACAACACCAACCAGAGGCAAAGAAAACAAAATTGACGCCAAGCCAAAAAAAAAAGATAAAAAAATCGTAGAGAAAAAAAAACATGTCGAAGGCCGTGAATAATATGAACATGGGCGTTGTGGAGCCGCAAGAGCGCATTAAAAATTTGACCCGCTGCGGCAATCTCATCGATGTGGACAAGAATATGAAAGTTTCGCGGTAAGTAAGAAGAGTTGCCAAAGGCGGACAATGGTGGCGCCAAGTGGAAATCCTACTCTAATGTCAACCCACACTTCACAAAGGCCAGAAGACCTTGCATGCGCATTTGTCTTTTGAAGGATATTCCTCACACACACACACACAACCCTATGTAAAAGCCTACCAGTGTGTGTATGGGAATCTTATTGGAATTCTTATAAGCAGCCAGATGCATGCAATTAGCAACAACAACAATGAGATATTTTATTTGAATTGATTTATTTCATTTCACTCCGCAGCTACTACCGCTCCGGAACGGAGATCCTGCGCATGGCCAATGTCTATCTGAATGAGGGCGACCATGAGAACGCATTTATATTGTATATGCGCTACATGACCCTGTTCATTGAGAAGATACGCCAGCATCCGGACTATGGCAGCGTCAAAGCCGAAGTGAAGGCCATTAATAAGACGATTAAGGACGAGATCATGCCCACAACAGAGAAGCTGCGCAACAAGTTGCTGGCTCAGTATCAGCGTGAATACGAACAGTTTCTGGCCAATAAGGAGGCGGAGCGAATGCGCGAACAGGAGCGCGAGCGCCAGCAGAAAGCAGCAGCGGCAGTGGCATCAGCATCTATTCCTTCCCTTATACCCGCCAATCTGCACGTACAAATGGATCCCAGCAGCCAGCCAACGGCCCCAGATCTGAGTCTGCTCGACCAGGTGGTCTATCCAAACGATTTTCCCACGGGCACCAATCGCAACAACTTGCCCAGCTCGGGTCTCCTGTTGCCCATGGCAGCTGATGCTGGCGCCGCGGAGAAGGTTGCCAAGTGAGTGCAAAACTCCTGAGTATCTCATTCTCCATACTAACATGGTGTATATAAACTTATAGCTCATCAACAAAGCCTGCATTCGATCGCAGCCGAAAGCCGCAGTTTAACCGCACCGACTCGCTGCTGGCCGGCTCATTACGCAGCGTCAATGTGCCCGGCGACACCATGGATGTGTTCCTAAAACTGGCCCATGCCAATACCTCCAATAACATCGAGACTTGCGGCGTCCTGGCCGGCCATCTGGCCCACAATGAACTCTATATAACGCATATTATTGCGCCCCAACAACAGGGTACGGCTGACAGCTGCAACACGATGCACGAGGAACAGATCTTTGATGTCCAGGATCAAATGCAGCTCATTACGCTTGGCTGGATACATGTTGGTGTCACTGAGAGTAGCCTATATATAGATATATATTTGTCTAATTCATATTCATATTGACAGACCCATCCCAGTCAGACGGCTTTTCTGTCCTCCGTTGACTTGCACACGCACTGCTCCTACCAGATGATGATGCCCGAGGCAATCGCCATCGTCTGTGCGCCCAAGTATAATACGTGAGTCATTCTGTTTCTCATCGATTTAGAGCGTGAGCAATACGTATGATTATTGTTATTTTTAGAACTGGTTTCTTCTTACTCACGCCGCAATATGGCCTGGACTACATTGCGCAGTGCCGGCAAAGCGGCTTTCATCCGCATCCCAATGATCCACCACTCTTCATGGATGCACAGCACATGAAAATTGACGCCCAGACCAAGATCAAGGTCATCGATCTACGCAGATAGTATGCTGAAATTTTGATCTAACTCAGCAAGATTCCAGCTCATCCACGATGCAACAGCAGCGAATTTAACATAAGCTACAAAAACAGAAACAGCATCATTCAGCATTCAGCAAGCCAGCAGGAGCGAAATCTGCCTTCGATATAACCGGAGAAGCAGATAAACAAACACTATAGTGATCAATGATCTTAGAGATTTCAAAGAAACAACAACAAATGGAGGCATCATATTTTGCGACTGTATTTTTGCATTTGAATATGTAGAGAAGACAAACGCATGACATTAAACAGGCAGACAGACATTAGCTTTCAGTTAGCAGAAATTGCAGTTTATTCATATATTTAGGATCTGCTTTATGAAAATTCTTTAAATGTGATTTACAATTGTGGCTTATACTTTTGTTAAAAGAACTCTTTTGTTTATTTATGCATGTATTTATTATATATTTTAATGAATTCTACACTCTACACACACCGTTATGAAAGCAACCAGTGCAAAATGTTTAAAATATTGATATTTATATATATTTACCTAATGCTAAAAGTGAAAAAAAAAGCAAATTAAGAATTGAATAACTATGCTATAACATGTTGATTGAAGAGAAGCCACTAAATGGTAATCGTGTTATATATGCTTACTAAATTGCTTAATTCAATAAACGTGTACATTATTTTAAAATAATGTGTTTTTAGGTTTATGCTTTAAAAATCTTAATTTCAATGTTAACATTGAATGTTGCTGTTATTATAACATTGGATGAAATAAGAAAGGTATGTTAACTACAATGTTATTTTTCAGCTCTGTTAAAATTTCCCTACTAGCATTTGAGCCCTTAGCGTTTTGCATTTCCCGCCCACAGTTTTACGTGTTTTCTCGGCTCGTGCAGTGTGTTCCGCTCATAGAGCAGAGCCCGGAATTCTGCAACCGCAAAGAGGCTAAAAATAATTTAATTACAAATCATAAAGTTACAATAAAAAAAAAAAAAAATAATATTTGTGGTGTGAATAACAATCGATAAAAGAGCAGCACGCATCCCAAACGAACGCATCAAGCGAGCCAACTAAAGCCCAGGGGGAGGGGTCTGTCGCCTGTCGTAGCTGTTGCCGTGTGGCCCTTGCCCTTGATTAAACATTTTATTCGGCAAGAAGAAAATCCCCGCGTTTCATATCCAATCATAATTTCCTTGGTTTTGCCTTTTTGTTTTCATTGGGTTGCCAAATTAAGTCTCGTGCCAATAGCCCAACTACCCCACTTCCCCTCCCCTTAGCTAGTCACCATATTCCAATAATATAATGCCAATGGGCGAATTGAACACAATTAATTGGATACCAGCACAGGAAAGCGTTCAATGTCAAGAAGTGAGTAATCAACAACAATATGTGCACTGAGTGTTAATTAAATATTTTAATTAACGCAAATATCAGGCGCGTGTTTGTGCGTGTGTCTAATGGCTTTTCCAATAGCCACATAAAAGTCCTGCTATGTTGGGTCAAAGTGTGAAAGTGCGAGAGGCCAAATAGCACAATATGCTAAGAATATTGACAGCTAAAGCATTGATAAGCGACACTCTAATCAGCTAAAAGCTTAAGAATCTAATTACTTATCCGCGCTATCTAAACATCATTTGCTCCGTAGCTCTAATCATTGTCTGTTACCGTCCATCCTTAGCCTTTTTACGACCGTCATCGGAGTGGGCTAACAAGAAACATTTCTCTCGCAAGTAGAAGATGTTGTTACTACACTAAATTCCTTGTCAAGTGTCCACTCAAGAGAGTTTTTACTGTCTGGCGTTAAACGGGGGCTCAAGTACCTGGCGCGACTCTAGCGGCTCGTCCTGGCACGTGCCTGGCTCCGTAAAAGACGTTTGTCAGCTGACAAAATCAGCTGATGGAAGTCGCACGGAGTTAGAGGTCTCAACATTGTCATTTAAAGGCTCTCCATGGCCTCTGCGATAGGGAATGGGAGTTGCTATGCCGTGTCGTGTTTCCAGCCATAATTGTACTTGATTTTATTTAACGTATCGCATGCAGCTCGCTTTACAGAAGCCTTGTTAGCACAGTCATTGGGCCCCTTGTCCGCATGCTGAGATATATGTGCTTATTTACGTGTTTTAACTCTCTGAGCGCCGCGTGCTTGTCTTTATATTTATCCATGCTCGTTGTGTCTGTGCATATGTGTGTTTGTGTGTGTATTTCTTTTTGTCTCTAACTATTTTTAGCTCAGCCATGCGCCATTCACGTGAGTGCGCTCGGCCCGGCCGGCCGGCCAACGCGACGTATACGCAACGCGGGCTTTGCCTATTGCATTGGTAGGGAATGTGGTGCACGTGCTGACAACAGCTAAACAGCAATACTCAATTGATTACATATATATCAATTCAATTCAATACCAATACAATATACAATTGTACTCATACAGTGTTTTTTGAACCTACTTGAGTCAAGGTCAAAAAGCGTATAGATTTGTATATATAGATTAACTGTGTTACATTGTTATATAATTTATTTAATTATTTATTTATTTTTGTTCAAACATATTGTTATGGAATTTTTATTTTTAAACTTGCATCTGTTGTCAGATAAGATATCTTTTTAATTTATAATCATTACCACCCAATTACCAAATCTGTAAATAAAATTATAAAAGATTTTTTAAAGGCATTAATTGCAAAACTCGTGAACTCTAACGAATCATCAAATTAAATACGAAGTCTCTTTTAGAGCATACACACTGATATTACATATTTATTTCATTGCTTAAATCAGTAAAACATAAAATAACAAATATGTTAAATATAATTATAAATATAGTATATTATTTACTAAATTAGCTATTGTAAAGACTATTGTAATTTAATTTAATTTAATTTGCTTTTTTGTAACTTTTAATATGTAAAATCTAAATATCAATAATTTATATAATTATAAATAAAATATATAATAAATTACATTAACTATTGTTAGGTATTTTCTATATTTAAATTTTTTCAAATTTATTTATTATTATTTTTATATTTAAAATTTAAATACATATATAAGATTTCAAATTTTATGTAAACTTATTTATTTAAAATATAATAATAACTCGGATTAGCAATGACTGCTGTTGTTGTATAAAAAATTGCATGTTTAAATATTAAATTAGATTTAAATTACGAAAATTTAATTAATATAACTCAAATCAAGAAACTTTTATTTCTTAAAATATTTAATAGCCGAATTATTTTGCCAAACATTCCCTTAGCCATCTTTTGTAAATCCTTTCGTTGAAGTTGACCTTTAAATGCAAATCATTATCGTCATTATTTGTTGCCTGTTGCCATTTGCTATAGTATCGCTATAGTTCTAGTCTTGCGCTGGAAACTGATGGCTTTAGCTAGTAGTTATGCAGCTGAGCGCCCAGTTCGCAAGCTCATTGGCGGAGTAGAGCTTGTTGGAATATGCATAGAAATAATGCAGCTAGGAAAGCTCGATAGCGTTGGGGTATTGTTCGTAGCTTGCATGATTTCCTGTTTTCACTATGTCTGTGTCTGCTCCACAGGTGGTTGTTGTTGCTGCACACACGCACACAGCTACAATGTTGTTGTTATTGTATGCGAAATGTTGCACCCTATAAGTAAACAAATTGTAAAGCTCTGCCCACACACACGATAGCAGATAGCATATTGTAGTTGTGGCTCATGATGTGAGCTCGAGTACATATGCAAATACAATGATGGAAAGACAAACATATATACATACATACATTTATTGAAATAGAAAATTACAAGTGACGCACACAAACAGAAACATCATCAAAAACAGCAACAAAATACAATTATAAGAAGAACAATAACAAATACAAATGCATAAACGTAAACCCCAGCCGCTTGTCAGCCGCTGCTGCAGTCGACGTCGCTGCTGTCGTCGGCGTTGACGTCGGCGCTGGGGTAGTATATTACTGGGAAAAGCTTTTTCTGCCAGTACCTCAGATTTTATTTCAGAACGGAAAAGTGAAGCGTCGCAAACGCACGCAGCCAGCCAAAAGGAACGCGAATCGCGCGATACAGTCAAAATTGAAATTCCTCTGCCCATCGAAATATATATAAATATATAAGTGAATATATATGTAATAAACAATATATATATATATATATATATATATATGAAAAAGAGAAAGAGAGAGCGCGTGAAAATTTATAGTAATTGGTGAACCTGGAGGCCCGCTGCCATTGGCATTATCAAGCAGCAACTGTGCACTCGCGGCAACAGTTGGCGTTGTAAACAAAACGAGCGAATAAATTAGCTTAGCTACGCGATATTCCAGCAAATATTAGAGAAACAAATGTAATAGATTGCGAGAGCTTAATTGAAATAATTATAGCCTCAGTTTCACGAAAAATATTATTGTTTTCAAGTGTTGTTCGCTTAAAGTATTTAACAGGACTCGATTTCATAGGGATCAATAATCAATAAGCTAAAAATGGAAGAGGTAAATTAAATATAATTATCACAAAATATTAAATTTAAAAAAAATAAAATAATTTTTGATTTTGGCATATTTATGAAATATATCATCATATCAAATATAAAATTGCTTAGTTATATAATTCTATATCACAAATGGATCTTCAATTCACCACAATCAACATGTAGTTATATAAAACCTATCCATCAATAGTTACGTGATCCTTGGACTGACAATCGTCTTATCATATATTTATCTCATTGCATAGATAACAAATAACTGAAGCTAAAAGTGAATGAATGAATAAAATTAATTATTATTTTTAATAAGAAATTTAATATTGCATATCTTATATTTGTCCATGCAAAATATAGCTTATCATAAGATTTCTTATTAATATATAGAATAAGTCTGTTGTGTTCTATCAAAAGTTTTGAGAGACAACCACGCGAACCACTTGTCAATATTTTGAATGTACATATATATCTGTATATATAGAATAGAGACAACATAATTATAAATGAAATTTCACATTCATATGATCTATATGAAAAAAGCTCGCCGTAGCATCATATGTTTTGATGACGGCCGTCGCTCGGTCTCCACTTTAATGTCAAGCAACAACAGCAAAATCACCTTCAGGCAAAGGCTGAATTAGCTCGGCGCTATCTCAATTTTCGCTGGAAACTGTGTTGGCTTTTGTTTATTTATTTTATTACTATGCATTCATAAAAGCTGTTTTCTAACTGTGTTTTTGTTTTTGTTTTTTTAATGTGCCGTTTGTTTTATGTAAGCGAATTCTTGTGCTGCGATTCTGGAGTCATTTGTTACTTATTGCATTCTCTTTGTCTGTCTCTTAATTTTCTGGCCAATTTGCTCTTCTCCATATGCTCTCTCTCGCTCACTCTCTTAGTTAATTTTACTTTAGTTCAAATTGTTTATTCGTTGCTGTTTTTGCCACTGCCAATTATATGGACTGTCAGACATTGCGTATACGTAATCATTCACTCGTATATTAAGGTTTATTTCGTGCTTGTGATAATGAGGCTTACTGCAATTGACTGTCGCTGAACTCAAAGCAAAGTTCAAGCTCTCTAGTAACACTTATCATAAATGAATTCACTATTGGTAGCAGTCCTAACAGATTCCCTCACTGCATAAAGACGTCTAGATAGTTCAATATGATTTGACTTTGAATTTGATACGCTTTGCCCAGCTCAGACAAAATATTTTTTTGTTCTGATTTATTTTTATTGCGCTTCCTGCTCATTCCCCAACTACGGCTCGGCAGTCGTGTGACGCTGACAAAATGGCGATAATGAACAGTTGGAATGACCTTGACAGGAATTGCTAAAACTTGTGCAGTATTTGTTTGTTCTCAGGGGCGCACCATTTGCATAGAGACACGAAAGCAAACATGAATATATATATATATAAATATAAACCACGTAGACAGTAACACGTGACGGCCTGCGGCAGGTGTGTCGCTTCGGCTCTCTGCGAACTTTGACTTTGTGGAGCAACAGCCAGGTAGACAAACGACCTCATTATAACTTTTAGCCAAGCAAAGCAACAACAAACAGAAGTCGCGCTCGACATACAATGAATATGCCGCGGCATACGTGGCGTATGTGCAATATTTTGCGCCTCCTTTGGCGCTGCATATGGAACTTACTTATTCTATATAAATACACGTGTGTAGGATTCTCTCTTTCTGGGTGCGTATGATGTTTGTGTTTGTGTTTGTTTGTCGGATTTCAAGTTCAATGTGCAATTGCATGAAGCTTTGTGCTTAGCAGCTGGCAACAAGCTTTCCTTTCATTACTGCATAAGCTGAGCTCGAGCTCTTAATTTGCGGCTGATGATGATCCATCCAAGAAAGTGAATATGCTACTTGATTTTCGTTGTATTACATGGGGAAAGTAAAATCATTGTAATTGTGCCAGCTTAATTTGTGTAATGCAAAAGAAATACAATTACGTTAACTTGGTATGCTTGACTATAATTACTAGTAGATTCCGTTTGCTGCACTAATAGTAGATTGCATAAGTCTTTTTTGTTATCTTAAATCATATTTCATTACATATTTTATTTTTTATTACTATTATTTTCATTTATTTTATTTCAACTCCAATATTCGTTAAACAAAGATAAAAAAATATTCAAAAATATATTCTCAACTTTTAATAAAATTAAAAATAAATTTAATTTAATTTAATATACGTGGATACGTACAAATTAATTAATAAATAAATTCATATACATACATTTTTATTCATATATTTTATAAAGTTTCGTAACTGAATAATATTTCATATTAAATAAATAAATAATTAAATTGATAAATTAAATGGATTATTCATATTATATGCCAGTTGGTGACTACCAAACTATTCAGATTCCTGATTTCATATTCATGAAATAAAAAAACTCCGACAACTGCCATACTGCATAAATAATAAACAAGCTGATAAGCCTAGAAATCAATACAGGACTCAGTCGAATGGATTTTCTGTTGACTTCAAAACAATAAATTGTTGTTTATTATTGTGTTTCGCTGTCATATCACCTGTGCGCATATGTGTGCGTGTGAGTGTGTGTGTGTGTGTGGAAATATACATTTAATTGTCGCTCTCTGCAGCAGCAACAGCGAAAAAAAAAGAGCAAACGGCAATTTCAACGCATGATAATCATATTACGTCAACGAATTAATTGATAAATGCGACTTTAAAGCGATTCTGTTCGCTGTTGACGGAATTGCTTACAGCTGCATTGACCCCTGATTAGCCCTGATTAACAATAAAAGAAATTCCCATCTAATAATTAAGAGTATTTGCCCTTGCGAATTCTCTTCACGCATTTCGAAAAAAAAAAAAATTGTTTGCAAACAAACCATAAATATTTTCTAATTTATGATGTCAACAAAGATGCGGAAAAAAGAGTAGCTGCACAAAGCAGAGAGCGAAATTTAAGAGCAGAACGATCTGACGCTATTGGGCAAAAGATAAAACGAAACGAATAGCAAGAAGAGAGAATTTGCGCGCTCTCGCGACGAGTTTTGCTTTGCAATAGAATGAAGTGCGTTGAGGCCGTTTCGGACATTCAGTTGGGCAACGGGTTCGATTCAGTTCAGTTCGAATTTGACGCAAGTCGATACACTAATTAATGCCAGCTAAACTTGGGCATTGAAAAAAAAAACAAATTGCTGCTAGGCGAAATAATTACAAATATCAATAAAATGCCAATTGCCGCCACTGTAAGTTAAGTTCGCCAGAGAGAGGGAGAGAGAGAGCGCACATAGTTTGTATATTTATGACACGTGTTGCTTTTGTTTGTCATTTCAAAGAGAGGAATAGAGCGAGAGAACGAGAGCGCAAGAGCGCGCGCGTACGAGATGTGCGCGTATATTTGTGACAATTTCTGCTATATGATCTATTATAGTCTGTTTTTGTTTTTTGCAGACACCCTCGCTGCTGAAGCGCGCCGGCACTGATAAACTGAGAGAAGTTTTTCTGAAGTACGCCTCGCTGCAGAAGGATGGCGAACATTATATGACCAGCGAGGATTTCGTGCGTAAATTTCTGGGCCTCTTCACAGAGTCGGCGTTCAATGATGTAAGTAACAACAAAGCAATCCCAGAGACAGCAACAAGAAGAGCACAGCATGACATCGTGACAAACAAACCCGTGTCAGAGACAACGGCGCATCATTGGGTCATTGCAAGGTCATACACACAGTCTTGCTATGTGATAAGCAATCAACGACGGCTGCAACAAAAACATGCGTCTGGCCTAACCCTATACTCGAAGCACTGCTTATCAACACAAAAGAGATAACGCTTACCTGTGCAGAGCGGGCAGCCTGAGATTTGTGCCTCTTGCAACTCCAAAGTATTTATCTCACTGAGCCAACTGATTCATAGTTTCCGTTCACCCGTTCACACGCTCACCCGCTTACACTCGCTATCACTTTGCAGCCTCGTGCGAAAGTCTCTGTCGACGTCACGACATTTAAATCGGTTGTTCGTTATCAAATGTTTGGCTAGTCGCAGCTGGAATTGATTCCCAGGTGCGTCCGGGTCGAAGTCTGTGGATTGTACTTTTTCCTGTGATAAAGTCTTTATTTTAACTAATCACCTGCTGGACAACGCACTCTCTAAACGCTCTTGCGATTAAACATTTAACCTTGGCGTTTGTTTTGCAGGAATCGGTGCGCCTGCTCGCTGGCATTGCGGACACGAGCAAAGATGGCCTTATATCATTCTCGGAGTTTCAGGCATTCGAGGGCTTGCTCTGCGCCCCCGATGCGCTCTACAGAACTGCCTTTCAGCTGTTTGATCGGCAAGGCAACGGCACTGTCTCATACGGTACTTATATATGTTTACTGATCCAGATACAAATGACTTAAAATGTATTCTTATTCCCGCAGCTGATTTCGCTGATGTCGTACAAAAAACTGAACTGCACTCAAAGATACCTTTTAGCTTAGATGGCACATTTATCAAACGCTATTTTGGTGATGTACGTGAGCGGAAACATGTTTATTTTTAAAGCAACCTCACTTAAACGATTTCCTATACACCCCTATACTATATGTATATAAATATGTATATATATATATAGAAGAAGCAACGTCTTATCAACTATGCTGAATTTACGCAACTGCTGCATGACTTTCACGAGGAGCACGCAATGGAGGCATTCCGCAGCAAAGATCCAGCTGGCACTGGATTCATATCCCCCCTAGACTTTCAGGATATAATTGTTAAGGTTAAGCGGCATTTACTCACGCCCGATGTCAAGGACAACTTGCTGGCGGTATGGACATCTATTATTCCTCTATGTCAGGGCATATTTATAGCCACATCCATTTCATAGGTCACTGAGGGTCACAAAGTTAGCTTTCCGTATTTCATGGCATTTACATCGCTGCTCAACAACATGGAGCTGATCAAGCAGATTTATCTATATGCCAGCAAGGGCAGTCGCACCGAAATGGTCACCAAGGACGAGCTGCTCTATGCGGCGCAAACCATGAGCCAGATTACCCCACTCGAAATTGATATATTGTTCCAGATAACGGGTGCAGTTAATCAGCCGGGGTAAGTCATTTAGGTCACTAATTTTTCCACCTACTCCACCAACAAACAACAAGCAGCAGACAACAACAACAATTTCATTTATAGGCAAATCAATTGATCAAATAACCTTCGAAAGTTCAAATTAAACAATCAAGTCCCATCCTTGTGTTTGTCTCTCCTATTGTAATAACCGTTGACGTTTTGTATTTTTTCTTTCTCTCTCTCTCTCTCTCCCTCCTGCTCTCTCTTTTTCGAATTCATAAAAATTTGTTTACTTTATTGTAATTATCACAATATTAGAAGATGGTGGAAACGCAAAACGATTTCTCCAAGTAGGCAAGTGTTGTTGTTCATAAGAGAAACGTTCATAAGACATGGTATTTCCCATAAAAAAAAATAAAAAAATCAAATTAAAATAATCCATAAATAGATAAGAAAAACAAACCTCCCTCAGGCCATGCATCATCCCTTCGGTGTGATTCCGTTTTAGCTAGTTATGTGTGGGTATCTTCGCATCCAGATCCTTGAACTAACCATATGCCAAAATTGTTTGTCCTCACAGCCGCATCGACTACAGCGACCTGAACAACATCGGTCCCGAGCACTATACGAAGCATATTACTCATCGTCTGGCGGAGATTAAGGCCGTCGACAGTCCCAATGATCGATCGGCTCTGATTCAAATGCTGGAGGCCACATATCGCTTCACTCTGGCCTCCTTTGCAGGCGGTAAGCTGATGAAGAGGATTATGTGTTTATCAAGTATTTGAAGTGATTCATTTTCTTCCTAAGCTACTGGCGCCACTGTTGTCTATCCCATTGATCTCGTGAAGACGCGCATGCAAAATCAACGAACAGGCTCTATGATTGGTGAGGTCGCCTATAGAAATTCGTGGGATTGTTTCAAGAAGGTAAGCCAATTATCTTAAATATTATTATTGTTATTGATATATTTACTATCCCAAAGGTCATTCGTCACGAAGGCATCCTTGGCCTTTATCGCGGTTTGCTGCCTCAGCTGATGGGCGTCGCTCCGGAGAAGGCCATCAAGCTGACTGTCAATGATTTTGTGCGCGACAATCTGTCGGACAAGCGTGGCAATATTCCCGTCTGGGGCGAGGTTGTAGCCGGCGCCTGTGGTGGTGCCGCCCAGGTTATCTTCACAAATCCGCTAGAGATTGTCAAAATACGACTGCAGGTGGCGGGCGAGATTGCTGGCGGCTCCAAGATAAGTGCGCTGTCCGTGGTGCGCGAACTGGGCTTCCTTGGTCTGTACAAGGGTGCCAAAGCGTGCCTTCTACGCGATGTGAACTTCTCGGCCATCTATTTCCCGACCTATGCACACACCAAGGCAGCGCTGGCTGACAAGGATGGCTACAATAATCCGTTATCGCTGCTTGCTGCTGGTGCCATTGCCGGTGTGCCCGCTGCATCGCTGGTGACGCCCGCGGATGTGATTAAGACGCGACTGCAGGTGGCCGCTCGCACGGGCCAGACGACATACACGGGCGTCTGGGATGCAACCAAGAAGATTATGGCCGAAGAAGGACCGCGAGCCTTCTGGAAGGGCACAGCCGGTAAGTAGAAATAGATTCCCAGTCTAAAGAATTCTCCGAATCTCTCTATCTCCATCTCGCTTTATTGTTCAGCACGTGTCTGCCGCTCATCGCCACAATTTGGTGTCACCTTGGTCACATACGAGCTGCTGCAACGTCTGTTCTACGTGGACTTTGGCGGCAATCAGCCTAAGGGATCGCACGGCACCAAACCAGGTCTGCCCCTGGACGCCACGCTGGGCGGCGAGCAGCCCAAGCCCGATCACATCGGTGGCTACCATGCGGCTGTGCCGCTCCTAACAGGCATTGAGTCCAAGTTTGGCCTGTACCTGCCTAGATTTGGACGAGGCGCTGGTGTCGCTGCCCCGGCTGGAACGGCGACGGGCTCATGATTATATTGGCGGCATCGCTTGCCATGCGCCAGCTAGGTCTAAGGTTGTACAGTTGTAGCCATACATGATATATAGGCGAAAAGTTGAAGATGACTCTAATCAGCCATAGATCAATTCTCTATTTTTTGCTAAGATGCGTTTACACACCCAGCCGCAATCCGTCGAGGACAACAGAAAACAATTCAATGTATATTCTAGAGGAATCTTTTCTTACATCATCAACATTTTGTAATAAACGTAACAAAACTTTTGAAGCATATATATAATTAATACTGAATATAGAAACTTTTACATATATAAATTTATATATAAGCATAGTTAACATTTATGGCACACAATTGAAGGCAACTGTTTTACCTACACGTCAAGCGAACGTACATACATATACATATACATATACATATATAGAGGAAGAAACTGTAACTTTAACTAGATGCATAATTTAAATCAAGTCTAGAACGAAACAAAAGAAAACTAAGCAAATCACTGAACGTCTCTTATTGCACTCAAAGATTTAAGCGTAAAACCTTTAAAATTTAGTACGAATTTGTTCAACTGTTATAAAGAAAAATGCAATGGATTACCTCTTAGCTAATAATTGTAAAATGAATATAATTAAAATAAATGTACAAATATTGAAAAACAAACAACAAAATATAATCAATGTTATATTAGATAGTTAAGATAATTCATGAGCATATGCCAAGTTTGTCGAAGTCTGCTACGGATTCCTTGGCAGCTTAATTAGAGCTCATATTTTAAATATATAATATATATATTAAATATATTTTAATACCCTGATGATAATGCATTAAAGGGTTTGGTTAAAATGTATTTTAAGGGCAGAAGGTGACTTTTCGGATAACAATAATGTGTATTCTTGATCAAGAGTGTAGAGTGAATCGATTTAAATCTCTCTCAACTTCGTATTTGCTCGTGTCTCTTACCTTTACATCCGAACAAGGAATATATGAAACCTTTTATATATTTGGTCTTCGAGCGCTCAGTTGCAATGATGGATTCCCTTAGAGAATTTTCTTTAATGCACAATTATGCATGCTTAGTCTGGGCTCTCTTCGCTCTCAAATATATTTATTACATATGCAAATAAAATATTTGAATTTATGTCGTTTGAGATCTTTGTCAAAGAATTTTTAACTCTTTCAGTTTTAATGTTAAAGATTAAAAATGTTATCAAAACTAGCTTTTGAAATTTTTGGAAAAAAGAAAACCCTATTTTGAATAAATATGTTCTAAACAAATATTTTTAAACTAATATGCAATTTGCTAATTTACCTATTTGTCCTCATCCGACAATAATTGCCAGCTAAGAAGTTCATGGCGGTTCATTGTTATATTCATTTAACCATTTTTGCTGATATGTATTAAATTTTATTAATCCTTTGTCGGCTTATATCAGGCTTAAGCAATTACAAATATCATTCAATGAACCAGAAAAGAAAACAGATGAAAACTTTTTTTTTTCTTTAGAACTTCTAACCATATCTTTTTTTCTTAAATAGAAATGATTTAATTTTTATTGTCTTAATTATATTTTAATTGGAATTTATTCTTATATCAACACAAATTCACCATGTGCTGTCACTTTCTAATTAAAAACTGTCGTAGGTATTAGATAATCCCCTTCGAATTACGAATTGACTAAATCTGTTGCCTAGTATAAACTGGTGCATCTAACTAGAAAGTGAGCAACTGAATATAGCTCAAGCTGCTGCCACAACTTTTCCCACTTTATCGAATTGGAAAGTACGACGCCCGCTCTGCAGATCGAGGGCCAACTGCAGCGCTTTAACCATGGCTAACTGCTTCAGTTAACAGTCATGTGGCACATGCGATTAGAATACGGTGGCATTTGACAAATGCGTTGAGAAGATAATTTGCTGCACACAATGTGGGTTGCAGGTCACTCAATCGACAATAAATTCAGTTTCGAATTCAACAGTTTTATATGGCCATGTGGTTTACTGGATCTGGCGTCCCGCCCACTCGACTGGCAGCCGCTGACCATGACCGTCATAAACTGAAGACGATCTCCGACCGTTAGCAATTTTATTCTGCACGCAGTGCGTTGTCTCTCTTCTAATCACGGGTTGCACTGCGAAATGCGTTTCCATTCAGTGGCCAGCTCTGGCGGCTCATAAAAAGCTGCAGTCCAGCGGCCATGCAACCGCAGTTTCAATCCGAATCTTGATGCGAACAGAATGCAAGTAAAATCCACGAAAATTGTTTGCCTGCTGGCAATGTGTTTCTTGCTGCTGCAACTTGTGGCAGGCCACGAGGCCACAGTGAAGCCAACGCAAACCACGGATACGCGCGTCTCTTGGATTGCTCAATTGCTGCAGCTACGTCAACAGCTGGGCACCTGTTTCCGTTCGGGCTCGGGTTTGTGGTCATGTTTTCGCGCGCGCAGCCTGCAAATATTCGAGGACATTATGTCAGCGGACGTCATTCCGCTCTATGAGGGCGTACGTCTCATGGCCGCACCAAATGACACAACTCGACAAGCGCGCCAAGCGGCCGATGAGCGCAAGGACCTCAAGCACTTGACGTGGTTTGATCAACTCGCTGTTAGCCTGGCCAAGGGTTTAACCACGCACACGTTGCAAATCAATTTGGCCAAGCTCACGGAACGTTATCTGAGCAATGGTGGGTAGTTGAGCTGAGCTGAAGTACTTGAATATTCAGTTGAATAACATCTACAGATGGGCCGGAGAGCAAGGCGGATACTGTGGGCAGCGCTCGGCTGCGTCGGCATCGCTTCAACATGATTATCACCATGATGTTTGGCGTCACAGCTCTTGGGGCGGTGCTGGTGCCGATGGGCTTCCAACTGCTCTCCATTGTCAGTGGCAAGGCGTTGCTATTAGCCAAAATGGCTTTGCTCCTAGCCTCCATTAATGGCCTGAAACGAGTGAGTTCTACTTAAATGGGGTATATATGGTGTTACGAGAAAGTTTTCTTTGACAGGTCGCCAATACTGGACTCCATTATGGTTTATATCATGTGCCCGGCGAGCATCTGAGCGGCTACTACGATCGCGGCGATCTGAACCATCCGCGGAATGTGCCTATACCCGTGAGCCTGACGCCTTCACTTGAAATGGGCTTGAAGTAAGAGAGGAGAGAGATAAAGAGAAAGAGAGAGAGAGTGCGAAGAGAGCAGGGATGGAGTTTGGAAGTGTGAAAATTTTCCAGTCAATAAATGTAGTTTATAGATAGTTCAACTGAAAGCAGTTTTCTTTTTTAAGGAAAGTTCGTTTCAGAGCTTTGCAGCTTTTCAGTTGCCGCTGCAACTTTTTGTGGCAAGTTGGCAGCTCTGGTTGCAAGCTTGTAAAAAGCTTTCGGTGTGTTGAGTTTCCCATTTCAAAACACATTTTCACATTGTGCACCACAATAGAAAAATAACTAAATATTCATGCCAAAATATGTAGAAGAAAATAGTTCCATAAGCAAAATATCTTGAAATGGGCAAAGTTTTTGCTATATGATTCAAAAGTTGCGTACTTAAAGCGGACTTCAAATTGTTGAGCACTGCATGCCACGCGAGGACAACGCAACTGCCGATGGCTGGCAGCAAGCAGGAGGAGGCGGCCGGGAGCGATGTGGATGTACGTGTGTGGTGGCAACACGAGGACTATAAAAGGAAATGCGCCGCTGATAAGGACCAACATTCTGTCGTCGGTTGCGGCAGCTTTGACATCTCGTGTTGCCAGCCAACGGAAGTCGCGCATTGCAATACGCTGAACAGTTTTTATCCTTTGTATCCCTCGTGCATTGTGTCGTGTAACGGTTTCTGTGCCATTCAAAACGCTTTCACTTTTAATCTCGATCCAAGCGCGAACTACGTGACTTCGCCTCGTCGTCAATTTATCTCGCTCTAATAAAATTATTGGCTGCGTGTGACCAACAGCTCGCTCGCTGCAAATCCTTTTAATCAGCTTAGTTCGCTGTGCTCTAGCTCCATCTAGAAGATCCAACTGCTGGACATAGTCGTCTTTTTGGCCGTCGGTTAATTAAAAGTCTGGTCTAGGCAACGCCACAGCGCCAATTGACAATTTCACGGTCCGACTTGCTGCAACGGAAGACGCGAAACTCCGACGGAATGAAGCTCGTGGTTTATTGCTATTTATCCATGATTGTGCTGGGCGTTCAGGTAAGTGCTTGGTCGAGACTAGCCTCGAGACTCTGTGTAATTGGATTCAGATCAACAAGTTGGCCCTAACTTTTGCTTCGAAATTCCACTCTTGTCCTGCAATATTTTGAATTAATTTCGCTCTGTCAGGGATTTGCTGCAGAGAGATTGATGGCTTCAAGCCAATTGGAATTTTATGAGCAAAGTTTTTGAAACCTTTGACTTTCGCTCAGCTTTTGCTTAGTTGATTCATCGTTGTCCGTGTGTTGCGGCAGATTGCTTTCATTAGGCTCAAATTATATGAATAAGTTTTGGGCGTGCGTGAGATTAAAGGGCTCTGGCTCGCATAACAGTTGCTATGAAATCAATTTCATGTTTTACTGGACGTGTTGTCACTTTTATTGGATTTTTTATTATTAGCCAGGCGACAGCTGTAATTTATTTTAAACAAAAAGATTCTGTAGTTAGTTTAATTTTAGTAATTTTATTTGATAAAATGAAATTGTTCAATTGCACACGATTCTAGGTTGGAAGAGGACTTGAAATATTTATTTTTTTTTTATTTATATTTTAAGATAAGGATTTAACAAATAACAAATATTTTTTATTTGATAACACTGTACTATAAATGACTTCAACTTAAATAACAATCAACAGAAAATAAGATTAAACTAAAAGCAAATATTAATTTTAAAAATACACAAATATATGTATATACAATATATATACAATATGTATGTCAATATAAAACAAGAAAATTAGCTCCAAAATATTTAGATTTTGAGTCCGATACGCAAGTGTTATCTATTTAATATAATATATAATATCTTTATACCTAGGTACAGACTTACTGAGGATTTTATTTTTTTGTTATACTTGAAATAGCACTTGACTGACACAATATAATAATTTTAAATTGAACGACTTCATAATATATATATTTCACTTAGCTTTGCCAAAAAAATACAATAATAAATGATGTAAAATCTAATATGATACACATATGTATATCCTTACTTCACATCAGTCTTTACTGAGTAAAAATCAAAAGTTTAAGTGAATAAAATTGATTTAGTCAGCAAAAAGACCAAAAAGGCATCAAACGCAATATATACTTTATTTTATTTTATTTTCTTATTTTTAAGCAAAAATGTTATTCATAAATGAATGATTTATGTTGAAAACAGAATGGACTTATAGTTTTGAAAACGTAAATAACGTTTTCCGCTAATGTTAAAAGTGTTATATAACACATCAGCTATAGTCTTACAATAAACCAATTTTTAGTAATCATTTTTAGTAGGCTTGCAAAATTAATACAGCGCCCAATGGTATTTTTATTAAAAAAAAAAAAATTAAATGAGAGACTAATAGAACAAATTTATAACAAAATTAAATAGAACATAATCAACATTTACAGAGAGCGTGGGCGTACTTTTCTGAAAGCTTGCAGTATATTTTATGAAAAATACTTTAAAACATAAATCTCAGTTAATAAAAAAATGGTTTTTACTAATATAGGTACTTAATTCAATCATTTATTTTTGAGTAACATTGATACGTCATTTAAGCGTTGATTTATTCTCTGACTTATTTAAACTTTATGGAACATTCAATTCTCGTATTCAACACTAAAGATTTGATAATAGGCCACTTGCATATTAAAGTTTCTGATTCTAACAGAATTTAAAAATAAATAAGGAATTAAATTGTAATTAAAAATAATAATATATTAAATCCCTCACGTTCACTTATACAGATTAAATGAGAATATAACAACTGGCAATATATACGCTCTTATGCTGAGGCAACGCATGGAAGCTCTTTTATTTTAAAGAGGTCATACAAGAAAACATGCCCGACAGAAAGCATTTATTAATTATCTTAAAATAGGCAGTGTTTCCCGTTCAGCTCTGCCCTGCAGCAAGTGAAGACTTAACCTTATTAAAAGACAACAACAAACTGATAATACAACACAGCTGTCAATGTATATGAGTTTATTCTGGGATGCAATACGAACGAGAGTAATCTAATTACAATTTCCACGAGAGATTCATGCGCGTGGGAGGAGGCATCGAACATGACAGACCGACAGTCCGACCGACAGAGCTCCAGAGCATGAATCAGTTTCAATTGTGGACTTAATGCTATATTGCCATCGATATGGGAATGGACTTTTATGAGGTGCACCTTTGACGGTAACGCTATCCATAATACCACTGGCAGCGATATGTTTGCATAGGTTCGACTCTCTGCTTTGCAGCGGTTCTTGTTGCCGAGCTACTCAAAAGCCAATAAATTCCATTGAGCAGACCAAATTGCCCCGAGTCAAGCCAAGTGGCCAGTGTCAAGTGGAGAAAAAATGTAAATTGTGCAGCTGCAATTTAACTGTGTTAAAGCAACTCAAACATACTCCTCCTGAGCCTGACGCCAAAGTCAATATTCAGGCAAGAGGAAAATAGCCAGCAAGGGTATGCGTGTACTGCAAATGATGGCCATTCATTGTGTCCACATTGGCTTGGCCTGGACACAATGCAATAGTCAACGTTCACTCGGACATTGTAGTCAAGCTGGTCACTCACTCAAACGACAGTTGGTGATGACGCCTTCATTCCTCTCTGGCTTAGCCTGCGCCTGATGCTCGCTTAATGCCGCATGTTAACAGCATTAGCAGCACTTTGGCCCTTAACGAGCAGTGAAGCCAGCACTGAGAACGCAGGGTCTGAGTGTGACTCAATGTATGTGAAACACCCGATTCCTGTTCTAGTAGCTCTGTGACACTTGCCGTTTGCACATCTGCCAGTGGCCAATTAAAATAAGTTCATGTGTGCTCAAAGTCCTAAATGGTATACTCCGAGAGCAACACCGGCATGTATAAATATACGCATGTATATACACATATATATATATATATAGATTTAGATGCCAGCATCAGGTTATTGTCTTTTTTTTTTAATAAGTGCAGAAACAAACTTTCTTAATTACCGTTTATTTGTCATTGTTCTGCTCGAAAAGTGTGTGAAAGTAATTTAAGGATTCGGAGTGGCTGTTGCTGTTGCTCTTGCTATTGCTCTTGCTATTGCTCTTACTGTTCGTTGGAGGGGCACAAACTTTTAATCGACACCAATTTGTCAACTGCGTCGCTGGCAGTGGCAGTCAGGGACAGAAGCCGCTCCCCAGACCCAATAAATTCAATATCTAAGACTTTCGTAGAAGCAGCTGTCCACATTACCCACGCAAATTTATGCCAAAAAAAGAAGAAGAAGCAGAAGCTCGTTGCTGCCACATGAAATATGAGTCGGGTGGTGCGAGTGCGCACTTTGCATAAAATCTGCTGCAACATGTTCAATAAACTCCGAGACGCAGTCTGTGGTTCTGTCGCCTCAGTGTGCGACTAATTTCCGGCAAACTAATAGATTTCTTTGCAACGACACTAAAACCATAGCGGAAAATGCTGCGGCAAACTGTGTGGCTAGGGTCACTCAAATAAGCCATTTTTGCGTGTCATAGACGTGACATGACATAAAGTTAATTAAGCCCCTTTTGCTGGGGCAACAACAACACGGCGCTGACTTGACATCACGAGTGCTCCTCTCTGCGGTAATTAGTTAGCGCCAGCCCACGTCAATGGGGTCTCATTCGAACTGCACTTCCAGTTGCAGTTGCAGTTGCACTTTTCAGTTAAATGTGCGCTAAGGGCTGGCAGTTGAATTGGCTTCTGCGTAAATTAATTAAATACTTTTTATGCGCGTCAGCGTTGGCACGCTAAGCCATTAATACCATTGGTCAGCCAGGCGTATGCGCAATAAAGTTAACTTTTAATACGCTCGAATGAAAGTCTTGACTTCAAATGAATAGCGACATTTCCAATCAGAATCGACGCTGAAAACTTTTTGCTATCTTTTAATGAACTAATGACAAAATATATTTCAGTTGAAGGCCAATTTAATCCTGCTTTGATTAATAATGTGTCAAATATCTAGACTCAAAATGAATATAAAACTCAATTTTGTAAGGCTTAAATTGATTGAGAACTGAAAAAACGCTAGAATTTAGGTATTTGTTTGTTAAGCTGAAAAAAGCTAGACTAGTTTTAATCCAAATGGTAGATTTTGTTGCAATTGAATTTTCGAATTTCTCTCAGCTTGCAGCTTTAAAAAATTAGAATGCGATCTCTGCTTCGGATACGGACAAACTATTCAAATATTATGAACTAAAGTTTTTGAATGTGAATTAGTAAAAGAATAAAATAAATAATTATATTATAATAATATTAATAAATTTAATCCAATACATATATATAAATAAAATAATAATAAACAATATATATAAATTAATAATTATAAAATAATAAAAAATTTACAAAAAATATATAAATAAATATGAAAAACAAAATTATAATAATAAAATAAATTAATTATAACAAATAACGCCAGCTAAACTCACAACAGCAAATCGTTTAATTATTATAATTAAGTTTTTTGTTTGTTTTTTTTTTTTTTTTTTGTTTCAGAAGGATTCAAAAATTAATATTAAAAATAGAAAAAATATTAAAAATATTAAATAAATTATATTATATATATTTATATATTTTTAATTATTATTTTTAATGTTTGTTAAATAAAAAATTTATAGATAATTATTTAATTGTATTATATAAAACATAATTGATAGCTAAATATGCATTATTATCTATTAATTCGCTCATAAATATGTTTCCTTGTCAGCAATAAGTTACAATTCGATTTTTATTTAATTTTTAAGAAGTTTGCTTAAGATTGAGGAAATAATATAATATAATATAATAAGCTTCATTTTATCTATGGGCTGAGTAAATAATGAGAAAAGCCTTTAAAGCCTTTATTTCTCTACAAATACATATAAATAATATCTATATGGGTTGTACCCACATCACCAATTTAAACACCTTTTTGAAGGAGCAACTGATACAGAGAGCGAGCGTGAGAGAGTGAGATAGATAGGTAGTGTGAGTGTCTAATAGAGCTTAAGCTTATTAGGTTGTAAAACACAATTTCTGCATACATCATACTCCAATATTCTCAATATTCCATTTATAATCTTAGTATGCAAACGCCCAACTTGAGAATCGCAGAGAGGATCAAAAATAAAAGTATGTGGTTTGAGTTATTGAAAACCAAAATTGGCTTGCGTTTGATATGAGAGAAACATCGTATACATTTCAATGAAAGATTAACTACAATCCTTTACGTTGTCCATTAGTATGCATATTAGGCAGCGTCGTGAAAAGGCAAGCATATTTTTTGTTAATATTTGATAAGTCCTAAAATGCCGAAGTTGAAAAAAAATGTTTTATAGCGCTGAGGCCGTTGCCTGTTGCTTGCCAAACGACCCTTTTAAAGCGAGTATTTGCTTGCTGTATGTTAGCCGTAGCCGTAGCTATCTCATGATTAAGGCATGATATGCTCATACTATGTGAATTGTTGTGTTAGCAATGGAATGTAAATATTTGGCAAGTCAAAGGCTTAGCGCGAAAATCTTTCGCCTCCGCCTGTGTGTGCAATAAATATTTGAACGGGCTGCCGAATACCTTTTACGGCGTTTCCGGCTCGTAGTAGGCGTAGGTGTCAAGTTGTTGTTGTTGCTGATGCTGCCAGAGTTGGTGGCGTTTTAATTAAGTCATAACATTTAAGGAATTCCGATGCTGGAACAGAGATTCATCACGAGCAAACTTGTGTCCAATTAGAGCAGAAAACTTTGATTACAAAATATATATATATATGTATATATATTTGACTGCAGTTGGCGCTGATTTCCAGTCAGTGAATGCTTTTAAAGCAGCAATGAATTATTCTAAATGAATTTCGAATGCATGATAAAGTTATTAATTTATGCACGTGGCTTTGCACGCTCCAGCAACAGTGCGCATAAATCAAAAAAACATTTTAAAGTCATCTGAAAGAAATAACTTTATTAAGCTCAGACTGAACTTGTGTGTGTGTGTGTGAGTGTGTGTGTGCGTGTATAGCATAGAGCTATAAGTGTTGTTGACAACCAATAATAATTTTGTGAATAACTCTGACCAGCTGCTGCCAACCAAGTTCACTAGCAATCTCTCAACTTTAACAAAAGAATCCCATCGACAGACATCGGAGGCAGCTGTTATCCTGCAGTCCTGGGCGGCTCGTTCTGGTTCGCCATGCCGAATCCCATTCAGCGACAATGTTATTATGCAAATGAACTGGCGTCGAGTGTTTTCAAAGGATCATATTTATCATTTATTTACCGACTGTCATCAGCTTTGACGAATGCTGCGAATTGCTAAACAGCCTCTTGATTGACTTTACAATTTGCTTCTACGCGCGTCAAAGATTAATGACGTCACTTGGGTATCAAAATCATATGTAGGTGTGTGCGTGTACGTGTACGTGTGTGTGTGTGTGTGTGTTGGTTTGAGTGTGCGTTAAGCATTGTGCAGCTTAAAGTTAGGCCACCAAAGCCGCCACTAATTGACAGTTTCATAAGCATACGGCTCACCATGCCCAGCTCGTTATAGACCAAAATCGCTTCGGCTCTTTCGAGTGTTGCGCAAACAATTCGCCAAACTTAGCCACAAATACAATTATTTTTCTTCTTTTTTTTTTGGTTTTCGACAACAGAGGGTGAGCGCTGTTGCGAATCCACATTCATCAATTTAACCGTCGCTGCTCTGTCTGAGCGCGAACCCAAATGAAAAACAATTTCAATTAGCGCCTCGAACGCAACCTTTTATCAATTAAGCGAAGATAAAGAAAAATAATGTGAAAATGAATAATATAAAATTATAAAAAAAAGCGAAAATGTGCCAAGTAAGAGTCGAAGTGCTTCGCTTGAAATATGACCTGTATGAAACAACAAAGGCGAGGCTTTCGAAACCTCAATTTGCTTGACTTCATCTAATTTAAAATCACAAATTTCTGAAGAAATTGAATCCTTTTGGGTAGTAAAATAAATAGTTGTGAAATAACTTTTTAGTTGCAGATTGAATTCAGAGCAAGAAGACTTTAGGCTTCAATAATTAAATTGATCCAAAAATACTTTGCATTCCTGCAATTAGTATAGACTATTTTGAGTTAATCATTTTAAGCATGAATAAAATATGAAAGAAAATTAAAGAAAATTGATTTAAACATTTTTAAGAATTCTTGCCGTACAATCACTTTCACTGACAGGGTATGAATGAAGCTAGCAAAGAGCAATCCGTAAGCTGAATGATTTGATTTTCGGTCCCATGTCAAGGGACATTGTTTTTCCCTTGGGCTTCAGGCCGTCGCTATTTATAGAACATTGAGTTTTTAAGCAGAAAATTATTTATGCTTAAAATTCAAGAAGCAAAAGCACTTAAGTTTTGCTATTCTGACGAGGCAGCTGCAAGTAACGCATGTGGTTATTGAATTGTTCGACAAGTTTGCAACTACTAGCGGATCGACATTTAATTAAAAACAGGCAAATGTCCAGGCAATCGACAGCTGCATTGAGCCACAGGAACGACGCTGAGCTGCCCCCTCTGGGCGCAGCAGGCCACGGGGGTCTGATGTTAGCATGTGATCCAACTAGAAAGCGCAAGTCGGTTTTTTGTTGCCATTGCTGTGATGTTGTGGTTCTTGTTGCTTAGTGAAAAGCTGTTATTAGCTCCGACAGCCTGCTGATTTTTATCGCATTCGCGTTTGGCTTTTGTCAACAACATTTGCGGCCCATTTCGAGTGCATATCTTTGCCGTCGCCTGAATGACGGCTGATGCCGTCAAAGAGGCTATTCAGCAGCACGAGGCAAAAGTCTACTTTTCGTTTACACTTTTAATCTTTCGCACAGGCTTGGCCCACCGTGAAGCGCTCCTTTGAGCTGTATCCGGGCGCAGCAATGCCCTACACCGAGCACCGAATCGCAGGTAAGCATAAAGCGCTATATATATATATGAATATGAAGAGAAGAGAAAATGAGAGAGGGCGGAAAGTGCACTAACGAATTGGTAGGTAAAAGTTTTAGTCAAGTGCCGTCGGGTGAGATGCACTTTGGCGGCTGTCGAGAGTCTATACACTAAGAAAAAATATAAGACAAGACAAACCGAAAGGAAATCACAATTGTAAAATTTATTATTTAATTTAATTTACAAATATATTTTTAGATTGCCCTTTATGGGTATGTCAGCAGTTCTAGCTATCAATGTCATCAAGTTCACTTGGCATAACTTTCAATAGAATTTTTGGTTAGTGTAATCCTTACAAAATATTTGCGGTTGGGTGAAATTGTCTCTCAAATTGCTTTTGCTCGCATGTTGTCAAGTGTTTTTCTTTTAACC
This sequence comes from Drosophila buzzatii, assembly GCA_035045845.1. Lineage (NCBI taxonomy): Eukaryota > Metazoa > Arthropoda > Insecta > Diptera > Drosophilidae > Drosophila > Drosophila buzzatii. The sequence continues at coordinate 1,075,362 of JAWNOS010000198.1, forward strand.
ACTTTAGCCGCAATGACGTATACGTAATTTATTTACATAAGAGTTGCAAAATTGAAATTCGAGCAAACAAATAAAGAATTGCACTCCAATCGAAATCTATGCGAAATATTCATGAATATTCATTCATCGATTGCCAGGGCAACAGCAAATCTCTGACCACCTTGATGCTCATTACATTAAGATTGAGTTTCTAATGAAAAGCAGCATATTGAATTTCGCCCGTAAACTAACTAAGAGCAGTAAACTAACTGTAAGTCCGTCCTATAGCATCTATAAATATAAGCAAACAAACTTGGCCACAAGCCAGCAATTGGCAAGGCAACCGCAGCAGCGTCCTTGACCATTTCCATTCAAGTAAACAAAGTAAAGCTGGAGAAATCGTAGTTTTCCATTTTATTTTTGGTATTTATTCGTTTTTTTATAATTGCTGTTTTATTTTGCGCCTTCTACTGCTGTTGGCCAACAAGTAAACAAGTCGAAACTGTGATTGCCAGATGATTTATTCATAGATGACATCATTCTGAGCTTTGAATTTTAATATGATTAATTATGCACAGAGAGTGGGAGTGAGAGAGAGTGTGAGAGAGAGAGAGAGAGAGAGAGAGAGAACAGAAGAACTAATTTAAATATGATTGCTAACAGTCTAGTTTTGTTAACAAGAATTCTCTGAACCAGTTGCCCTGACAAAGCACGTTATGTAATTAAAAACCAATTAAGTAGTTCAATTAACACTCAACTTCGATTGTGCAAGTGCGCGCAGATGAAACTAAATATATTTTTGATCAACATTAATGGAAGAGCTGAGCCAGCTCTTTATCGCATCAGTGCTTACATTTCGTAAAAATAAGCTCAGGGGATATTATAGTCGAGTAATTTAACTTGTTTCTGCATAATCAAGAAACTTTTGCTGACCCAAGGGTGTTGGTAGCTTAGCTAATCTAAATATTATTGAGGTTTGCTTTTAGACAAAATCTCAAAATGTAACTTTAGTTTATTATAACAAACACTTAGATCTGTAATTTAAATAGTATTTTCATAGGGAATATAAAATTTAACGGCAATTAGCATAAATGAATACATTAGTGCAAATGAATACATAATTGCAAATTCAGCGTGAGTCGTTATTTATCAATTATGCATAATGTTGCTAAAGTTGCTAAGCGTACTCAATTCAATTATTGAAATGCGCATATTGTGACACTTTAATGCAATTAAGCAACATAATAAACAATTAGGCGCCAAATGTCCTAAATCCCCCACGCACACACTCAAAAGCCACTTGGCTCTCTCAGATACTTTGGCAAATACATATACTTATACATGGATTAAACGAAAGAGTCGATTCAGCATGACGAATAATAAATATTCTTAATAAATATTTAGTTTTCCAAATATTTATAATTATATATACAATACATTTATAAATAATTTATATCATTTTCAAATTTTACTTGTATATTATTTATAAATAGTTTAGATTGCTTATTTAATCTTTAATCATTAGGTATTTATTAATTATATTTCATTTGATTATATTTATATTCATATTTATATTTATATTTATATTTATATTTATATTTATATTTATATTTATATTTATATTTATATTTATATTTATATTTATATTTATATTTATATTTATATTTATATTTATATTTATATTTATATTTATATTTATATTTATATTTATATTTATATTTATATTTATATTTATATTTATATTTATATTTATATTTATATTTATATTTATATTTATATTTATATTTATATTTATATTTATATTTATATTTATATTTATATTTATATTTATATTTATATTTATATTTATATTTATATTTATATTTATATTTATATTTATATTTATATTTATATTTATATTTATATTTATATTTATATTTATATTTATATTTATATTTATATTTATATATATTTATTATTAATCTATATAATTTTCAAATTTTATTTGGATATTAATTATGTATAAATAGTATAGATCATTTATTTAAAATTTAATTATTAATTTTAATTATTATATTTTATTATTTTAAATTATTTATTATATTTATCCATTTTTTTATATTTTATACAATTTATTTAAAATTTTTGCTAGAACAGATATTTAAAAGAAAGATACAATAACTTGCTAATTTATACAAGAGCATTTGTAGCAAAACAATTGAATATTTGACTGACCCTAAGCTAGAGTATACAAATACAAACTGACGTGTGCACAGTAAGCGATTTATGGACTTTCCGTCTGAGTTACACACAAAATACCCTGAGAGACTACACACTTATACACGCTCACGCTCACGCACACCCATGCTCCAGTTGCGTGTGTGTCAGGCATGCGAAAAAGTCCAAGTGAGACTATAGTTTAATTGTTTTTGGCAAGGCAAAATAGTAATAAAATCCAACGCAAAGTAAACTGTATTGGCGGGTTTGTGGGTGTGTGGTCTGTGTGTATGTGTGTGTGGGTTACCGAAATCTAACTAATAATGCGCGCCATAAATCAGGCAACAGTAGCCATAGCCAGGGAATTAAGTGGCATCAGCTGGACAGCCCGCAGGTCTGTGTATGATATATTAATTGCTGGATGCTTGGCTTCAATTTGCATGTGTGCCTTGAAAGCCAAGTGGCTTTCAATTAGGGCTTCAACACACGCACACACACACACGCAGACAGAGAAACAATGAGTGAAGCTGCAAATTGTTGCAACTATGTAACACAGTTGCTTAAATTGGTTTCAAATGCCCAACGGGCATTGTTGCAAGAGAGAAATCTAATCAAACTCCCACGCATTGCCGTTGCAGATTGCATGCATGTGGCTTCTGAGCCAGGTGATTACATTTTCAAGAAGTCAGCTGCATTGTCGCCAGCGGCTCCATTGACCGCGCTCAATTTCAAAAGAGATGCAACGCTGCTGGAGCTAGAGGCAGCCACCAGCGAGCAATTGGAGGCAGCTGCTGCTGCCGCGGCCGCCGAGTCCGTCTGCGGTCTCTATGTGATTGGGGAGCCAGACACGATTGTCGAGATAACCATGAAACACTATGACGTCAATTGCGAATCGGGTGCTCTGATGGCGGTGAGTGATCCAAGTGGTTTAATCAATTGAAATTATAACTTATAAACTGAATGTTGTCTGCACACAACATTCACATTATTCTGCTGCAGTTTGTGGATGGCTGGGAGCTAAATGGTGAGTACTTTCCCGCTGTCAAGGATCATCATCGCGTGCTCGAGGATCGTGTGTTTGAGTTCTGCAACAACAACAAGCAATGGTAAGTTTACACGAACTTGTCCCTTTCTATATACTCTTTTTATTTATTAATATTTCCCTCTGCTTGAAGGCCACGCTTTAGCAACAAGAAATTCTTTCGCTCCAGCCAAAATGCTGCACTGCTGCAGTACCGCATACCCACACGAGGCTCCTTTATAGCCAACGTTCGCTTCCACAAGATTTCGCAACGTAAGTTCTTGACCGCATGCTTCCCTTGAGAAAACCCCGCTCCTGTCTATAGTTTTTACTCTCATATCATATTCATTATGTTGACTAACTCACAGCAGTCTACCAGACTTAAGACTTCTCCTTCTCTCCTTTAATACACTCATACAAATACACTCTCTCTCTCGCTCTCTTTCTCTCTATCAGCTTGCAACATCCTTGTGCAGGACACCGTCGCCGTTTACCAGATGTCGAACTTTGGACACGCTCGCAACTGTACACTCTCCGCACTCTTTCCGGCTGCCGTCTCTCTGGAATCTCTGCGCATTGGCGGCAAGGCTGTGCGTGCTCAGGAGAAGGTCAACTACGATGTGAGTATATGCACTCAAGAGCGATATGCACTCTAGTTACTCTTTGTAAATACTTAGTGTCACCAGTACGAGGATCGCTTAGACATTGGTGGCTCGGCTGGACTCGACACCAACGCCATGGAGCTGGCTAGTGCCGTTTGTGGGGCCACCGCCGAGCTGGGACCCGAGCAGGCCATCTTCTGTGGTGTTACCAGCGTGCGTTTGGTCTCCACTGGTCGCTACCAGAATCAGGCAGCCGTCATCATACGCAAGGCGGATGAGCACGATCTGGATATAGCCACGTTGCTCTGCGCGCTCTAAGCGGCTAACTAAAGAGAAGAAGAAGAAAGGGATGCGGCCGGCACAATGATTACAATTTGATGTTTGTAAATATGTATGTGGGTGAATGTGTAAGAACGATGGCACCAGAGACAAGAAAAAACAAAAAAGAAAAAGGAAAAGAAAAAGAAAAAGGAAAAAGGCAACCCCCAATCCCCAACCCACATTCCCCATTTTGCTTGGTTATTATTGTAGCGCTTTACCCAACTCAAGCACAACAAGTATTCTCATGCCGAAACTAAATAGCGAAAACCAAAAAGTAAATTCAATGTAATTATATGTGTATATCAAAAATTCTGAATGTTAAAACTACAAATTGGTTTTATTTGCATTCGTGTGTGGGTTCAGTTTATGTTCACAGTTTATGGCGCAGTTTATGACGCGCTGCTAATCGAACTAATTAATAACGATGTGCTATAAATAATCAACTATAATCATGGTGCGGCAGCCAACAAAGATAAGCCATTGGACTACTGGCTGTTCGATTGCAATTAAAGCAAGCAGCGCAGAGCAGTGAGCAGAGCCAGCAAGCTGGCGAGGCTGTAAGCCGTTAATGCAGTCGCACCATCGTCCTTCGGCTCTTCCTCTTTCTCGAGCTGCAACAAAGGATAACGGAAAAATGTCGTTAGTCGTTAGATTATATTCGTGGCCGGTACGACTTACACTCTGCTGGAGTATGGCCTGGAGCTGACGGCAGCGCTGCTTCTCATTGAAGCGACTGGTGGCGAGGCGGCAAATGGTGCTGTTCAGGCAGCTATCATCGCAGCCGGCTGCCAGCTTGGGATCCGCTTCGGTCATCTTGTAGCGCCAGAAGCGACGAAGTAATTCCGGCTTCTTGGCCATTTCCTCAAGCAGTTGATCGATGCCAGCGGCGCTTGTGTTCTTTGTAAATGCTTCTCCAAACTCGTACTCCTTTTTCCAGGTGGGCGGCTCGTTGGGCTTCAGGTTGGCCTCGGTCAGGTTGATGGTGTAGGTGTGATGCTCCAGCACTTGCAGTGTCTTCGAGTGCAGCTGGTAGACACGATAATTGGGATTCTTGTAGGAGAAGGTGGTCAGGCTGCCGCCGTTCCAGGACACAGCCATGGCCAGGCCCGAGTCCGTATAGTGGACATTCATCTCATCCTTGTGCGTGTGCCCATTGTAGATGCCCGTGATGACTCTGCTGAAGCGCGCCACAATGCGATTGTACTCCCTGGACCACTCCGTCCAGCAGTCGCCATCGCCAGAGGGAATATGAGTGAGGACTTGAACTCGCTCACCCGCCTTCTCAGCGGCGAGCAGCGTATCATGGAACCACTGCAGCTGCTCCAGCACAATCGAGCCGTCGTAGAAAATCCACCAGTTAAACAGGTAGCAATCCATGCTGTTGAGCGCGATGATACGTTGTCCCTCTCTGAGGGAGAGCGTATAGTAGCCGCCACGACGCACGGTCTTCTCAGCTTCCTTCGGCAGCCACTTGGACCACAGGCTCCACACATGCTCGTACAGCCAGTCGACTCTAAGAGAGTCTGGTATCTCGGCGTTGCCAAATCTGAGTGGGGAGTATATCGTGAGCTTATAGTGCAACTGAGAGGGAGCCAACTCTGGAGCTACTTACACATTGGCTGGATGCGGCTCATGGTTGCCCAGGCAGGGATAGACTGGAATGTTGGGAAAGTGCTCCGCGAGCAGCTGATCGATCTCGGTGAGCATGTCCATGTTGCCCTGCCGCGTGGTGGACCACACATTGTGCGGCGGCACATCGCCCGTGTGGTAGATCCAGTCCAGAGCGTGCTCCTTCTTGATTTGCTCGAAGGCATTCACGATCAGGTGCTTGGGTGTATCGCAGTCGCGATAGTCGCTCCAGTAGCCAGCGCCAGTTGAGTTGGCATTTGCGGGCAGATCGTCGCGGCAGCACATGGGCTCCCGGCACTCCGCCAAACCGCCGCTCTTGTACTCCGGATCGTAGTGGATGTCGGTCAGGTGTAGCACCAGATAGTCTTTGTCGCTACGCTCCCCCAACTCCCAGTTGGATTCGGTGGGCGTCTCGCCAACAATGGTCACGTTCAGATTAAACTCCGGCTGCTGCACCTGGCAGATTTTAATGGGCAGCATACTGCAAATGCTCCGCGACTCGGCGATCGTCTCATTGAAGATGTAGTCGAGGATCGGCCAGTTCAGGTCGAATAGACCGGAGCAAACCTCCTGCGTTTGAACATTAAAGTAGTCGCAGAAGCTCAGCATGATCTTCTTGGCATTCTGATCGCGATTGGGCCCAGTGAGCTCGCCATTGGGGCCCGTGAAGGTGCGTCCGATCACATTGACCGTGGCGCGGCATACGGTGCAGGTGAAGTACTGATCGGCCGCACTAAGATCTACCAGGGGTTGGGTGAAAATATCCTTCTGGCTGTGTGACGTGCGCAACTCATCGCCCAGCACCTTCAGTCGCGGTGATTCGATGCCCGTCTCCAGGTACTTTACAAATTCATGGCTAATCTCTTCCGCCACGCTGACTGCAAATGAAAACACGATTATAATAAATCTTGATGTTCAGTCGGACAGTTGCTCTCGAGCGTTTCAACTTGTAGCGATAATGAAATGCGCACCTGACATGGCAGCTGTACGACGCTCTTCGGTGCTGAGGCTACTCGGCACTCCGCGCAGGTTATGGGCCTGGCCGCAGGCGAGAAGGGAAGCCACGCCCAGCAGTAGCACTAGACTCCACTCACGGTTCATTGCGGATGGACAATGCGGCTAAGACTAAACTAAGGCCTAACATACAACTCATATTTATAGGCAGCAAACATACTCTCTTATCAATCAGCGTATCGTAATGCTTTAATTGTTATGACCGTCAAACATGATTGATACAATAGAACAAGAGATTTTTATGGTAAGTAGTAAATTATCAAAAATAGCTTGTGCTACCAAATTATTGGTTAAAATGGAAAAAAAGAGTTTATCACACTCTGTCTATTAAACAATTAATACAAAAGGTAGCTCATATAATTGTAATCCCTTAAGCGACTTGGCCACTTCAAGCACTTGATCCGATATGAGCCAATCTGATTAGCACTACAAATAAATACAAAGGCTCCGTGCACACGTGCACAACGAGCTATGAACCATGATAAACTAGAAATTCTTATAAATATATTTATTGTATACAACACTAGCTGAATTTTATGGATTTATTGGCTATTTTTCGCTAATATGATGCTTAGCCCAATCAGCTAACCCATAGTGTGAGCATGGACTCAGGCCCCACATGTACTACATTCTCAGGCAGTCGATAAGTGGACGAAAATAATTGATTAACCAAGTGGTATAAACAAGATTATGTTGTTTGTGTGTATGTGTGTGTGTTGTTGGGAATATATTTTGGATTTTGTACTTAATCATGATACTGAGAAAATGTTATGTGCGATTATATAAGTTATTATTAGCGTATTACAGATAAAAGTCTCTAGAAGCCAATTCGCATGGCGAGGGCCAAGGCCAAGAGTGAGCTAATACTCAAAACGCTAAGCACTGCCGCTCCATCATCCTTCTCCTCTGGTTCCTTGTCCAACTGTCAATATCAGATGAAAGCTGACGATTAGCTAAATGAAATTTGACACTAGCTGCGACAACTTACGGCCTCAAAGAGACGCTTCTTGAGCTCCTCGCAGCGTTCTTTCTGATTGTTCACTGTAGTTGCGGCACGGCAAAGCGAACCGGCCAAGCAATTGCGATCGCAGCCAGTAGTTATTTGGGGCTCGGCGGAGGTAACCCTGAAGCGCCAATACTGCAACGAAATGGAATTTGTATATATAAAATATAATATATAATAACCAATAGTTGTAGCTCGTGCAGTAACCTTGCGCATCAGATCGGGGTTATCGGCAAAATTATCCAGCAGTTTGTCAATGCCGGCAGGACTCAGATCTTCGGTGAATTCCTTAATGAACTCGTACTCGAGGAACCAATTGGGCTGCTCATTGGGCTTCTTGTTGGCTTCATTCAAGTCGTAAATATAGGTCTGATGGTTGGTAACATCGAAAGTGTCCGGATTCACAGAGTATACCCTGTAATTGGGATTCTTGTAGCTGAATGTGGTCAAGGCGCCACCGTTCCAAGAAACCGCCGTAGCGTGACCCTCCTCCGAATAATGCACGTTCAGCTCATCCTTGTGCGAGTGGCCATTGAAAATGCCGCTAATTGTTTTGTGGAAGCGGGTAATACAACGGTTATACTCCCTGGCCCACACCGACCAACAGGTGCCATCGCCCGAGGGTATGTGGTTCAGGACATGCACATGTTCTCCGGCTGCCTCGGCGGCCAGCAATGTGTCGTGGAACCACTGTAGCTGAGGTATCTTGTTATTCCCACTGTGGTACAGCCAGAAGTTATCCGTGTAACAATCATTGCCATTCAGCGCAATGATGCGGAAACCCTTCTCTGGTGAGACTGTATAATAGCCACCCTTCAAAATAGTCTCCTTGGTCTCTGCCGGAAGCCACTTGGACCAGTCGTTGTATAAGTGCTCGTACAGCCACTTGGTGCTGATCTCATCCGGCACTCCTTCGGGACTGAAGCTGTACGAAAATAAAATTAAAATATTCAATTTAAGAAAGGAGCAAAAGGGATGTGCTTACTCACAGATTGAGTGGATGTGGCTCATGATTGCCGATGCAAGGGAAGACGGGCGTTTTGGGAAAGACTTTGATGAACTGATCGGTCACCTTGCTCAGCACTTCAGAATTCTTTTTCACAGACGTTGCCCAGACCATGTGATCAACAATGTCGCCAGTTTGGTAGATGTATTTGCAGTCCACAGTTTTGGCTGCATGATCGAGGGCAGACTCAAATGCTCGCCAGGGCAAGTCGCAATCCCGGTAGTCGCCCCAGAAGCCGGCAGCATCGCTGGTGCCTTCGGCGGTGCTCTTCTTCTGCTGACAGCACAAGGGCTCAGGACAGGCAGCCAGGCTACCCGGTTCGTACAGCGGATCGTGGTGTATATCACTGAATTGGCATATTTTGATGTCGCTGGCGCTGTGCGATGGTGTTTCCGACTTGGGTCCATCTAGCTGGGGGGCTTTGTCGTTGACAGCCAAGGTCCAGTTGTAGGCTGTATTGCTACCCGTGTTGCAGAAACTAACCTCCATGAAGAGGGAGCAAAAGCTGTGCGAATCCATTTCCGAGTTGCGCATTATGTACTCCACTGTTGGCAGATTGAAGTCAATCAGACCCTCGCACACCTCCTCCGTTTGGAGTTCCATGCGGCGGCACACGTCCATCGCAATTTTCTTCATTAGCACCGCGCTGTCGTTACCATTCAATTCGCCGCCCTCTTCACGTACGGATCGAATAAAGACGTTAATAACGGAGCGACATAGGGTGCAAACCACAAAGCTATCGCGTGTCTCTAAGTCGGGCAGATTTTTGGTAAATATATCCTTTTTGGTATGTGCCTTTGCTAGTTGATGTGTTATTTTTTTAAACGCTGGGGTTTCGACTCCTGTTTTCAAATATGTATAGTACTCTTGCTCCAGGCGTCTAGCTACATCATCGGAAATGGCCGAAAGCACGTCATTCTCCAACTCGAAATCTACCGGGACTCCTGGCAGATGAACTGCCGTTGCAGCAACTAGACCACAAAATAGCACAAGCAACCACTTCATGGCATATACTGATCTACTGAAAAGGCAGCCCCTCCTGAACACCAATTTATAGGTTCTGAAAGGCCACAAATAGGGCCTTATCGTTGAATATCATGCCCATTCACATAGATGTTTAACTATTAAATGTCTGATAACGATTAATCAATACAAATTCAACAATGAAGCTAATAAGTGATTAGCTAGTTAGTCCAAGTGGACTAATTGCAGTTTTATTCCGTATCTTCAAGCGATTAAGAATAATAGCAGAGGACATTTTTATTAAAATTTTATTACTTTATTTTTTAGATAACATTCCAGTAAACGACTATTTGCAGAAAAGAACATGAAAAAATTAATATTTTTTATTTACATTATTTTGCATTTCGCGCCCAATTTTTAATATATTTTGTACGGCTATCGCAATCCATTGTGAGCTACTCCGATAATACAATAAATCGATAGTTATGTTTACGACATAATCGACTAAAATTTCAAATTGTGTTTCGTTTTTTATTTAATGCAACAAGTAAATATATCATAATCAAAAAATAAATCGAAGTTAACATCATATAAATATTAGGAAAATAATATAAAATATTTTTATTGTAAACCATTGAATAATTAAAATACCAAATCTACTCAGGCATAAGAGCATTGTTGTGTGCACATACATGACAACTCTGACTAAAGGCAGCTGGCATCATAATTCTAAACAGCTGAGTTATTAGCCATTAAAACACGAGAGAAAAAAGACGAGAAGATTTTATAAAAAGGCACGGATATTGTGGAAAATTATAAGAAAATCGGAAAACCCAATAGATTAATTAAAGAGAGTAAAATATATACCACATATATACTGTATATGTGGTTGTGGCTATTTGCGTGTATGAGAAGCGTGAGTAATTGAATGCTACAATAGCAAACACAGGAGCCAGTGACGCCATTTTCTGTGCGAATTAGCAGAAAAAAATCTGAGCAGGTGGGGCAAAACAGACGCAACGGCAACGCCGCGTAACCAATATCTGAACAACGAAGAGAACGGACGCATACACACAGGCATTCAATGAGCAGTCTAATCAACTTTCTTAATCCGAAACTAAAGCCCTCTGTGGAATGCGATGCCGTCTGCGAGGATGGCTACACAGCTGCGAATCTCATATCAGACAACGAGGAGCACATAAATCGGGGGTTTATGTGCTTTGCAGTTTGCAAGCCGCCCGTTGAAATTGTCTTTGACTTTCCCAAAGCCATCGATCTGAAGGTAATTAAGCTATGGCCCAGCTCCGGAGCTTTGCGCTCCACTGGCTTCGAAGTGCATGGCAAATATGACGGCATTTGGGAGCGCGTCGGTTACGTACGTGACCTTCCAAAGAGTATAGATTCGGTTACGTTTTGCTATCAGAGCGAGTACAATTCACGCAGTAGTGCCGCTGCCGCACAACAGCACAGCGAAAAGGTGTTCTTTTTCAAGACGGCAAATAAGATATTGGCCGCAACGAACAGCGTGAAGATTGTGATCCGTACTACCGAACGCTGTCCGCCTGTGCTACGCAAGATACAAATGTGGGGCCTGCCTGCTCGCAGTCTAGATAAGGCTGATCGTGAGCTCATGAAAACTATTTGGAGCGAGATAAGTGATCCGTATGGCCTCAGGGACCAAGCTCAGCAGCAACAGGCAGGTCAACGTTCGCCCTCGCGCCACATTCCGGAACTGCGCGACCAGTCGATGCTGGAAATACCAGAAGAGTTCCTTGACTCTATAACCTGGGAATTAATGGTGAGTAACTTTTTTCGTCTTCAGCAGCGGTGACTCAATCGATATCTGTTCGTTTTTTTTTTTTTTCTGGTTGTCTCTTTTGTAGATATTTCCTACGGTGTTGCCATCTGGTAAAGTTGTGGACCAATCCACCATTGATAAGCACTCGGAGGAGGAGGCCAAGTGGGGCCGCCTGCCGTCTGATCCGTTCACGGGCCTTGAATATACCTCACAACGTAAAGCAATATTAAACCTGGCGCTCAAGGCGCGTATCGAAAAGTTTCTAATGGAGAACTCGGAGCACTTCAAATCTGCGCCTCGCTCTCTAGGCAGCTCGCGTATGCGTCGCCGCCATGCCTCTCAGTTTGCTAGCCACATGTGCCTGTCAGGCAGCATGAGCGTCGGCACCTACTCTACATTAAGTGGTTCTTATAAGCACCCGCAACGCAAGACCAAGTCAACAGTCACTGCCACTGCCACATCGGCATTCTCAGGTTCCCTTTCCCCGACATCGCCCCCTGTTGCTAAGCGCGCGCGCCACAGCTACTCAGCGTATGCAGTTAGCTCGACTGTCACCGCCAGCAGCGCTGCTCAATCACCGACAACCTCAGCTGCCACAGGCACAACGTCTTCCATTGACCAGGCCATACAGCAGGCTCTACAGAAGATCACCCGCTTCACCCAAGTGAGCACGCCGTTGCAGCCAACGAGCTGTATCAACTGTCGCAGCGGTCAGTTCGCCTACGAGATACGCACCTGTCGGCACCTCGTTTGCCGCGAGTGCCTCGTCATCCTCTCGACAGCGCAGCAGTGCGTGTGTAAGGTATCTTTTCAGGGCGTTGACGTGGAGCGTTATCACAAGCTGCCGTAGTCGTGTCTCTCCATACAGCATAGTCTCGTATTCTAGTGCTTCAATATATTTAGGTTCGTGTATAAGATTTTGTTGCCAATCTTTAATCTTCAGATACCAGCGAAGCGACGCAATTGGACGTTCTGGTTTTTCTTTTAATTCTTTCCTTTCACTTTAACTTGTGTCTTCTCTCTTTTTTGATTATTCAGTTCGTAAGCTCGTAAATATATAGGTCTTAGAATAATTTATAATCATATCAGCGTCGATTTTAGCAAGTGCTGAGATTTTTTATTCGAAGCCAAATTACACTTGGAATGGCGAAATGGATGCATGTTCATTCCCAATTATCAGTATCAGGTCACACTTAGTCGGCAATGCGATTAAACTTACATTATAAATAGTATATGTATAATCATAGAGCAGATAAAGCGCGCATAATTTTTGTAGACTTTATACAACCCACAATTGGATGGACGAATCAAGCGCGAAATTTATATATTCATAACTTAATAAAGTTTAAAAAAAAATACATTTGTATTTGCCATTTTTATTCATAAATTAGTTGGATTTTAAATGAAAATATCTAAATATAGATAAACAAACATTTGAATAGACGCTATGCAATTACATATATATGTATGCAAATGCATGTGTGTGTATGGGCGTATTCGTGTGTGTGTTCGTTAAGCAGCTTAATAATCCATTTGTCTGGCAACGCTACTCACAAATTAGAAAAATCTAAATGCGCCTGAATGGATGAAAAGACTGATGTTACGCCACAGCCAAGGCGTCGTTTGGGATTGAGACTAGTTAGAAAGGCTAACACGACGCCCGGGCTTCGTCAACAAATAACACAACCGACAGCAACACCACAATCCAAAGAAAATAAAGAAAAGTCCTCTGACGATATTGAAACTCCACGTGCCGTGCCGCCGCAGTTAAAGACAAACTCAACTATAGGTCGACGTCTTGGCTTGGCACGCAAACGCAAGGATCTCACTAAGAAGAGACTGGAATTCGCCATTGCTGATAAGCTTGACGAGAAGCCTAAGGTTCAACAGCAGGAATCGCCTATAGAAACTTCCGTAACGCCTCAGTTTAACACTTGGAGAGAGCGTCAAATAATTGAGCTTGAAACCGATATAGACATATGGAGAAATGGCTTCATTGCTGCAATGGATGATTTGCAGAAGTTGGTGCAGCCTAGAGTTACCAAACAAACGCTGCTCACCCAATTAGGCATACCTCTAGAAATGCTCAAATACCTGGATGAATACTGATACACGAAATGACATACAATTAGTATTAAAATGTATTTCGGTAAACAAAACAACACAAAAAAACGCGTGTCTAGTATTTGTGTGGCCGCACAGGCTTCTCAGGATCGAAGAGCTTAGGATCGTGCAGGAAGTCCAAGTCTTTGTGATAGCCCGGCATTAGTAGGCAGTGCTGGGCGCGTATTATCGCCTTTTCCACATCTTCCTGCTTCTGCTTGCATAATCCGGTTATGTGGCGGCCGTAAATGCGGCCTGTGTATGGCGATTGAAACTGTGACAGCAGCTTCACATTCTTGTAGTGTGGTGTTATGTTGTGTTTGCATAATATGCACTGCTGTGGGTCCTTCTCAAAGGGATTTGGCATATCAATCGGTTCGTCGGCATTTTGTGGGGTCGATGTGATTTCCTTCTCATTCACAGCAGGCACATTGGCAAACGTGCGGGGCAATATCTGGCGCGTTGCCATTAAATTGCCAGCATTTGCTAGGAGTAAAACTGTTATAAAATTATTCTTCATTTATTAAAATTTCATTTACCATTTCGAGCGATAAGCCTTGTTATTTTAAACATTTTTAATATTTTCGCTTTTGGGTTACAGGGCTGCGAGGCACACAAGGTAGAAAAGTAAGAGTGTTGCCATTATGCTATATTTCGAAGCTGTTTCCATTTATAGTATTATTTTCCAGCCCTGGAAAATCCAAGTTAAACCTTGGCGCTTTTTTTTTTTTAAATATTGACTTTTTACCATTGAAAGTAATTTTTATTTATATGTGAATATATATTTTAAATTTTGTTGTATATTGCTGGAAATTTATTTATTTTTTTTTTTTTTAAGAAATACAAATTAGTTACAGTTTACTTTAATATTTTCCTACCAATCTTTTTCGGGCATTACATCTGAAGAATAAGTTAACTTTCTAGGCTTAGGTTGGATTATATCATCTATAACCACATTATTTCTGATGATTGTCTCTGAGGTCGTTGTCTCCTCAATAACTGCTATAGTAGTACTTTCAACTGCAAAAGTACTTGTCGGAATAAATGGCATTTCCGTTGTGGTACTTTCCGCAGATGCTGATTCGGTTGTGGACGTCAGTGCGAGAGTTGTTGGTGTATCTGGTAATCCGGTTGTAGATTCAAGCAAGGAAGATAAAGTTATTGGTGATTCACTTGTGGAAATTGATATGGTTGTGTCTGGCAAATCGGTTGAACTCTCGCCTTGAGATGATGGCTCCGTTGTATATGTAGGCAGAAAAGTAATCGAATCTGAAAATTTAGATGAAGTCTCTATCTGGAAGGATATGGTAGATGGTAATTCAGTGGGTTGAGTGGATGTATGTATATTTGTAATGTCTGGTAAATCGGTTGTGTTAGCTGGTGGGGATGTTGGAAATTGAGTAGTGGTTTCTGTCATCTCTGTGGTAGTTTCGCGTTCAGCTGACGTTGATGTTTGCGGATCTTGAGTTGTAGAACAGGGAACTTCTGTTGTTGAAGTTATTTCTAATTGGGATAATGTTGTTGGTGGTTCCCAGTTTATATTCGCGGTGACATCATCAGTTGTCGTTTCAGGCTGGGATGATGTTGATTCTGTAGTAAAGTCATTCAGAGTGGTGGTATCCATGAGTGGTGGAGGTAGTGAAGTTGTTGTAATGCTACCTTCAGCCATTGGCTCTGTCGTCGAGCTATTTAAGGACTCTTCTTTGGAGTCTATATTATCATAGTAATAAGATGTCGTAGTTTCGATGCCTGGTGTGGTTCCAATTATAGACAGCAATAACGTAGACATTTCGGGAATTTCTGTGGTGCTCGTGGATGTTTCAGTTGTCGAATAACTTGGAATACTACTTTGGTCGATACCATCTTCTGTAGTGCCCCAATCGAAATCATTGGCGGGAATTTGGGTTGTGAGCTCTGGCACTGGCGGTAATAATGGTGCTGGCGGAATTTGCATTATATTTGACTTGTTTGATGGCGTATACGGCATATATTTCTTCACATTATACGGCTTGTGAATACTGATGTAATATTTTGATAATATAACCAAGTCCTCGCGATTGGCAATACCATTTGGAAGAGATATTGCGTCTTCAGATATTATAACTTTTCCAGTAATCATTGAAATTGAATATAAAATTGGCAGAAAAAATAACCTCAAATTCATTTTGATGTGTTCGAACGAGAGGTATGCGGTTGACTAATTACCTTAACAAACTGTCGCTAAGTTGAAATCTATATTTGTCTACCTGACTTACTCTTTACCATTTTCCCTTACCTGGTTTTATGATTGTTAAGGGATGGCCTAAGTAATTACGATGCGAACGGCTGCAAAAAATCAGAGACAATTCAAATATCATTTCCCGCCAGGGCTGCATTAAAAGAGTGGTTGGCAACAATCAAAAACATTAGCTTTGGTCACTCTTTTGCCGGCCAGCTGTCTCCTTTTTCGAAGAAGAAGAGTAGCGTGCATCGTATTCCGCGTTTGCTGTTGAAAATATTTATAATTTAATAAATAAGAAGTATAACTTATTATAAATACGCTTCAACCTTCTTAAAAGTGATTAACAACTAACTTTTAATCGAGGTATGAACTTTCAGCATCTAAGGTCGTTTCACCATGCCGGCTTTGCCGAGTAAACGTTTGGCCAATTCTCATTAGGGTGACCCACGTTTTCAAATATATATTATTTCTGCAATCCCATTAGAGCGGATATGAATTGTTAATTATTTAAATAAAATTGTATAAATGTTTTGCAGAATGGATTCCGATTTGTATGATGAGTTTGGCAACTATATAGGGCCGGATTTAGACAGCGATGACGATGATGACCAAAGTATATATGGTCAACCCGATGTGCAAGATGACCAGGATGTAAGAACTTGAAAATTTAAATTATTTTATTTTTATATAAATGTTCTTATATATTACCTGTTGCTGTTTCAGGAGGATGCCATGGATGAGGATGAAGCGGAACCGCAAGATGATGAAGATAAAGAAGTAACGGCAGTTGTGCTACACGAGGATAAACGCTACTATCCATCGGCCGTTGAGGTGTATGGGCCGGATGTGGAGACGATTGTGCAGGAGGAGGATGCACAACCGCTGGACAAACCGCTGATAGAGCCCGTGAAGAAGCTGAAGTTCCAGATCAAGGAACAAGATCTGCCTGAAACTACATATGATATGGAATTTATGGCTGATCTGATGGACACGCCACCATTGATTCGAAACGTTGCGCTTATCGGTCACTTGCACCATGGCAAGACCACATTTGTAGATTGTCTAATACGTCAAACGCACCCACAGTTTGAGAATATGGAGGAACGCTCGCTGCGCTACACCGATACGCTTTTCACGGAACAGGAGCGCGGTTGCAGCATCAAGGCCACTCCGGTTACGCTTGTCTTGCAGGACGTCAAGCAGAAAAGCTACTTGCTAAACATTTTCGATACGCCCGGCCATGTTAATTTCTCGGATGAGGCTACAGCCGCAATGCGTATGAGTGACGGCGTGGTGCTCTTCATTGATGCGTCCGAAGGAGTGATGTTAAATACCGAGCGACTGCTCAAGCATGCCGTTCAAGAGCGTCTAGCAATCACTGTTTGCATTAACAAGGTATGTCTATTGCTTCTGTATAATAATAAATTATTTATAACGTAATTACCTTTTAAGATCGATCGCCTAATTTTGGAGCTCAAGTTGCCGCCTCAAGATGCTTACTTCAAACTAAAGCATATTGTCGAAGAAGTCAACAGCTTGTTAAGGTTTGTGAATAGATTTTTCAGTATATTGAATGATTTTAAATGACATCTTTTACACCTTATAGCACCTATGGCAGCGCGGATGATAATCTAATGGTCTCGCCCGTTTTAGGCAACGTTTGCTTTGCGAGCTCTTTGTACGGCTTTTGCTTCACCCTGAAGTCCTTTGCCAAGCTTTATGCGGATACATATGAAGGCGTCAATCATAATGAATTTGCCAAACGTCTATGGGGCGATATGTACTTCCATAGCAAGTCGTAAGTTTGGACATTAAAACTTTCTAAGTACACAAAATAAGTCCTTTTATATCTTCACAGGCGAAAGTTCACCAAGAAGCCGCCACATAACTCGGCTCAGCGCAGTTTTGTGGAGTTCATTCTAGAGCCCATGTATAAATTGATTGCCCAAGTGGTGGGCGATGTAGACACTACATTGGCGGACACGTTATCAGAGCTGCATGTGCGCGTATCAAAGGATGAGATGAAGTCCAACATACGGCCATTGCTGCGCGTGGTGTGCAATCGTTTTATGGGCGATTGCAGCGGCTTTGTGGACATGTGCGTGGAGCACATTAAGTCACCGCTGGAGAATGCTAAGCGTAAAGTAGATCACATTTACACGGGCCCGAAGGAGGGCGATATATATCGTGACATGATTTCATGCAACCAGTACGGCACGCTGATGGTGCACAGCTCGAAGATGTACCCCAACGACGATTGCACTTTCTTCCAGGTGCTGGCACGTATAGTGTCCGGTACACTGCATGCCGGGCAAGAAGTGCGTGTGCTTGGCGAGAATTACACACTGCAGGATGAGGAAGACTCGCGTATTCTTCAAGTTGGCAGGCTCTGGGTGTATGAGGCACGCTACAAAGTTGAATTGAATCGCGTGCCCTCTGGCAATTGGGTGCTCATTGAAGGCATTGATCAGTGCATAGTGAAGACATCCAGCATTGTGGACATCAATGTGCCCGAGGATCTTTACATATTCCGACCGCTCAAGTTTAACACTCAAAGCATTATCAAGATAGCTGTGGAGCCGGTGAATCCCTCAGAACTGCCAAAAATGTTGGACGGCTTGCGTAAAGTGAACAAATCGTATCCATTGCTTTCCACCCGTGTCGAGGAGTCAGGCGAACACGTCATCTTAGGCACGGGCGAGCTCTACTTGGACTGTGTCATGCATGACCTGCGCAAGATGTACTCGGAAATCGACATCAAGGTGGCCGACCCAGTAGTCGCATTCTGTGAGACCGTAGTGGAGACAAGCTCATTGAAGTGTTTCGCTGAGACGCCAAATAAGAAGAACAAGATAACCATGATATCGGAGCCGTTGGAGAAGGGCTTGGCAGAGGATATCGAAAACGAGACTGTCTGTATCAATTGGAATAAGAAGCGCATCGGAGAGTTCTTTCAGGTCAACTATGATTGGGATTTGCTGGCAGCACGTTCCATTTGGGCTTTCGGGCCGGACAGTACTGGACCCAACATTCTGGTGGATGACACTTTGCCCTCCGAGGTCGATAAAAACTTACTGACTGCAGTGAAGGATTCAATAGTGCAAGGCTTTCAATGGGGCACTCGCGAGGGGCCGCTCTGCGAGGAACCCATACGCAATGTTAAGTTCAAAATTCTTGACGCCGTCATAGCCAATGAAGCATTGCATCGTGGTGGCGGTCAAATCATTCCCACAGCCCGTCGCGTCGCCTACTCAGCTTTCCTCATGGCCACGCCCCGTTTGATGGAGCCTTACCTGTTTGTCGAGGTGCAGGCACCTGCCGATTGTGTGTCAGCAGTCTACACTGTCCTGGCGCGTCGCAGGTAAGTTCCTTACAAAATTGACTTGCTTGGCATGAATTCATTTCATTTATGCTTGCAGAGGTCACGTAACGCAAGATGCGCCAGTTTCGGGCTCACCCATTTATACAATCAAAGCATTTATACCCGCCATTGATTCGTTTGGATTTGAGACAGATCTGCGAACGCACACTCAAGGCCAGGCCTTTTGTCTGTCTGTCTTCCATCATTGGCAAATCGTGCCAGGCGACCCGCTGGACAAGAGTATTGTCATCCGCCCGTTGGAACCACAACAAGCCTCACATTTGGCCCGCGAGTTCATGATCAAGACACGTCGACGCAAAGGTCTCTCCGAGGACGTATCTATTAACAAGTTCTTCGACGATCCTATGTTGTTGGAGCTGGCACGGCAGGATGTGCTACTTAATTACCCACTATAATTTATAGTCTTTAAATATCCAATAAAATACTGCGGACTGCAGAACTTTTTCTATGGATGGAGGATCGTTTCTGAATTTGGCATTGATAGCTTATATCTCTGACCTGACCTGGCCTAAACAACAACTTGGAAATGAAAAAGCATACGTCATAAAGAAAATGAAATACTATGTTTACTGTTTATTAACGTTCATTACTTGTGTCTACGCGTCTGTAAACCTATTTAAATAGATAGTTCAGCAGATAACAAGTAATACTCGATTGCTACGAGTACTTGCTTAGGCAGCGCCATTCAGTGCTTCTGACTCGTAGGCCTCTTGCTCGGCCTGCTCGTCGTCGAATTCGACATCGTCGTCGGCTGTTGCTTCCTGGATGGAGTAGAAGTATATAACGATTATTAGCATTAACATAGAAGTAGCTCAAGCTGAGTGTATCCCACCTGATACTGCTGATACTCGGATATCAGATCGTTCATGTTGCTCTCCGCCTCGGTGAACTCCATCTCATCCATACCCTCGCCGGTGTACCAATGCAGGAAGGCCTTGCGGCGGAACATGGCCGTAAATTGTTCGGAGATGCGCTTGAATATCTCCTGAATGGCTGTCGTATTGCCAATGAATGTGGCTGCCATCTTCAGTCCGCGCGGCGGAATGTCACAGACGGCCACCTTCACATTGTTGGGTATCCATTCGACGAAGTAGCTGCTGTTCTTGCTCTGCACGTTGAGCATTTGTGTGTCCACCTCCTTCATGGACATGGGTCCTATTAATTATTAAGAGTGCAGCGTAAAAATACTTGAACTCTGGTGGCAGCATTTTTTCCGCTTTCTTTCACATCAAAAGCCATGTTGGCTTTGATGCGTCAAGTAAATCCCCAAATCCCTGAATATGAAATACTAAATGGCTTCTAAGCCCTGCCAGCGCACTTGGCCACCTGGGCTATGCTTGCGCCGATGCCGGCGCTCTTAGGCGCCTCTCTAGTGGGTGCGCCGGGAATGGGGTCTGCAGGTAGTGGACACCAACAGAAACAGTCCCATGAGGCAACTAAAAAAGCTGTTTAAATTCTTGTTGGTTGTTTTTTTTTTCTGCGCTTCCTTGTTTATTTTTTTTATATTTTAGCTGGCGCTCATTTTTGTGATTAATTATTTTGTAAGCGCGGCACACAAAGACGGGAGGAGTGGAGGTGCAAGTTGTGAGACAGGCACTGGCGCTGCAGCCTTAAGTCACGTTCAGCATGATTAGTTAAGGCCCAAAAGCCGTGTCAGGCGGCGGTCGCGGTGCTGGGACTGGGACTGGTACTTGGACTGGGGCGGGGATAGATGCGGGGATTGGGATTGGGACTAGAGTCGAGACTCGCAATTCCCCAATGGATGTTGAAAGTAAATTTCTAATTACGCGCGTTTTGCGAGTCATCAGTCAAAGGCAAAGTGCGTGAGAGCGGGCGGGCGGTTGGGGGCGTTCGAGCGTTCGGCCGTTAGGCACACAAGGAATAACAAATGAAATATTATGCGGCATACTTTTGGGCGCCGCAGCGCAGCAGTTTATTAATTTAAAAATTAGCGCGAAAAAATGCGACCCCCTCGCTACATAACAGGATCCTAGAAACAGAAGCATGAGGCGGGAGACAGGAGGCCAGGACGAGAAGGGCGACAAACAAATTTGCGCTACGTGCGCGCTGACGGATTGCAGCCTTTTTAGCCGCCTGTCGACGTGCATTAATCATTTCCAGTGGCACCCATAAGTAGGCTTTGCGTTTGCTAATAAAATTGTCGCCGTCGCAGCGGCGAGCTACGTGACTACGGCTGAGGCCTAAGCAGTGGACAGGTGCGCCAACCGCTGTCCATGACAAAGCGACAAAGTTGGACGGCCCTAAGCTGCGTTAGCTGCGTAACGGACGATTAAGCCTAATCCACAAACACTCACGCGCACACACACACAAGGGGAGACAGAGTTGACAACATGGCCATATCCGCGTTTGTTTCTGTTGTTAAAAAACTATTTTTCTCAGTCGGAATGTGGGCGCGGCCAGGTTTCACGTGAGCCTCGTCAAAGAGCACGTGGAGCGCCTTGTCGAGTCATGTCAACGACATTCAAAAGTCAACCTCTAATCGTATCCATTTATCAGGGAAAAAGGTCAGAGCACTCACCACGGAAGATGCAGGCGACGGTTAGGTAACGTCCATGCCGGGGATCGCAGGCGGTCATCATGTTCTTGGCATCGAACATTTGCTGGGTCAGCTCGGCGACAGTGAGAGCGCGATATTGCTGCGAGCCCTTGGCCGTCAGAGGCGCAAAGCCGGGCATGAAGAAGTGAAGGCGCGGGAAGGGCACCATGTTCACTGCCAGCTTGCGCAGATCAGCATTCAGCTGGCCGGGGAAGCGCAGACAGGTCGTCACGCCAGACATTGTGATCTATAGAGGCGAGAGAGATGAGAGTTAGTAATAGCTTAGCTAAGTGGCTGTGTTTAGACATTGTTTGTTATTCGAGAGATTTGGCAGTGAGTCGTCGTTGCATCCATTGCTAGTTACTTACAGACACCAAGTGATTGAGATCCGAGTAGGTTGGTGCGCCCAGGCGTAAGGTCTGATAGCAAATGTCATACAAGGCCTCATTGTCAATGCAGAACGTCTCATCTGTGTTCACACACAGCTCATGCACCGACAGAGTCGCATTATATGGCTCAACGACCACCTCCGACACCTGGATGGCAACAACAGTGTGGATGTGGCACAGGGTAGGTGTTGAGGGATGGGGATGGGGATGGACGGAACACAAAACCGAACAAACACATTAGTTAATCTGTTGGTGGGAATTCACTTACGGAAACCAGATGATTCAGATCGCCATAAGTGGGCGACGAGAGCTTCAGCGTGCGGAAGCAGATGTCATAAAGCGCCTCGTTGTCAATGCAGAACGTCTCGTCCGTATTCTCCACCAGCTGGTGTATGGAGAGCGTTGCATTGTACGGCTCCACGACGGTATCGGACACCTAAATAACAAGAGCGAACAGCGGCAAACGGCAATCGGCAGCGACGCAGGTGACAGCATGCAAGAAAATAAAAAAGCAAATACATCAATTCATATTAATTTACATTAATTGCCAGAGTTAATCAAAATATAATTAGATGATTGCTTTTAGCAGAATGAATTTGTTTAGAAATTAAATGTTTGAACTTATGGATAGCGATTGGCAATGAGGAGTCCGCCGGCTTAGGTTAATATAATTAGAATACAGTTTGTTAAATCATTTGAATGTTAGTAATTATTTAATAATTGACAATATGATGTGGAGCTGAACTGTTGCTCTCCCTATGTGTGTGTTCGCTTAATGCTGCTGAGCAAATAAAATTGTTAAATTGCAAGCAAAAGCGAACAGTTTAACTTTTTGCAGTTGCTTGCATCAGCGAAGCAGCCAAAGGTTGCTAATAATATATATGTTTCTTAAGACATATGAAAGCAATGCTTTAAATCATTTCTAATTATGTTCTGAATATTAAATGAATACTAGCATTAAAAATTAAAATTCTACTATCACAGATATAGAAAACTTGCTTTTATATCTTCTGAAATCGATGCGATGGACAGACGCACATGACGGCCCTGTTCAGCCACGCCTCCTTCTGCCTGTTACATACATTTTCACAAAACCATTATACCCTGAACTCCCATTTCCAATTTATTAATTACTCCTCTGTAATGATACATTACATTAGATACATATTTGTTAAGGATATTTTTCTCTTAATATAGTCAGACTAGACTCTCAACTGCTCAACTCAAACTGCCTAGCAAACCTTCTGGGTACTGCAGTCTAGAGCTTTCTAGACGCTTCACTAGAACTAGGCATCATTCTCACGGGCTTCCGGAGTGAGTCGTAACTTGAAATATATCAAATATCCCTTTGAACTGTAATTGTAGTTACACTCAAAAGTTCATTCTTGCCCTAAGTATTGCATTCTGTGTTCTATATCTGGCACAGCTTTAAAAAAATATATTTAAATTATTTTTCTTCAGCATAAGTTGAATGAAAATAATAATCAAATTGAAAAAGAAAAGATTTTCAACTGGCCACAGCTGTAGCATACTCAAGCTGCTTTAGGCTAGAAAATTAATTCGGTTGCCCAAGGCTAAAATGTTTCATTTAAATTAATATAAAGAATAAATCCAAAAGCTCAGCATACACATTAAGAAACATTTGCAAATGATTGCCATTAATTGGTATAGAATCACTCGGTTGCTGCTGCATTCGCTTTGAGCTGCATCAATTTATTGCCAATTTCTGTTCATCAATTAGAAGAACTGAAATTCCGCTTTAATTCACAAACACTGCATACCATTGTGATTTATGCTATTTACGGATTTTAACTAACTTAATTAAGCTTCAGTGTCAACAGAAATGTACAAGTTTGGTTCGCTCGGTCGAAGGCAGAAATTAGAAAATTAGAAATTGCATTCCATTCTCTAAAATATGTTTTGCACAATTCTGCTTTGCATTGCTTTGCGATGCATCAAGTGAAGTACATGAAAATTGCATTTCAAACAATGGATGCATGCAAGACGCCACAACTAAATGGAAACGGATGGAGAAAACGTGCTGCCCCTTAAGGATATGCACCTGCTGCAGTCCCAGGCCAAGTGTTGCCAACCTGACGGCCATACAGCCCAGCATTTGTTGCATAAATGCAGTTGTATATTGCATGCAACACTTCACACACATGTATGGGTGTGTCTATGTAAGTGCGTGTGTGTGTGCTGAAAATTATGTGTAATACTTTGGCCAGGCCTATATTTGCTTGGGCAAGATGTATTGCACTGTTGCCTGTCTCCAGCCAGCCAGTTGCTGTTTGCACAATGCCAAATGTTTGCTCGTAAATCCTTGCAATTATTTAATGGCGCCGACACTGAGCAATAACGAACGGTCACCTGGACTACAGATACTGCATGAATCTAATTATAATGAGTTATGCATGGCCCCAACTTTCGTTACTGCAGTTCCATTTGCTCGACAAAATATTTGCTATGCTCGAAATCTGAAAAGGATTTGATTGGATCTGATTATGCAAATGTTGTGAATCAACATATTCACATATAAATGACCTGGCATAGCCATTTAGTTTTTAAGTATTATTAGTGTTTAAGTTAGCTTGTAATAAATTACCTTGGGGTTTTCTATTTCTTTGATTTTTCCCCCAATAATTATGTCATCTTATATACCATGTCATACTCCTAAAAAAAAAAATATCTAAGCAGAAAAGGCCTAATCCTTAGTCTAAACTCTTTAATTATTGTAAGATACTATTCACAAAACTGTAATTATAACAAAGAGTGAAATAAATTGAATTGAATTGAATTGAATAATGAGTTATGCATGGCCCCAACTTTCGTTACTGCAGTTCCATTTGCTCGACAAAATATTTGCTATGCTCGAAATCTGAAAAGGATTTGATTGGATCTGATTATGCAGTGCTGCATGGAATTAATTAGGCCCTATTAACTGGCTGCATGTAATGCGTTTGCAATTTAATTTTAAAATTAATATCAGCAAAAAAAAAACAGTATAGAATTAGTTGACTATTAAAATCTGCGCATAAATTTGATATGCGCGTTAAGTGACAGGCGCGTGGCAGCTCCTGGCCACAACAAAATGGCCGCCAATGCCAAAACATTGCGGTTATTCGCCAGGCAGAGCGCACATAAATATCAAGCGCCAGCGTGAGCTGAAGCAGGGGGAGGTCAGCTTAGAGACTGAGCCTGGGCAACTGGCCGAAAGGGCCGAACTGACCCAATTCCCATCCCCATCCCCATCCCAATCCCAATGCAAAGTGCGACTTATTGTAGTTTGCTCTTTGCTGCTCAAGCATGACGGCAATAAATTAAACAGAACAAAATGTATGTTCCATTAAATCTGCATATGGACTCTGAGAGTGCTCAAATAAAAATGTCAAGAGTAGGAGCAAGATATATATATTGGTTTAAGCAGTTTGTCGAATGCTAATTTCACGCATCAGTAAACTACTTTTGTGCTCGCCTTTGAGAGGAGTTGTGAAACTGAGGAGATTGCCTTTGAAGTTTAAGACAAATACATGAAATATTAATGGCATTTATATTGTGCAGATGTCTTTAAATTTATTATTAAAATAAATAAACATAAGATAGTTCATTTTATCATTTAATATTGTTATTGTTAATATTGCTACACTCCTAAAATCAATTAATTTATTGTTCAGCTATTCAACAACATCGAGCTACATTTTCTTTAGTATTTTAATCGTTGCATTCAAATACAAACGACTGCCTTGAAAACGCCAAATATTTGATAAAATTGTAGCCAGATTCTCGGTTAATGGGAGTTGACTGAAGTAGTAAGGGTGTCAAAAACTTGTATATGACTACAATTTAGGAGATTTAGTTAAGTGTAGCTCAGCAGCTCATGATGAAAGACAAAAGAGAACTCAAAAGCTTAGCCTTGAGATGAATATGTTCAACCCTGAACATGTTATTCTGATGTGCATTCTGGGAAAACATTGAAGAGCCTACAACTATTTCAGTTGATTGAGTATAGGAACATAGGGAAAACCATTGTACTCTAACCATGACGATTCAGATACGATAAGATAAGACAAACAGTGAGATTGAGCAAAGTATGAACTTGTATGACACTATCGGAAGTGAATTTAGATGGTAAATAAGGAGAATTTACTCGTGCTAAAAGTATGCTCATGCAGCAGCTTTTATAAATGAGAATGAGAGACTTCGGGCGCAGCTTGAAGTGTTCCAAGTAAAACAATTATTATTCCGTGACTAACAAAAACAAGATCTGATATCCATTGCAGTGTTGTTTTGACTGTCTTAGTTGCATTCGATAAATTTAAATTAAAATACAAAATTAAAATATTTTTTATAAACTTTTTTTTGTTTTGTTAAATTTTAATGTGAAAATTAATTATTTTTGATAAAAAGAAGGGAATTCATTAAAATACCCTGATGATGATGTGCCGTTGACTGTGCACCGCCTGTTATTGACAATCAATTAGCCACTAAATTAATTAAATTAAATGTCGAAATGTAATTAAATGCTCATGATGATTATAATGCAAATGAAGGTGTCTCACGTGCTGGGCGAGCGCTGGGCGTGCATGTAAAATATGCAACTAGGTTAATTAAGCAATAATTGAAGCGTGTCAGAATTCAGCCGTGGAGTAACCAGCCCACATACTCTCTACATACATATCTAGCTACCCATGGAGCACTCTTCCTTCCATGGCAGCCCAAGCCAAATTGCATTTCAACTATCGAATTGTCAATTAGCCGCAGGTCGTTGGCGGTTCTAAAATTCGCCGGAAAATTAATTAATATTATTTGGCAGATCCGCGTGCCGTGGCCAATAAACGACATCAATTGAAATTGGCCCTCAAGGGACGTGGCAAAGCAAAGCTCAGTATTATGCAGAATGCGCTTTAAAGCTGAATTTTGAATGCACTGCATGAAAAATATATATCGCCAATCCCATTACCCCATTTTAATATTTACTAGTTCATGAAAAACATTTGTGAAGCCAACTGAAACTATTTCCAATAGGTTAACCTTGACTTGAAGTTGGATATCTGAGTTAGTTTCTTGTTATGCACCTATAATATTTGTTCAGTTTTAAACGAACTAGGCCAACATGTGAGATTTGGTTCGGGGCAAATTTCGTTTGGCTGATTTTGGTTATTTGACAAAAAAGGCGTGCAGGTGAAAAGCATTTGGGCTTTGCTGGTTGGCTTACAAACGCCGCTAGCGCAATGAGTGTGCGCTAAGCTGATTTGCCTAAGCGGATTGCTCTGCCCCCAAAATCGTGGGCATCGGCAGTGCGTGTGAATTGCGATGATATATAGAAATGGAATGCAAATGCTTACCTTGGGTGAGGGCACCACCGAGAAGGAGTTCATGATGCGATCCGGATATTCCTCGCGTACTTTCGATATGAGCAGAGTGCCCAGGCCAGAGCCAGTGCCGCCGCCAAGTGAATGCGCCAGCTGGAAGCCTTGCAGGCAGTCACAGCCCTCGGACTCCTTGCGCATCACCTCCAGCACCGAATCGATCAGTTCGGCGCCCTCTGTGTAGTGTCCCTTGGCCCAGTTGTTGCCTGTGATGAATAGATATAGTTACAAGTAGTTCCACAATTACATATGCATCTAATCAGCACACACACGCGCACCGTCAATAAAAACACATGCACTGCAATGACAGCATTGACATCAACACATTGCGTTGAGTGACATGTACAAAATTAATTTTCATCGTCATCCGCAGGCCATTTTATAATTGCAATTATAATCAACAATCCGGACAGCCACGTCTCCAGCAGCAATAGCAACAGCAACAGCAACAGCAACAGCAACCGCAACAGCGGCAATTAACGAAACAACAACAGCATTGGAAAAGCACGGTGGTGCAGCCACCTCTGTAGTTGGATTCTCTGCACAAAGGCCATACATGGCCCACTGATGTTGCTTATCAGGATTGCTTACAGCAAGGACGACCCCGTCGCAATTTCATCAACGTCATCTTGTTTGCACTCAGCAAAGCAATGACAACAGCACATGATAAGCCGTTGCCTTTGCTGCTTGTTGTTGCTGCTGCAGCTGGAACAACTCTTGCCAGAGATATCGCATCGCTGATGAGGGCCACCAACACAGACAAGCAGAACAAACTGCCGATCAGCTGCGGGGCGAATTTTGCGAGAAATATCAAAACATGAAGGCAAACTGTGTGCAGGCCGAGCGGATCTAGAGCAGCAGCATTAGAGTTACAGCGCTTGTAACATGCTTCGACATGGCAGCATTAATGAGCAGCTAAAATGCATTAGCTGAACGCTGTCCGAAGTACTTCAGGGCTAAGGTAATTGATGAACCACACCGCTGCCGGGAGGCGAACGTAAGGACATATCTAAAGTGTTGCTGTGTGCCTGCACTGGAAACAACACTCGATACATTCGCTCAATTTAAGCACTTACCCGCGCCAGACTGGCCGAACACAAAGTTATCGGGCCTGAACAGCTGCCCCATGGTCGATTGGCGCACCGAGTCCATGGTGCCTGGCTCCAGATCGATGAGCACAGCTCGGGGCACGTACTTGCCGCTGGACGCCTCATTGTAGTAGACATCGATGCGTTCGTACTGCAGATCCGATTCGCCATGATAGTAGCCATTGGGGTCGATGCCATGCTCAGCTGAGATGATTTCCCAGAACTAAAATGAGCAGAGAAAAATGGAAAAATGGAACAATTTTAATATTAATTTATATAAATATTATAAATTATTTCAAAATAAAAGTCTTGTATTTTATTAAACAAGTATTTTGCTATCATTAGTGCAACTTAATTTTAAATGTTATAAATATATAAAAATAGATTAACTTAAAATAATAACATAAATAATTTAAAAGGAATCTTTTCATCTTTTCAATATCAATTATCCTCATCCAAATTCCATCATCTTCAATCATTCATTCGTCACATCTATTTGCTTAGTTTATTATCCCATCAAAGTGTAATTAAAGACTTCAAAGGATATCTCTATAGTTCTCTACAGTAATCTGTACGCTGTGCGCTCGTATATCATAATGTTACCTTCTATACAATGAGAAATGAAGCACGGACTCGTTGTATTTTTGCAGTTTACTGCTGAAATATTATTTTTCAATCAATATACGTATCGGCTCGCATGTGTCAGCAAATAGTGTGTGTGTGTGTGTGTGCGTGTGTGTGTGTTTGTGTTGCATTGCTTTGGCAATCAGTGCATATAAATATGAGTGTCCTTTTTACATGCCGCTTGCTTTTATGGCCAATAGCAGCAGCAGCGTCGTCGTCAGCGTTCTGGTATCTATCTGTTTGCGATTTATGCGCGTGCATATGCTATAGCGTCCACAGCACCACCAACCACTCCAACCCGTTCAGTCCGTCCTACCCCACCTCAGCCCCGCCACTCGCCCGCTGCCTTTTGCAGCACTTTATATGCCGTGAGCAATTTCTGTTGCATACTTTTATGGGCGCGCACTTTTTGCTGCCTGAGAGAGAGAGAGAGAGAGAGAGAGAGGGAGAGTGAGAGGGAGAGTGAGAGAAGGGAGCGAGCGAGTTTCGTGTTATTTTTTGTTGTGTAACGAGGGGGAATAATTGAATCCTTTTAGGTGTTTTCATATATTTATTTATTTTTGCCTCTTTCTATGGTTCGAGTGTTTCAGCGATTTTGCTGTTGTGCCTCTACTTTCCCCATTATCCACGCACTCTCACTCTCTCTCTCTCTCTCTCTTCCGCTCTATCACTCTCATTCTGAAACTCTCTCTCACCCCCTTTTCCTCACCGCTTCACTATCCTTAACCTTTCCACTCAAACCGTATTTATTTGCACGTATATTTTTCTTGCGTGCGATTCAACTTTTTATTTTTATTTTTTTTTTTTTTTTGCTTTTTTTTGTATTATTTTTCTTTTACTTTTTCAGTTCTTTTTTTTTCGTATTTTTTCGCTTTGGTTTTATTGCCCAATACGCTTCGTAAAACATTTCACGTTTGTTGCGCATATGAATTTCAAATTTTTAAAAATGTTTCAATCGTTTCGCTCGCCTTTGTTGGCCAGGTGTATATATATAAAGATGTGTGTGTGTGTGTGTGTGTGGGGGTGTGGTTATGCGCTGTCTGTTGTGCGAGTGTGCATGGGCCGGCGGCTGGTAGAAGCTGGAATGGATGCCAAAATGCTAATTGTGAGAAAATCGCAATGTGCGCTGCACTCCACTCCCATCGATCGGAATGATTTTTAATAGACTTAAGACCCGAAGGACATGAATTAATGTATTTTACTCAGCATCACATATTACGTTCAGTTCTCAACGTTTTGTAGTTGGTTTGGTGAACGCATGAAGTCTTCCAGCAGACCAGGCCAACTTTCAATTGCTTTCATAATTAGCAGAAATTATTAATGTTAAAAGTAAAGACTTATTCAACTGTATTTCATGATCGGACATATATTACGTATTATAAAATATAAACATTTCACATATCCCACAGAGTCAATACAACTTTCATTGCTTGTTATGCATATGGTCTATTAGTCACGGCTGAACCTTTCCACTAAAATTTTTTTGAAGTGCTTGGTGTGCCCTTAAATATTTGTAAGTTATTCATAAAGCATGTATATTTTTATTTTATATTATTTTTATTTTCCTTCCTGGCAGCGAACACTCTCGGCTCTTTACGTTACTTTATAAAAATACGTTTTTTATGCCTCATTTACGCTGACATACGCACACAGAGCGACTGTCAAAAAGCTTGTGCTCTTCACGTCTATAAATCCAACTTATATCTAAGCCATCAGAGTCCTCTGTATGATGTAATATCTCTAATGGCATCAGCTAACAGAGGTAATTAAGCTCTGATTATTTATGGGAAAATGTTTATTGCAAGTAAAGAATTCGAGTTAATATAAATAAAACTGAAACTGTCTAAGTTTATTCAAGCATCAGCTATTTTTATTAAAATATGTTAGTAAAACATGTAAGAACTGAATGTCATTCCATTCATCATAAAGAAATAGAATGCGAAAAAAAAAATTAAATAAAATAAATAAAAATAAATAAATTAAAATTAAAAAAAAAGTTTACAAAAAATAATAAAAAACTAATTTCAAAAATCTTTAAAATGTTTTTTTAGTTAATACGATTTAAAATAAAAAAGTAATTTCCAAAAAAAAAAAAATAATAATAGCATTTATTTTTGGATCTACATATATCACATTTTTCGTGTTTAATATAAAATTGTGCAGGGTGTTGTAGCACACTGAGGAATTCATTTAAGGATATTGTATGAAATCTTTGTCGAATATTTTTTAAATTATTTAACTATTTTACATAACCAAAAATTTTGATTTTTTTGCAAAATGCCCCACTGTGCATATTCTCTAAAAATATCTCAAATTTTCATTTAAGGCTTTACAAATTTAATTTCTCCTCTTATATTGTCATAAACACAATTTAAAATTCTTTTTAAGTTGTTCTTTAATTCAATTTATGCATAAATACTGTCACATATTAAAGATATTTTCTTTATACTCTTTTTTTTTTCAGTGTATTGAAGTTCTGTTTGTGTCCATTGGTAAAAGTTGAAGCGCTTTTAGCATGTTGCCTACAATCGGATAACCATTGATTGCAAGCATAAACTTACACACACACACATATATATATGTATATATATGTTTGTATGTATGTATGTATGTGCATTGCTTCTAGTTTGGCGCTTATGTTACAAGGATTTTATTGTTGTTGTTGCTATGTTAATCCCGGCGCAGCATAAATGTTTGCATTACTGTTAGCTGTTGTTGGCAAAGTTTTATTTCTCCATTGGCTTTTAGACGCGCAACAATGATAACAACTTGCATAGCCAAAAAAAGAAGACAACATTCAACAAAGTTGAGAGTCAAATTTTGCATTGCATAAAGTTGGACCTCATATGAGAAATAGCTGTGTAGCTCAGTTTGCCATTGGCTTTGCCTTTCGCTTTGCATATATAAGAAACTGGAAATATGACACTCAATTGTACGCATCGGTAGACACTTTTGGCCTGACAATAACTTTGATTTGCATACGCTTTTGCTTCTATTTGTTTGTTTGGCTGTTGGCTATTTGCTGTGTGGGCGTCTCAGTATGTGTGTGTGTGTGTGTGTGCTTTTAGCTACCCGCATGGGAGACAACTAGTTGACTGACTTTGTCCTGGTCCTGTTGTTGCCCTGGCACTTGTTGCCTGTGGGGAAATTTAAATATGTTTTCGTATATTTTACGAAGCCAATTGCAGATAAGCGTTTTTCTTTCTGACTACTTTTGAGCTGTTTGTTTGCTCTTGGCATTGAGTGTTGAGCTGTTTGCAAAAAAGGGTGACTTGCATTCAATTCAGTCGGTGACGGGTATTACCATCCACAAACACAGACTTGATCGGCAGTTGGTAAAGCTGTGTCTAGCATAATCTCATATGTTGTATTATTCATTTTACTATCAATTACTACTTTCATGAGATCTTTGCCTTTTTTAGCTCTTGCAATAGCTCACTCAATTATATTAAACAAATTTTTATATTTCTTTCTCTCCATTTCAAACTTCTTTAGAGGGCATCTCTTTGGCTTGCCATCTATGCTAAACTCTTTTGCTTTTTTACTTCAATGCTCTTGTATAAAAAGCTTATTATGAAAACTTTTGCCCTGTTGTTGTAAGTGACGGGCGGAAAATGTTGCCGAACTGTCCAACTGCCCGTTTAACGTTCTGCTCCGATATCGACTCATGCTGCTGGCATGCCTGTCTCAGCCTTTGAGGTGGGTCTGATAAAGTGGTCTTAGAACACTGCCTTCAGCTGCAACCGAAACGAACGTGAAAAAAATCAATTACGTTGCCTTCATTTGCGTGAAACTTTTGCTAGCTGAGGTCAAATTGCTTAATTACAAAATTGCGCACAAGCTAAAAAACTAGAGGGAACTTAACAAAAAAACAAAAAAAGAACGAGGAACAGGACGAATGATTAAATTAAAAGTAAACAAAAGGCAACGTGCGTTGACCAAAGCGGCGCCACTTTGCCAGCCATTTGTGGCGCCGTCTTTTTATGGGAGCCCATTGCTAGACTCCCAAAAGAAATTCAATTCAAAATTAAAATTCTCAAAGCGTTCAAACAAAAACCCCGAAAATACGGGGGACCGAGCGGCCACAGCCACAGCTACAGCCACAGCCATAGTCAAGCAAAAGTCAAGTGGCAAAGCTGGTTAAAGAAAGAAAAAAACGAGCATAAATTAATTGCGGCCAGCAAAGAAATGTGCGCTGCAGTTTGCGCTTTGTTCCTAAGACAAAAGGACATTTTGGTGTGCGTTTGAAGAGCCCGGCAAAGGATGCGAGCGCTGTGCAAAGCGCAAAGCAACGGAAGTGCATGTCGCACCGGATGTCCCAGCGAGTGCGCCATGGGATCTCGTTGGAAAACTGCGTCTGCCTTCGCCAGCCCCCAAATTGCTCGGCAATTGCGTTTGAATATTGAATTTGACGTTTTCGCTCGCGGCGCACGGTGCACGCATAAATAAACAATTGCAATGGCAATAAATCAAGTCAAGATAGTTGAAGATTTTCCAGTGGGCACACGAGTCGATTGCAATTCAGTTAGATCTTAAGCCAGGAGCTCTTTAATTTTCTCTCCGAGAATCGCATTTTTTATTTTCAGTAGACCCACAAATGTTATTTAATTGAAGCATACGCTCTACTGTGCACGGGGAATGTGTACATTTGTTGAAATCAATTAAAAGAAATAATTGAATTAATAATGTGCATAATATAAGTAAATTTACATTAACAATGATATGGGAGGGTGAGAGAGAGGGAGGGGGGGAGGGAGAGGGGGGGGGGAGGGAGGGAGAGGGAAGAGGTTGGAGAGGGGGGAGGGGGCAATGTGCGTGCCTCTGTTTACACGTGCATACATACAAAAAACATGATTTCTAATTAAAATTCCATTCTGTAACACAAAGCGATAAAACACGATTATTGAGTTGCTTCTATTGCAGAAAAATTATTTGCAAATTGTCATTTTAGAGGAAAAATATTTGCATTCAATGTTTAAAAGTTATTTAATATCATTACTGCTTAACTTAAAAAAATATATATATATCCGATTGCAAGCTGAAGTTGCTAGTTGTTAAAATTTGTATAGTTAATTATTTATTGGGTTAACTTGGAAAACGTTATGCGACTTACTGTTGCCTGTTCATTAAAGTTACATATTTAACATCTAAATGAAAAAAATCTTTAATCTACAGAAAATGTGTTTGCGAAATATATTTTGTAAATAAAATAAAGAGCTTATTCGAAGCAACAGTAAAATACAAATATCGGAGCTCAATCGATGTTCATTTATATATGAAATGGTAAGTATAGGTAAATTTTTGTGCTCATAGAAATAGGGAGAGTTGAAATCAGTTGAATGTATTTTACATTGAAAAGTAAACATCAGTAATAAGAGCGCCAATGGCTGATGTAAAAGTGAAAATATCTCTCCATATTCGATTACTGCAGCTGAGCAAATGAAGAGTTAAGCCATTATTCAATTGAAGGCAAAAAACAAGGAATTCTGATTCTGCGAATGACAAAGTCGCACGAAGACTGCTCCCAACCCGTCCACTAAGGCAGCAAAGCATTGCCAAAGTATATAAATCACATAGAAGAAACTCGCTTCAAAATTCTATCGAAATAAAGACGTTTGGCTTTAAAAGAAATAAATTAAATATAAAAGTAATAATAATAATTAATAATAATAATATAGATATAAAATAATAATTATAAAAAATATAAAAATAAAAAGCTTTTATTGATATATTTATATATTTTATATATGTCGTATCGGTGTGACATTATG
Source organism: Drosophila buzzatii (assembly GCA_035045845.1). Lineage (NCBI taxonomy): Eukaryota > Metazoa > Arthropoda > Insecta > Diptera > Drosophilidae > Drosophila > Drosophila buzzatii. The sequence goes on from JAWNOS010000198.1 coordinate 1,110,398, forward strand.
ACGTTGTGCTAGTTATTATGATGTGATTGACAGCTGCAGTAGTATTAAAGAGAAACTGACAACTAGCGCTAATCGAATGAGTTAGCATTTTAGTGACAATTAAAGGATGTATTGTCATTAGGAAAGAGATAGTCATAGCTTTTGCTGAACGTGGTCTCGGATGTCGCAGAGTGAGAGCGAGAGGGCTTATGTCCTTCGCACAGGGTTGCTATGATATTGATGAAAGAGAATATGCAACCAAGAGGTAGTTTGACAGAAGAGCTGAAAAAGGGCACTGAATCAGAGACAGTTGAGTAAGAAAGACGTTTAATGATAGAAGTCGGCGACTCCGAGAACTCGTTATTAAGTAAATTATAAGAAGAATAATAATTTTAAGAGATATAATTATATATTTTTTATTTCAGTTTACGTATAAGGAAAGATATATACATATGTATATGAATGCATAAGGATGAACTGCATAAATTGGCTGTAGTTTTCACATCTAAGATTTGCGAAATAAGTAAATACTTTTCCACATAATTATATTATATACATCAAGTTGAACAGAATTAAATTGTATATTATATATAAGTTTGAGCAGTATTAAAATCGTAGCTGCATATATTAAACCATGTTCCCATAATCACATTCCAAGCTCTAACATTGAAAGTCAACTCAATTGAATTTGCAGAAAATGTAAAAATAATTCAATAAATATTTGCAATTCATGTATAATTGCAATAAGCACATTTGAGTCGCGTAGATCATTGACAAGGTGGCGCACGAGCACATTTAATTGATTTGGAATTGAATTTTGGGAACGTTTGCATTAAACTAATTATAAATAAATAAACAGGATTGAAACACTTTCGGCGGCCATTTGCCAATTTACAAATGCGCACAAAAGCCGCCCGATTTGCGAGAGTTGGCGCTTAAAATTCAAAGCGCGCGAAACTAAGTCAATTTATTTTAATTTGCCAGCAACAAAAATATATTTCAATATATGGTAATTCTCTCTCTCTCTCTCTCTCTCTCTCTCTCTCTCTCTGTCTCTATGTAGGTATGTGTGTGTGTGAGGAGTGTGTGGCATCCATTAGCGTAATGAGCTTTGCTCCCGGGCACAGCCCAGCTCAGCCATAAGCCGCTATAAAATAAAAATGGCTGTACACACTCAAAGCTTAACGGCCGCCCATCGATAGATGACATTTTGCAGCCGTTGGCCATAAACCATATGGATGCGACAACAAAAAAAAAAAAAAGCATATGGAGGAAACCCCTTTTAAAAGCAAGATGAAACCTGGCCATCTGCAGCCAGAGCAACTGCTCAAAAATGCAATTTATATGCGTGCCGTCGCAAAATAACGAATTGTACCCTAAACTACACTAACGATGCGATGGGCGCGTGTCACGCCCATCTGCATGTACGTGTGCCCCTGTTTGTGTGTGTGTCTGTGTGCGTATATTTTGTAATAATACTAAAAGGATTCGTCGAATGCTGCTCAAATAAAATGCCGTAGCATATTTTTCTGCGCCGTGCTCGGCCTTTCGCAGGATAATTATAAACAATTCTCATGCATTGTCACTGCAATTTATGGTTTCTTATATGTGTGTGTGTAATTGCCTTACTATTGCTACAGATACAAAAAGTGCGCTTAATTTGCTGGCAGTACGTGTGAATTTCGAGGTGGCCTCGGTTCACCAGAAAAATGCAATTTTTACCAATTCTCGTAAATTACCCTATATACTATACTATATATTCTCTCTCTCTCTCGCTCTCTCTCTCGCTCTCTCTCTCTCTCTCTCGCTCTGTGTGCATCGCTGCTGATTTTCCGATTGCATTTCTCATCAAGTGCATCAATTTAAATGTGGCCACTAATTGTCATTATCAGCACATTGCGTTTGCTTTAGTTGCTGTTGGTTTTATGTGTGCATTTGCACTGCCCTGTGCCGAGATTATGCTGCTGTTTATACTCATTCATTAAGTGAAATGAGTAAATTGGATTTGTGTAATGTTCGTTTCGTTCCGTAAGTCCGTTTGTTCGTTTCAAGTTGCCAAAATATTACTTTGTATTGTATTGCTCGCGTTGATCATCCGAGATCCAAAATATATATTAGATATATTTACTCCCTCAGCAATTAAATCCCTTAAAGTTGTTTTTAGCAATATGCGCATATTCATTAATTTTAATTGTAATAATTATAAAATAAATAATATTAAAGAAAATTTTACGATTCTTTGGGCGTGGCATAAAATATAAATTAATATGACTGCGTCCATTCGGGTATGGTATATCGAGGAAAAAGTCAAATGTTCTTAACAATTATACACAAATAAGCATCTGCAGGGCGTGTAGAAGGTAGAGTCAGAAATATAAGAGTCAGACTCAGTTCTGATTATTTTCACTCTTGATGAGCAAAACTATTTTTAAAGTGATAAAAAAAATAAAGAGCAGTTTCAATGAAGATTCGCTTTGAAATGAAGCGAAATTGAAATAATAAATGAATTGTAATTGGCAAAGGAAAAATCTAAGCGCACTTAAGCCATACACACTCCATTAAACATACACAACTTACATAAATAAGTGAATGACAAGTTGAGTTGACTAAAATAAAATATTCATTATACATTAAGCAAGTTTTCAGTTGCACTTTCCTCAAACATTTCATGCACACATTTCGCCCACATTTTAATTGCTAAACTTTGACTGAATAACATTTCATTCATACAACTAACAATGGCTGTTTATTTATTTCTATTTGTAATGTTGCAATAACTAAACCAATTAGAGCCTTGTCTAATTGTCTGGCAAAAAAAAAATGGCTTTGCACAGAAATTATCTAAATATTTTGTTTTGCAAAATAATCAAAGGAAATATGTAAAATTGTACACATTTAGTACTATAAATGGACGCTTCAAGTATTAAATATTAAATCGATTGATTTTACGCTTAAACAATAAAATAACAAAGGTGAAATTTGCTTTTGTGGATTGGATTTTGTTATACACACAAATGCAGATAGAGCCACACAGATAAACAGCTATTCGCAATTGACAAACAATTTCAATTGAGATTTCAATAATTGTCGATTTAGATATGTAAATATTTATGGTATATTTGGTCGGACGGTGAGTTGGTTGGTTTGGCTGGCTCGCTATTGATTTAACTAATGTGCTGGGTGTACCCCACTCTTGCCCTCTGCTGCAGAGCAGCCAAGGTAAATAATAATAATGCGGATAACCAGGCCATTTGCATGCTCTCCTGTAAACACCATTGATTTGTGCCCAGCTGCTCCGATCAGAGGGCATTATGCTGGCGCCTATTTGCATGTATCTGTTGACATATGAAAGCTTTCCAGTTTTTGTAATAGCCAGCTAGCCAGCTTCTCCTCGCTCTCTATCTGTGAACGGACTGAAGTGCTGGAGCGTGTCTGAGTTGTGTTAGTTTATGAGCTCTGCTTGCCGTCTGCATCCTGGTGGCTGCTGTCTAGTCAACAATAATATTTGCTAATGGCCAAAATCTTCAAGCACTTGCCGCTATCATTTTGCATGTGCTCTGTCTCGCTCGCACCGCATGCACTGATATGACACGACTTGCACTTCATCATTTGCTATATAAATATGTATGTGAATGTGTGCTTATTTACATGGCCTGCCCTGTGACGCTCCGAGGCGGAGCGAGTAATAATAATAATATTTATGTGGCAAGCGATATGAACTTCGTACATTGAAGTACGTTTTGGCAATAGCTAAATAAATAAACAGTGTCAGAGCAGGAAACGTACACTCACACACACAACACAAATAAATTTCATTGACTAGCAGTGTGAAGTATGGAGCCTCATATGCCGTTAAACGCCAAGTCTTAGCCCCAACCGCTTCAAGTGGCGCTGACGCATATGAGGCAACCTCGCGCTTCTTAGACCTGAGTGTTTTACGTTGTGGTCTTTTTATTGTTGTTGCTCTTGATGGAGTTTACAGTTTATTAGCAAGTAGCTAGTCAGGTCGAGTTGTTGTTTCTAGTTTTTCGAATAGTGCTTAAAATTAAGAATGTTATTTATTTACTGTTGACTAATATTTACAAAGAATGCCAGGTTTGAGGTCGTAAGTTATTAATAAGCCTTTTGCATAGTTATTAAAATCTTATATATGTATAGAAGTTCCCTAGAGACGAATGGATGCCCCTTATAATGCAATCAGCTGTAGAGTGTGTTTAAGGCAAGTTCGAGAGTCCGAAACTAATTTTTTACCATATACCAAACCAAACGTATTTTTTGACAGTTTAAATGTTTTTATTTTACCTTTGTTGTCAACAGTTTGCGACAACAATTTTTATTGTTTTTGCCAGTCATATATATTTTTTATTTTATTTTAGGGTTTACAAAATGAAAATACGAATTGAAGTGGTTTTTATATTTAACGTCGTTACTATTATTAAAAATTATTTCAATATTATGTTTTTAAAAACAAAATTAAACATAAGCAAAATCATATTAACGAAAAATGAAGATTTAAATTATAATTTTAAATTTTTTTATGGTTTCATGTTCTCCATAATTATTTTTATACCCTGAACCCATTGAAAATGGGAATTCAGGGTATAATGGTTTTGTGAAAATGTATGTAAAGGGAGAAGGAAGGGCGGAGACCAAAAAAATATATATTTTTGAAAAAAAAAAAAAAGGGGGGGGGGGGGGGGGGGGGGGGGGAAAGGGGGGGGGGGGGATTTCATATGCAAAATATGTTTGGTAGTAGTGTGTGTTTTTTTTTTTTTTTTTTTTTTTTCTTTTTATTTAAAAAAATTTAAAATTTTTTTTTGTTTTTTGGGTTTTGGGTTGTTTTATATTTTTGTTTTTTTAGTTGGGGATTTTGTTTTTGGGTGGCGAAAAAATAGTATGGTATTTTTTTTTTTTTGGGGGGGGCGGGGGGGGGGGGGGAATTTTTTGGTTGGGGGGGGGGGGGGCTTTCTATTATTAAATGATCAATTTCGGAACATTATGATATGAGAAAAAAAAAACGTGTTATGAGAACGTCTTCACGCTTCAAGTAAAATGAGCAAACTAATGTAAATCCATTGAGAGAACAACGAAATTTCGCTCAAAAAGGCGCCATGCATAATAGTCTGCGGGACCTAACACTAGTTTAACTTCCAGCAAAGTCAAGAATTACGAATTACAAGAGGTTTCGAAACGAAATTACGAATTATAATTAAGAGAGAGAAAAGATCATCGCCGAGTAGGCAGGGATTTATACGAATTAACGAAGTTTTTCAAGGGACCAGCAGTATCTTACGAAATATTGAGAAATATTTTTCGATTTAGCGGGGTACGAATTATCTAGACTCGACTGTATGTCTATTATTAATCAATTAAAACATATTACATTATTTTAACAAAGCTTCAGTTTATTACTCATAATCAATAATGAAAATATTATATAGTTTTCCATTAAAAGGCTTTTAGTTATTTGATTTTCAATAAATTTAAATACTTAAAATCGTATCAGCACACACACATATAAATTGATTTTTGTAGAATATCAATATAAATATTTTGTAGGCACACAAAAAACGTATTTAAAAATATCGAAATGACTTATCAGAAATTAAGTTTAAAAACATGCGCATATGTGCATTATGCGACGTCAATGAACGTATCACAGAGTTTTTTGTCTAATGCCATTGCCATTGCCATTGCCATTGATAGTCGTATCAGCGCGGTTTTGTACATGCCATGTAAATAGCCATGTTTTTGTGGTATGTGAAGAGTTTTAATTTATATAAATGACATTTGCAATTTTTTGTCATTTGAGCGCGGACTGAGAGTAAATAACTGCTGGCTATTAACGCAACGATATTATTTTTATTTGCAAAAGTTATATTTCAGCGATTTAATGACTGAAAATGTCATTAAAGAGCACTGCAGAGATAAAGAGAACTGAATATCAAATATTAGTCATTTCATTTGAAGGGGCATTTCTCAATGCCATGCGCCGTATTTGCTGATAAGGTTTTGCCATTTGTTTGCTATTTTTTGCCATATACGAACGAAAATGTTTATCCATTGCACATTTAAATTAATATTTTAATGCTTTGCTCGACTATAATGGCAGTCCTTCGAACTAAACATGCAAAATTGGGGTATATATCACACAATAAAAAAAATGGATTATCTATTCAATCTATTAATTATTTTTCAGTAAGCAAATTTGTAGATTTGAATCAAACTGAAATTGTGATTTAAATTTAAATACATTATATTTATTTGCTAACTAAAAATTTCTGCTTCTTCTGAATAATTTAGAATAATTTATTTCAAAATAATTATAAATTATTGTAATAAATTTTTATTTCACATAATTCATTATATATTTTCACGGATTTAAAAAGTAGAAGATAATTTGAAGACAAACTTTAGTATTTACATTTTATTCTGATAAAAAAAAGTAATATAAATAAATTAAAAATCTAAACTTATGCCAACCTGACTACAGGGTATTTATTGTAATAACATATTCTTTTTGCTCTTTTTGAGTTTTATTGCCATTTGGTTAAACAAAGGCCGAATGGTAAGTAATATATGTAATATATGTACGTGGAAAATCCAATTATTGCTGTTTGCCATACAGATCCGCATCGGATGGCATATGCCAAAATTGAAAAGCTTTCATGTAAATATGCGCAAATATTTTGTTTTATGATTTATGCTAACTCTTAATTTTTGTAATTTATTTATTTATCTTTTTCGTATCGCTCTTTTTATATGGATGCATAAACCTGATATCAGTATTTCTATATGGCGCACACAACTAATTGCTTTCCACAGATGAAATATATCTAACGATTAGATAATTCTTTTTGTGCCTTGCATTTGATTTGTTTATGGCAATTGGAGTTTTTATGCTGGCGCACAATTGAAAATAAAATTAATTTGACGCCAAAACAATTGTTAATATTGTGCCAGATCAATTATTACGCTCGGCCATTTGGTTATTCGTGGTTTCGTTTGGCGGTTTCTGTGCACTTTTTGGCCTGGTCCAGGCACGCGCCAACCTGCTATAAATTATAAAACCAATGCCAACGTTTTTCTAGGATACTTTGGCCACACTCTCGCATATGTTTATGCACCTGCATACCACACATCCCCACACATAGATACTTGCGTTTGCATTTCTATGCACATATAAATGATATATATTTTGACCGCATTTGGTTTTTAATGGGGTTTTGCTTAGCTTGTTTATTTTGAAATTCCATTTGGCCATTTCCATTTCGGCTGCCCAATTATTGTCAACGTGTTTAAATAAAACGAAAACAAACAGAAAATAGAGCAAAATAAAACCAAAGCGCGAAACAAATCTTGATTATTTTGTGTGCATTATTTTTTGCAATTCTTCTGCATTTGCCATGATTTGTTTTTGTTAATTATGTGTCACTGTGCAATAAATTTGGCCAGTTGCTATCGCGTGTGGTTAATATCTGTCGGCATTATCAGCTCGCTGCGCACCCTGGCTCAAAGTTATTTGCCGTTGCCTGCTTATCGGTGGCCAGCCGTGCGAGGCTGGCTAAAATATATAATTGCCAATGCAATTGCATGCATAATTTACAGCTTCGCGCAGCTTCTGGCTGTATTTACAATTTACAATTATGCAGCTCGGATTAAACCTAAAAGCTTTAAATGCATTTGGATAAAACTCCACTTGCTTTTCCCTATTTTTTCCATTTTTTCCGTCTCTGTATTGTGCTGTTCCCTCGCTGTTTTATTTATTTCGTAAATACCAGATTACAAAAGCGCAACATATTTCAGGTGGCATCCATCTGCAGCACGGCTAGTGGCATGGCATGGCAAGGCAACGAGGCATAATTACAGTTTGTGGCGTGCAATTTCAATAATATAAAATTACCAAAGTAATTGAAAATGCACAATAAAACGAGAATGCGCAATATAGAAGAGGACTAAATGCACAAACGAAAAACGAAAAATAATATCTGTGCAGATTGTTGGCATATAGCAAGTGATAATGAAACATATGCCAAGCCTTGGCTGTGGCTCGAATGTCGGACGGCCACTTGAAAGCATGCAACAGCATCCATTAAGGGGCAACATGAGATTTTAATGACCAGAGAGAGTGTGAGGAGAGAGAGAGAGAGAGAGAGAGAGAGAGAGAGCGAGTGGAATGCTCTTCGAAAGTGTTAAATAAATAACAGCAAGTCCTGCTTCCAGCCATTTGTCACCATCTGCAGCAGTAGCTGGCCGGATTGGTCAAGCGGCTTACCTATGGCCACAAGTGTTGCAGTTGCAGTTGCACTTGTGAGTGTGGCCTGGGTTGGCACAGCCAGCACTGAAGGCCGTTGTGTTGCACAGCTGTTTGGTGTTTCTTATTTTATTCTTGTTTCCTTTGTTCTTTAATGTGTTTCTAATATCTATGCGCCTGTTTGCAATTTGCATTTTCAGAGCAGGGAAGCGCAAAGAAATGCATAAATAAGTTATTCTTACAAACTGCGAGCAAAATGCGCGAAAAATTTATAAGAATTCCCGTTTGTTTATTCATAATCAGTTTGTGCAACGAAGCGCTTTTGCCTCCACATGCTGCCGCTGCTGCTGCTGCTGCCGCTGGCAGTGCGTTCGTCGCTTTTCTACGTTGCATACCGTTGGGCGCAAGGGCGCGTATATATACATATGTATGTGTATGAATGTGTGTGTGCGTATAAATATGTATGTGGATGAGCTTCATTTGGTATGCATAAACACATTTTTATGTAAATTGAAACACATATTCTTTTTCCTTAAATATATATAAAAGTATATGTATATATTTATTTTATTTAAATTTCTGTTGTTCCTCAGCTACATAATTTGTGCGAGGGTTACAATAATAATTACACAGGCATTCTATTATTATTATTTTATTTTACAGACTTTAGCTTGATGTTAATTGAAATTTGCCTAGCTAAACAATTTTTGTAATTAAACAAAAAATAAACAACATATTTTCTTGCATCTAAGGCAACAGTTGATTCAGAATTAAATGATATACAAATTTATATAATTTTAAAAGTTTTTTTTAATGAATTTTGTACTGTAAAGAGTTAAGTTAAATATGAAAATAATATAATAATTTGCATGTAATAAAATAATACGAATATTCTGACATATGTCTCTCTTCTATAATTAACAACTAGATATGTCTATAAAATTATTGATAGAGTTTAATGTAGATATTTGTATGGCATGATTTCATTTGAAAACAGATTAACAATTGATTTTGGCTCTGGATAGCTTAAATGGATTTTCATGCATCAGTCATAACATCGACAACAACAACAACTAAGTTATCAATCGCTTGTTGTTATTTCCACCATCAAACAAACACCGACAGATAAAATCCATGGCAGGGACCACGTCAAAATTGCATTTGCATATTGCCAAGCGCATTAGCAACAAGCAAGCAGCAAAGAGCAAACAGCAAACAGCAAACAGCAAGCAGCAAACTCTCAGCCAGCAATATGAACCACATGCCACATGCCACCACATGGCAGGTGGCTGCCACAACCACCACCGAGCAGCCACAGTGCGCTCAACTACAACATGCAAAAGCGTGTAACCATAAAGAAATTATAGCTGCGATAGTTGCCAACGTTATCGATAATTCAATTTTGTGCATTATTTTGGCGCTGCTCTGATGCCCGGCCATTATAAGCATAAATAAATGTATCCTAAGGCGAACCAACACACACACACACACACACACTCACACACACACATACAAACGTGTTTCAACCATTTGCATGCAGTGTAAGCCACGTTGGATCCTTTGGTTTTGGTTGGCTTTTGCAAACTCTTTAATTTTATTGTCTGTTGGTTGCGTTTTGGCATTTTGTGTTGCTTTTGCTGCTGTTGGCTGAAATACGACAACGTTGCACTTGTCTATATATTTTCTGCACACTTTTTCACTTTTCCACGATTTTCCCAAACCATTTCTTTAGCTCTCTGCTCACACGCTGTCGTCGTTTCTTTTCTTTTCTTTTTTAAGCGCATGGTTGGGGCTTGAATTAAGGACAAAGACGTACGGCACGCGCCGTAAATAGATTTTGCCTGTTATTGTTCAGAAAATGATTTAGGGAAAATTAGGTTTATGTAAATAATGAAAAAAGAGCTCGCTGCAGGCCTTTTTTCTCAAAATATCCTGGCATGCATGACCTTAGTATCCTGAGTATCTAAATAAATATGCATGTTCATGTGTCGCTGGTTGTGTACGGGTGTGCGAGTGTGTCTGTGTGTGGGTGTGTGTGTGTGTGTACATGTGATCAATTTCAGCGCCTTTACCACAGCGAACGAAGACTTAAGGCCATATTGCAAAATTAAAGCACGAGACATAATATTCCATTCTATTAGGGGATGGTTTGAGCTCAAACCAAAATGTAAAATTGTGCTCTCAGAAATGCCTTATTATATATATTCAATATTGAATCAAGCTTTAACAATTACTTGACTGAAATTCATGGTAAGCAAACAAACATCGAAGGTGCTAAATAGAAGTACTCGAAATCACCTGTCTCCACAATCAAAAAGCATTCAATTTATTTACAATTGAGTTTTGATTGATTTGGTAACTTTTATCAGCATTTTACATAACATTTTATAATATAATATTTAAGTTGTGCATTAAGAATCCAATTTAGAGCATATCTATTGTTTATTCCTTTCGTTAACGATAAAATTCCCTTATTGACGCCGCTTTTATCTATTGATTTATGATTTTAACAACCTATGACAAATTTATAGTAGTGAATGTTCTGGTCTTGCTTTCTTTATCTGAACAGACTATGTATATATGACAGTTTGCTGCTGTTCATAAATTTGTCCATTTAGAGAGAGCATAATTTTCGCCACGCACGCAGTTTTGCATATTTATTATTTATTTATTTTAGCGCACAAACAATAACTCACACTGACAGCCAATTAATCAGAATTGGACATTCAATTAAATTGCAAAATAATATCACAGTGAAAATGAACGAAATTTAAATGTATATGTAAATAATGCCAGCAGCAAAATATGCTCAATGTTATTATAGGCAAATTTAATGCAACAACATTTATTTTGTTGTGTTCCTGGATTCCGGTGTGTTGTACATGGGCCCAGCCCAGTTGTCAGGTTGTACAATGAATTGTACGTTTATTTAAATAAACTTTAAATTATGCTGGCATAAGGAAATAGAGTGAAATGGGAAATGGGTACGTCAAACCTGATGGGATAGGCCATGGCTTTGTCATTGCAACGAGCGGCCTAATTAAGTTGGTAACACGCAAAAAGAGCTTTAAAAATATGTTTACATAAAATTGAAGTGGAAAAGCGTGTAAAGAGCCGACAAAAAGAGAAAAGCAAGAAACGTAACGAAATATGCAGATGGGGTAATGTGCAGAGCAAACTGTGCTGGGAAACGAAGAAAACACTCCAAGAGAAGTATAAGCAAAGAAAAAAGAAAATAAAATAAATAAATAAAAAAGAAAACTGTGTCAAACGTCAACGACTTTATTGATGTTGTTGTGGCTCATTCTGGATTTTCATGGCTGGGGTAAATTGTGCGAGTCAACATTAATGCGCTAAATTAGCTTAGAATGGGCACCGAGTTGCCTTTTTGGGGCTGCGCTGCGGCAGTTATGTTCATTTTATGTCCCCCAAATCTGTGAAATCTTTTTGCGAAAGGGTATAATAGTTTCGAAAAACTATATGTAATAAAATAATAACATTAACAGCATATTAACAGCAGCTTAGCTTATCAATTGGACAATTAATAGATATGCGATCCACACGATCTATTACATTCATTATTATTTTATCATTTTATTCATTATTATTTTATTTTATTTTTTTAAATTAGTTTTTTTATTATGATTATTTTCTATTAAATTTTATATAATTTACTAATTTTCAATATATTATTTCATATGTTCCATAGTTAATGTCTTATATTTTAGTATTTGTGTATGATTACCAATTTAATTTCAATTTAATTTCATTTTTTAAGTTATTTTATTTTAGCTCTGTTACAACGATAATTATTTTTAATGTTTATAAATTTGTTGTACATTACAGTTAAATTTTATTATGGTATTTGTATATGATTACTAATTAATATTCAATTTAATTTAATTTTTTGATATATTTTAAATATTTATATATTTGTAGTTTATAACTGTTTTTTTTTTATATTTAAAAAAAATTTTTTTATATCTTTAATAATTATTTTGATCAGTTTACCTTTAATGTATAAATTCACTTTATCTTGCCTTAACATGATTATTTTTATTATTTCATATTAAATGAAATTTAGCAAGTCAACGTCATACGTGTTCTATTTAAATGATTCATCAACTGGGGCTTAGGGTAACTCTCAGTCAGGCTTTGCTGCACACGCTAACTTCAGCTTGACTTTTAATTGGTAGTTCACATGCGGGGTTAAGTGCAAAAGCGTTCAGCTTTTGTCAGTCAGGCAGCCAGTTAGATTGTGACCCACTTGATGCGAAATAAGCGAATAGTCTATGTCATATGTAATGCCTATTTTTGGGTATGTTCTAGCGATACGAGCTGTCACCCATTTATGACTTTGACTTATGTTCAAAGTTTTGTAAACAAGCACGCTGATTGCATACATGCACACACATACATATACATACATATGTATGTATTCATACATAAGTAGGTAGTTTATAAGTTGCGATAAGAGCTTGTAGGCAAACATAGAAAAGTACCCTCTGCGCTATAGTCAATTGAATTGTCTGGCGGCAACGAAGAGCGATCGAATCGTAAAGATACAATATCTACAAGATACAAATGTGTGTTCGTGCGGCTTTAATTGTGTATGCAAGTGTGCGCTGCATTTCTTAACGCTTCCCAATTATCTTGACTTTTCTATAGAGCAACAGCAACAACCAAATCATAAAACAGCAGGTAAATTTAGTCAAGTATAGAGGGCATTCGAAAGAAAGCTTACCCAGCATTAATTACCTAGGCCCAACTGAGCTGTGAAATGAAATAGTATATGAGGAGCACAGCCCCAAAAAACCTTCGTGAAAGTTTCGAAATACATTCGAGCGGCATATGGGATTACTTGAACCACAAAGTTGAAGATCAAAACCAACAAGTTTCCACGAATGATCGCAATTGTTTCAGCGGGTACTTACTATTCCGATTCGTACAGTTGTTTGCCGCAAGTGCTCTAAGCAGGCTAGACTGACTAGAAGATACTCTATACATGGATACACGGCTGGCTAGACAGACCAGGTGGTAATCTAAATACTAAATGAAGTGTATATAAGAATTCATGTTATACAAGATTAATGTGTGACTGACTAGGAGATACTCTATACATGCGGTATGTATGGCTCGACGGACTTCGGCTACTTTACCATGATTAACATACTATATGCTGATCATCAGCCTGCATCTCCCACATACGTAGATAAACGCTGGTCATTAGAGATGAGAACTTAAGAACGACTGTCGTAATTAGTTTGCCATGTTTATTTAGGTAAAGCCTTTTAGCGAAGTGCACATTTGGTATTGTGTTACGCTATGGCAAATGATCTATGAGAGTCCAATGCTTCATCATACATGCATACATACAGCTGCGTGCTGATATCATTAATATGATAAGATAAATCAGCGCAAATTTAAACTTCTAGAATTGTCGGTTGCGTCAGTTTATGTTGTTGCTGCTGTTCTTGTTGTTGTTGTTGTTGTAGTTCGTGTTATTGCTGTGTTGCTCTGCAGTTCTATAGTTTCCCGAACTGAGAGCGTAAAGTCTGCCCCAGCCCCCCTCGAAAACAATTTTGAGCAAAGCAACAAAACAATAAATGAGAGCACACACAGGACACACACACACTGATTGAGCGAGAGAGCGGGAGAGAGAGCGTGCGACAGACACAGCGAAAGAGATTCAACATGGAAAGCGCAAAGAGCGCGTATATTTCGTTCTGTTTTATAATTAAACATGTGAGGTTAGGAATACTGTGAAAAAAGTCAAAACTATTAATCGAGGGGCGTCAAATGTGGCACACAATCTAGACGATTATTATATTATTTATAGTATATTGATTATACGTACCTTTGAACCAATCTGATTGCCACATTGGCCGGCTTGCAAGTGCACTATTTCTCTCATTTTATCAGACGCTCTGAGACTTTGGCAAAGGTCAGGTAGCTGTTTACTCGGTTTGTTCTCTGATCAACTAACAATCTATCAAAGCGAATTGAAAGATGTGTATGCACAGAGTATTTCACAGCAGACAGACACACACACAAACGCAGCTGCGCACACAAAAAGCGAGGGAAACGGGGTGTGAGTTATTCGAATCGCTTTGGGTACGGATAAAACGATGAGTGATCGTCGCGCTCGCGTCAAGATTCCAACGTGCACTAAAAACGGCCACAGCTACAAATAGTGAGCGAACCTCGCTACCATGAGTGAGTTGGCGCGACGAGGCAGCGGGCTGTGTCAGCGTTAGTTGCGCCTTTCCCATACCACCAGTACCGGTGGGGAGGAAATGAAAGCAAGAGAGAGCGACAGAGAGTGAGGCAGAGAGAGCGCGTGAGCGCGGCACAATTACTTGGAATTGTAGCGGCAACTGATAAAGAGCTAATGTAGACGACAAGCTGTGTGTAGCTGGCGCAGCAGCAGAGGCAGCAACAGCATTACCAACAACAACAACAGCAATGACAACAACAACAGTGGTGGTATTAATGAATGATGAACATAAAAACTGACTGGAATTGTGGCGCAGCGCCGGCAGGTTTGTGAAGGCATTTTCATTGCTGCTATGTTGTGGTTTGCTTTGGTTGGTGTTACTTGTTTTCGTCTTCTGCTGCTTTTCTCCTTTCACTGCAGCAGCGTGCCGCTCGGTCTTTCTCGCTCTCTTTCGTTTGCAATGCATGACTGCATACTGGAAGACTCGATGTAGAGAAAGAGAATGATGCAACAGTTTAAGCTCTTAGCAATGATGTGGAAGAATTAAAGCCAGAGAGCGCTTTTGTGAAAAAGAGAGAGCAATGCAAAGAGAGCAGAGAGTAAAAGAATGTCCAGTGGAGCATGTATGCGCTTTGAGCGTGAGGCACGTTGATTCTGCTATAAGTTTTGCATTAACTGTTAGGTTCTCACAAACGAAGAAGCTAAATCCAAGAACATGACATTCTTTACCTTCTTTCATTCTGTGTTGGAAGTGAATGGGAAATGACTTGTGAAAAGAAAACCTGTCCCATTGGAATTTCTTTTATAATTAATATAATACTTTTTCATATTTGTTTATTTGTATTTTACGCCGGTTTTAAAGCCGATTTGTAGTGCTGTATGTATGTATGTATGTGTGTAGAGATATGAATGAATAAAGAACCTAGTTTTAGTATAGTTTACTATCTTTTTACTTTCTAATTTATATTTATATATACAATTCAAATTCGTTCAGGTGTCTTGAGATACTTTTGGGGCTCCAAGCAACTATTTTTTGTCAGCTGCAGCTCACAATTTTGTGTGTATTCTATTGATTTTCTTACTAGAAACAACTTATATCGGTTCGATTCAATTTATCCGACTTCAATTTATCCATGGACTTATGGGCCGTTGTCGTAATGACAAATTAATGGAACTTCCCGATATTCGTGAGCCGACTGCTGAAGGATTGGTGGCGTTTAAAAGTCAAAACCGGGCAGGTTGTCCAATCAGCATCTTATCTGTATAGGGCCAGATACAGTCCCCATCTTTGCGAACATTAATTAATGCCCAAGGAATAAGCTTGGAAGCAATCTTTCATCCAATATCGCTTTGACCAAGTAACGATTTCCAGAGTTGGTTGGATCGGGACAAACGTAATGCATTTGTGAAAAATGTAATTTATATTTATGCGTATGTAATTTTACATGTTGAAGTATAAACAATAAATTGTTTCAAAATATATCATACGAATAAATAAATTTACCATTTCTATTCAATGCGTTTTTTCTTACGCTCAGATGTCCAAAAGACACTTGTTACGATTTTTGCACCTGAGAGCTAAACGAAGACTTCTGGAATTTCTCCGAGTTCATTTTTGAGTTTAGAAGCCTTAAAATTTTTTCCAATTTTTTTCACCAATCGTTTAGAAAACAGTATTAGAGTGATAAAGAGCCTTTTTGCTCTATAAACTATATTTCTGAGAAGATTCTCAATATTTAATATCTTGAAATTAAACTTCGTTCGGTAAACTTTATTAATTTGCCTTAATATACATATTCAATGCAATTTGGTTTGCTTTATTAAATCTAAACTGTATAATTATATATAAATCATCCCTTTAACCGAATAGTCTACAAACATTTATTTTAACGGTTGCATAATATCAATAAAATATTAATTTGTTACGCGGATCATATGATATGTGAGAAATAGGTGAGAAAAAATGTAACAATGAACTCTAAAAAAATGTGATATTCTTCTTCTTTATGGGGTCTGGCTTTATTACATACATTTTCAGAAATCCATTGTACCCTGAATTCCCCTTTTCTATGGGTTCAGGGTATAAAAATACAGTTACAGATTCGATTTAATTTCTGGCTATTGTCGCATATATGCAATAGTTTTATTAATGAAATCTCGATAGTAATAGACGCTCATGAAGATGTCGGGCATGTTGTGATTGCCACACTTTGCAGTCCATGTGTTGACGCCGCACAGTTCACCATTAATGACCAGCGATGAGCCTGAGTCACCGTTGCAGAGGGTGCGGCCATTGTAGCCAGCGGCGCAGAGCACGTTGTCGGGCATAGTCTGTGCCATCTTCTGGTTGCAATCCGCTGCAGAAATGACAGGCACCTCGATAGAGCGCAAAGAGTCCTTGTAGTATTCGGTTACACCCCAGCCGGAGACGGTGGCCACATCCCCGGCAGCAGGCCTGCGCGAGCAGAGCGGCAGGTAGTTGACATTGGGCCTTTTATAGGGTATGCTAATGGAGGCCACAGCAATGTCTGCTATGAACTCCGTTTTCCTATACTTTGGATGTATCTTCAGCTTGAGTATTGTATTCTTCGAGCTCTCTGTGGGAAAATGCATTGTTATCTCTGTCTTGCCGGCGACTACGTGGTACTTGGTGTAGTCCGCAGTTTCTTCGAAGCAGTGAGCCGATGTTACAATATAACGTGAGCTGACCAGCGTGCCGCCGCATATCAGCTTATTGCGAAAGTAGATCTGAACGGCATAGCCACCGAGTTTCTCGATTGTCGTTTCATTCCCTCCATATATCCTGGTTGTAATTGGATCCCTGTCCAAGTTTTTAGTGTGTGCCAGGCACAAGATGTTTGAAACAATAAATATTGTTAAACAAATCATTTTCAATTGTGAGAGGAAACATCTAGTGAAGGTACTCGGCTCTATAAAAATCGATTAGATTCGCGTTTAATGTCTTCAAAGCATTTTTTTAACAAATTTGTTCTGCTTGCATTCATTATGTATGTATGAGTGACTGTACGTGTGTGTGTGAGGTCATATTCCCACATCGACGTCTAGTCGCCAAGTTGAATCTTTTTGATGCTATCTTTAGCAGAATGTGGTGGGGGCTCGAGTTAACTCTTTTTTGTTTCCTTGAGCATTTTCATTGGGGCTGTTGGACTTGTTAGAGAATCGCCGCACGTTTTGTTGCCAGTACATTTACAGTTATGTGCTCATTGTGCACATACACACACACACACACACACACACACATAGACGCATGGCTACAAGGATATCATATAAAGATGTAGATGTGCGTGCGCCTCTTGCCAAATTGTCGATTTTATTATTTGTGTTTATATGATTTTTCAGCTGTTCTGCATTTTAAAGTGCCTGCCAGCAGCAGGCCATGTGAGAGAGCGAGCGAGATGGCTATAGATAGGGCAAAGGCAGAGGCAACATGGCCATGGCTAATAGTAGTAAGGGGAGGGGGCGTGCTTATAACATGCGCTGCGTGTCTTCTGCCTCATTTCTTATTATAATGTGAAAAATATCCTTTTACAAATTCAAAACGTTGAAGTGTGCGATTTCTTTTGTTCCCGCTTTTAGCTGTCAGTGTGTATGTGTGAGTGTGCGTATGATACCCGAGTGTATTTATGGATGGACAGTTGCAAAAGTGAAGCACGTTCTCACAGAGCGAGCAGGAAGCGGCTGTCCTACTTGCAGAGCTGATAATTCGAAATATTTATCATTTCGTATTGAAATATTTTGCGCATCATTTTGCTGTAATTTTCTACATGCTGCCATGCAATGCCTCATCGCATCCATACAATCGAACTGCCAACTCATTGTTGTCGATTGCAGCTGTAATAATATCCGAACACGTTCAGGCCGAATAGGATTCCCCTGCCCCGGTATCTCGCTAAACTGAATACTAGTTGCAAACAAAGCAAATGAAATTACTCGTCATGTGCCTAAGAGCCAAAGGGTTAAACAATGAATTTCAAAGGAAATTCAATTTAGAAATGAATGCGTACAAGTTTGAGCAAATGTAACTGAAACGAATATATTATATTAATATAAATTTAAGCAAAGAGAAAAACTTTGAATTCAATTAGTAAATATTTTATCAAAGGATATGTGTGTTTGCTTGTGTCTAGAATTGATTTCTATTCTCTTCCTTTGTGCATAAATTATTTTTATATTTGAAATACATATAAAAATACATTCAGTTCATGACGGCAAATACTCCATCAAGGATATATTTAAATTTCACGTACGCACCGCACACATACATATAAACAAATATGTATTCGAATGTCGTGGACGAGCTTTAATTGCATTGCATTGCAAACAAAATTTCTATTTGCGTTAACTTTTCAAATTTTGCAAAATTCATTTCGATTGCTTATTTTACTCAAAGTGAGAGAAACAAAAAATGCTGGAAAACGGCAAATAGTTCAACTTTGAAAATGGCAAACGGCAATGGAAGCTGGACGTGAGCTGCAGTTGCTTTTATTAGTTTAGTTTTTGAAATTAGACGTATTTGCATGTCATATGCAATTTAGCACATTTGCGAGTGTGTACGACAAATTCTCTTTTATATTACTCACATATACCCTGTACACCAGGCACAGTCGAGGTCAGATATTGGCGCGTAGCTGGACCTTGAGGCGCATTCAATGCAAATGACAAGTTGATTTATTAAAAAATATAAATAAATAAATAAATAAAGTAAAATATAATACTAGTTTAATTTCTTTCTTTATTTATTTAAATTTAGATCTTTAAATATTTGTGAGATTTATGTAAAAATGTATGAGAAAAGTCGTTTGACCTTTATCTGCTGAGTTTATTATACAAAATATGTCATACGTATATATAATTTACTCAATATATTTTATTTATTACATTAAAAGCGTTTGCCGAGCTTATAACAAATTTTGAATTATTAACAGAAATAAATATATCTATCTTGAGTGTAAGCAGTTGAAATACAAATTTAAAGCCTAATTTTATAAATATATTTATTGACTTACATAAACAAAGATAATTAATAAAAAATATGTTTTAAAAAAAGTTTTAATTTAAGTTTTAGTACATGAAAATCAATCAATAAAATTTCATTGATATTAGTTCTCAAATTATTTTATACAAAATTTTAATTTAAATTCAAATATAACTATGTAAAAAATATATAGATGTATATATAAATAAATCGAAGAAGTCAGACATTGCAAAATCATAATGTCTCTATAAATTTTATTTATTAAATATGTATGTATATTACTATAATTTTTAAAATAAATTATGAATATAAAATAAATTAAATAAATAAATAAAATAAAAGAAAGAAATAAATAAGAAGGCTCTAGTCGAGACGGTGACACGAGATACGAACGAAAAAAGGATATTCTTTTTTCAAAACGGTGTTTTTTTTTTAAAAAAAAAAGAAAAAAAAAAAAAAAAAAAAAAAAAAAAAAAAAAAAAAAAAAAAAAAAAAAAAAAAATAAAAAATATGAGGGGGCACCCTCTCTTCCTATACGCCTAAAGGGAGGGAAAACCCATATAAAAAAAACAAAGGGAAAAAAAAAATAAAAAAAACTACGTAAAAAAAGGTTTAATAACCAAAAAACAATGTGTGTTTATATCCATTTCTTTTTTTTTTTTTTTTTTTATTTTTAATTTTATTGAGAGGTATTTTTTTTTTTTTTTTTTTTTTTTTTTTTTCTTTATTTTGTGGGGGCCTTTGGGGCTGGCGTCGCGGGGGGTGGTTTTTTGTTTTTGTTTTATTTTATGTTTTGGGGGGGGGGGGGGGGGGGGGAAAAATTATATTTTGTGAGGGGTATTATACGAGCGCGAATGGCCCACAATAAAAAATAATAAATAAATAAAAGAAATAATAAATAAATAAATAAAAAAAATAATAAAAAATATTATTATTATTATTATAAAACCTTTTAATATGCGCATAAACTAATCAGAATATTTTTGATTATTTATACTATCAAATATTCCATGTTTAATACAAAAATATAAATAAATGAAAAATCAATTTTGATTCTAATATTCAAAGTATAGTTATATTTCATATATATTTTTACTCTAGGGTGTCTAGAACACTTAACCATTGAGTTTTGGTAGTTTACATGGTTAATACGAGTATGACGGTTGTCAAGTGCTCCATCATCTATATAATGCCCTTGCAAAAATAAATGTTATTTCTATGACAACTACAGCTAAAAAGAGTTCATATATCAAGCGTCTATATAGATATATGTATATAGGTTAGATGAGTTCACTTTAGAATACAACTGCAAATTACATCATTATGTAAGTCTTCCTATTACATCTCAAACTAGTATGTGCCTTGTATAAATTCTCTGCTTGAGATTAAGTGACTACAAGAGTATTTTATTTGCGGCGTGGCATAGACTTTTTGCTGTTTGCTGCATTTTAAAGTGTGCAATTTAATTGCTTTTTGGGGTTTTGTTTTTTGTATTTTTTTATTGCGTTGGCTTGGCGAGCTTTGCGTTGGCGAATGTGTCAAAAATGTTCGTCGTCTACAAATTTGAAAATTGCATTCGAGCAGCAACAACAACAACAACAACAACTGTAATAGTTACAGTAGCAACAGCAGAGACAACAAAAATATAAAGGAAAATCGAGTACGAAATAAAATTCACGCAATGCAGCAAGAGATTTATACACACTGCGTGTGTGTGTGTGTGTGTGCGTGCTTTGCTACAATATTTTGCTTTTAAGCTAGGGATTCTAGAGTTTTATTGTCTTTCCGTGCATGCAGATGCACACACACACACACACCAACTCGCTCCACCCCTCCCACATACACACACACACGCATTAACAGTTAGCCAAGCAGCTGGCAACCCGATTGGCCCGAGTGTCCCGAGTGTCAACGGAAGCCGTCGCCATGTCGGTTAGTTGGCTGCCATCGAAATTCCGGATTTAACAGCAAAGTAACCAAAATGCAATTGTTTTGCAATTGGCATTTTGACCACATTCTGACACCCTGGCCATATGGCCGGCGAGTGTCAACAGCGGCGGCTGCAAATTGCCAAAAACTATATATCCATATATGTATTCCATAGCCATACAATGCACCCTTGTCTATGTATGTGTGTCTGGCTAACGTACGTATACGTAATTTATTTAGCATTTCAAATGATTTCAATAGTCCCAACTATGCTGCAAAAAGTATTAGGCTGAGGGAGACAGAGGGAGAGCGTGAGAGAGAGAGAGAGAGAGAGAGAGAGAGAGAGAAACAAAGAGTGCGGGAGAATACATGGGTTTTGCACTCTGTCGATATATGCTGAAATGTGCTTAATTGAAAATGAATTTGGTTTTTGGAAAAATTGTTGTTTTTCTCGCTGTTGCTGTTGCTGTTGCTATTGCCAATTTTTTTTGGTTTCTTTTGGACTACTAATTCGGAATGTTTTGCGTTTTATCTGCATTTGACGCCAAGCTGGAAACCAAAGCAATGTTATCGCTATGTGGACTAGCTGGCTGACAGTGGGTGCTGGTGGCACTGGTCATTGGGTTGGTCCACACACATTTGCATATTTGCAATGGCCTGCAGCGCAGACAGGCCATGGGCTTTGTGTGTTATGCTACACCACAGCTGCGTTGTTGTTTACTTAGTGTCGCTGAATCTGGATTGGGCAAAGGTGAATGAGAGGGATGATAGGATGGATACACAACCACACTCACACACACACACCCACTTGTCCTCAACAATTGCCGTTCAGTGTGCGTTTCATGCGCATAGTGAAATAAAAATACACATATTTGAATTCGACAACGAACGAATTGCCTTTGGTCGAGCCTCAAACTCCGCCGACTCCTGCGACTCCTGCTGCTGCTTCAACTCTGGCTGTGTCCGGTCTATGGCTCTGTATTTGATGAACGTACCAGCACAATGCAATTGGGTCTGCATCTGTATCTATAGCTGTAGCTGCAGATGCAGCTGCAGCCGCATATGTATCTGTATCTGTGTTTGTATCTCGATCTGAGTATGCATTTATTTCAAATGGAACAGTTAGCTGGACACGGCTGTTGGCTTGAAACTGGGCCTCAATTTGCCGTCATGCATGCAAATTGCACTAATGAGCGTCACAAATTTAGCATAGACAAATGCCTGGCCAGCTGCACATATGCACACACATATATTTATATATAGATATGCATATGTATGTATGTGCGCTAGACACGATTGTAGAAATTGATGACAGCCTTAAATTAAGCTGCTCTCCTAGTTGCGGGGCATCTCTGTGGCGAAAACTCCATCAGTTTAACCCGCAACGCTAAAACCTTCTGGCGAGCGCAAACTTTTCACGCACGGTCACGTCTCTTACGTAACTGTGACAGTTTTTTTGTAGTTGTTTTCCCGCTGCCGCCACAGCTGCAGCTGCCATTGCCACAGCTCCTAATGCAGTTGCCATTTTTGCTCATTAAAGTAAATGCAGTTAATTAGAACACAAAAAGCGTTTGTGCTGCCCGAAAAGCAACAAACGATACTTTAGATATTAGGATAGAGGAAGACTCGAGTGAACGACTAGCAGATACCCTAAGTGTTAAGTGAGACTTGCTCAAATAACTGAAGTCTGATGTCAATTTGAATAACTCTAGTGAAGTAAGCAAGTTTACTTTAATAAGTATGAAGCAAGTTTATCTATATAAACTATTCATTAGAGGCCTTCATAAACTAAGAGATTGACGTAAGGACACAGACATGGCTCAGCTATTTGTGTTGATTTAGATAACTTTTGTCTTTCATTTCGACTAAAAAAACATTATACCCTCTCTACTCGTATACAGGATATAGAAACCTCAACTAAAGAATGAAGATGATTACGCTGTTGTTAATAACAAAACATGACCAAAACGAAGTTCGAGCAAAAAAGCAAACGTTTACTGTAGAATGCAGTGTTAATTAGTGCAAATAAATAAAAGGATAAGCGTAATGCGACAAATGCCCCAAAATAGTAAAACATTTTTGCTACAAATGTTGCGCATTCCGTTGGCTCACTAATTTCTACTTTCCTCTCTCTCTCTCTCTCTCTCTCTCTCTCTCTCTCACTCTCTGTGCTTGCATCATTAGCCGTAAGTGTGGCCAAAGAGATAAAGCAGCTCGTTTGATTGCAGCCATTAAAATTCATTAGCATTGATTGCATGCAACGCGCCTGCCACACGCCTCAAACAATGTTGCAAGCAAATATCGCAGCATGATGCCAGCACGCTTGATGCTTGTGGCAAAATGCATTTATTTTGTCAATAATTCTAGTGCCCGATTCTGAGCTTCATGCTCAGAACTGGTTTTCTTCAGTGCGTCACAGTTTACGAAAATTGTGATTATTGAAAAAGCTTTTCATACAAATAAATGCGTTTAATTGAGCATGCTTGAATTGGGATTTCACCTTGCGTCCAATATAATCAAATCCAAATTAAAATTTATCTGTGTTAAGCATTGCACAGAGAAAAATTTATAAATATTTCGATTTTTGTAAATATTTGGTTAATAATAGATTACTAAAATATAACTAAATATCGGCTAGTTTAAGAAGATTTTAATATATTTATATCCCTACTGATTACTGTTGGTTAGAGTTGAGAGAGGAATGGATTACCGAACTACAAATCTATTTATTCTCATTGATATGAATTTACACAGAGCATTCATTTATTTTCTTTTTTCTTAGATTTTTATTTCAGCTTATATTCCATGGCTCTATAGCGCATTTAGCGCAAAGCCTTAAATACTTAGTATGCCGGTATATAAATGAAATTGTTTATTAATATTTATTGCAGAGAGTCTAAAATGTTTGATTGATAAATTATATTTATTCTTTTTTATTTATTTTTTAATATAATCTTAAAACATTAAATTCTATCCTATAGCAGTTTCCTTGTCCTTCATCTAGCTCACTCAAATATATAAATATATATATATATATATATATATATATATATATATATTTTTTTTTTTTTTCTTTATAACAAAAACACAATAATTTTATTAATCAATGTTAAACTTAATGCTAGAGTGGTTTTCAAGTTTCTCGATATATTGGTTGAGATGTTAGGTAGGTTGTATAGTCCTGTCAGACATCAAGGACACAACCTGAAGCTGAAGAGTTTAATTCTAATATTACAATGGGAGGGTCTAACTTATGAATATTTTACATTTGATTCTTTATTTACAAAAAACTTTATTACCATATTTTTTAATTTAATATTTGAATACCTTGCACATCATACTTGAATACTATAATATACTAAAATATATTACATATTTATGCTAATAATCTAAATTATATTTTATAACAATATAATACAATACAAATATATGAAATATATACTATTAGTAGGTTATTATTATTATTATTTTTTAAAATTCTAAATAGGAAATACTATACATGCATTGCCCATGATACTAATCTTCCTTATAAACTAGTCCAAACTAGTTGAAATATGGTTGAATAATGCAATCACAATTGACCACAAACTTCATCACGTTGTGCATTCGCAGTGCATATTGTTACGCTTTGCATCTGCAACTGGCAATCGACTTGGATTCCACTTGCTCAAGGCAATGTCAGAGTGAGTTCAGTGCATTTCTTTGTCGTTTAATTAACTAAACAATTGTTTTTTTTTTTTTTATTATATATAGTTTTTTTATAAAAAGTATTTGGTAGCAAGCGGCAACACAGATTCCCGTCTCGTTTCGTTACGTTTCGTTTCGTTGCAGCCATAAAAGGAACGCTTGAATGATTTAAGCCGTCGGCCACTTTGAGCCAGTAGACTGAATCTGATCTTTTTAGCCATTTTCTGTGCTGTGCGAGTCGCTTGCGCCAAATGCAAAGGGTCCATGACAGCCAAGCCCATCACAGCCCAGCCCAGTCCAGCCCAGCCCACTCCAGGCCAGGCCAGGCCGCCCTTCAGTATGCAACATTTATTTAAGCTCACAGACTTTGTATTCATGTGTAGCTTTCTACACATACGCACTTGTACACATCTCTCATCCTCTGCTTTGCTTTATCTGTCCTCTTGTTGATTACTTAAATATTCTCTTTTAGTTATCTCGCACTGTGTCATTTTTCTACACCCACTCTCACACACATATATATATACACACATTTATATATTCACACTCACACGCATACTCCAATTCGCTGTTGTAATCCGTCGCATATCCCCATTAAATATTCACAATGTAAATATATAAATACGTAAATAAGATGCTTAACCAACACACGCTTATACACACACAAACACATTCACACACACATACACATACGCTCTCACACAGCTTATATACACACTCTCATACTTAAGAGTAGCTCGGCTATTGCATTTGCTTATGTGTTTGTGTCTTAGTGTGGAAATTCCAATGCTTAAGTTATTTACTCATCATAGGCTTTGTAGAGATTGCCACGCCCCCATCTGCCATGCCCCATGTGCCCCTTGCATGCGATATGTGTAGCTACTTAGCATTACAGCGTGTACTCGGGCTTTGTATTAATTTAATTGAACAGCAGCGGGGCCCTGCCTACATTTCTGTGTGCTCTATTCTACTCCGCTCATGGTTTCCACCTGCATGAGTAGCTGAGTACCTCTGTGATGTGAATTCCAATGAATCGCGCATTTATTTGTTAATAAGTCAGATATAGACTCTCTTAGTTCACAGAGCATGTCGGTCTAATAAGTGTGCTTGGATTGCCTTTATTTTTTTTTATTATTTATTGAATTGACATTATGCAAAAACAAAGTATATCCATATATGAGTATATATGTATTTATATATTATTATTATTATTTTTAATTAAATAATTACAAATTATTATGGTTTCCATTTACTTATTCAAAACATAAAATTAATAAAATGTATATATTTTTTAAGCTGCCAGAGTGTAACTATTATAGGCAAAGTTCAAAGTAATTCAATAAATCTGATATATACATATAATATAGAAATTGTATTTGCCCCTTTTACTATACAAATATCGGTATTCAGCGCTGCAAGCAATTAATTAATTAAATATTATAATTAAAATAAAATTTCAGAATAAAATTAATATCATTAATTTCTTTTTGAGCTGTTTATAGCTTGCAGTTTGAATGTCTCTCTGAGGGCTACAGAAAATGAATTATTTCTATTTCTGAATTAATTAGAATTAATATTAGATACATTTAGCTAAATTATCTCCTTATCTTCTTTTATGAAATTATTTAATTACTTTCAACTTCGATTTCAAAAGATTTGTTGCGTGCGATATGTGCATATAAGGACTTCTCTTTATTCATTTGTTAATTTCTTTTATTTAGTAGAAATTTGTAATTTTTTATACCCTGAGCCCATTGAAAATGGGAAATCAGGGTATAATGGTTTTGTTAAAAGTATGTAACAGGCAGAAGGAGACGTGGCAGACCCCACAAAGTATATATATTTTTGATCAGGGTGACGAGAAAAGTTGATGTAGCCATGTCCGTCTGTCCGTCCGTATGTATGAACGCGTCGATTTCCGAAGATACAAACGCTAGAGAGTTCATTCTTTTTGTGTTAGGTCCGTATATTGTTTCAGAAATTCGATAACTTGTATATTTGCAAAGTTATCGATAAACGAATTTATCGGGAACCAGTTATAACATTCTAGATAATTCATCTTTAGAGTTAGAGTCTCCAAGTCTTTTGCATATATATAGATACTAATTTAATACAATTTCGATTTTTGCCAGATTTTGGATTCCGGTCGCCACTTCGCCCCACCACCACCAAATATGAAAAAAAATGCATTTCAAATACTAGAGACATGCAGTTTATTTTAGCATATATATATTAATGTCATAATCATAATCTGAAGATATCTATACGATTGTCCATCTAGAAACAGAATTATGAATCATCAAACTTTTCTCATCAAAATCCATGCGGCGCAGCAACAAAGGCAGAGAGAGACAGCAAGACGCTTGCAATGCTTACACACATGCATACACACATACATGCATACAAGCGTAGATCAGCGTCTATGTGTGCGCGTGGTTTTGCATGTACAGTTTCTTATGCGTGCAGAAACGAATCGAATAATTCTTGGAATATTATTCGTTCGAAGAAGGGCTCAGGGGATTTCGTAGTCGAGCAGTCTCGACTACAGCTTTCTTACTTGTTTAATTCTAACTTCATATGGGATATTTGACATATAACTCTCGGAGCTGGATGTGGCTCAGTGGGAAGGCATGTGGCCTGGGAACTGAGAAGCTCTAGGTTCGAATACACAAAAATCCTAGCCTTCCTGAAATTTCGGAAATGTTGTCGAATGTCGGGTAGTCGGATTTTAAAAGGGATGATGAGACAGGTGGAAAGGTGTTTGAGTAAAAGGAGAGAGCGAGTGTGGAGTAGGCGCCGCAAATATTTTGATATTTTAATATATATTTTTTAATTCTAACTTCATATGGGATATTTGACATATAACTCTCGGAGCCGGATGTGGCTCAGTGAGAAGGCATGTGGCCTGGGAACTGAGAAGCTCTAGGTTCGAATACACAAAAATCCTAGCCTTCCTGAAATTTCGGAAATGTTGTCGAATGTCGGGTAGTCGGATTTTAAAAGGGATGATGAGACAGGTGGAAAGGTGTTTGAGTAAGAGAAGAGAGCGAGTGGAGTAGGCGCCGCAAATATTTTAATATTATAATAGAAAAATATATATTTTTATACCCTGAGCCCATTGAAAATGGGAAATCAGGGTATAATAGTTTTGTTAAAAGTATGTAACAGGCAGAAGGAGACGTGGCAGACCCCACAAAGTATATATATTCTTAAACAGGGTGACGAGAAAAGTTGATGTAGCCATGTCCGTCTGTCCGTCCGTATGTATGAACGCGTCGATTTCCGAAGATACAAAAGCTAGAGAGTTCATTCTTTTTGTGTTCGGTCCGTATATTGTTTCAGAAATTCGATAACTTGTATATTTGCAAAGTTATCGATAAACGAATTTATCGGGAACCAGTTATAAAATTCTAGCTAATTCATCCTTAGAGTTAGAGTCTCCAAGTCTTTTGCATATATATATAGATACTAATTTAATACAATTTCGATTTTTGTCAGATTTTGGATTCCGGTCCCCACTTCGCCCCACCACTCCCAGCTTTCTTACTTGTTTAATTCTAACTTCATATGGGATATTTGACATATAACTCTCGGAGCAGGATGTGGCTCAGTGGGAAGGCATGTGGCCTGGGAACTGAGAAGCTCTAGGTTCGAATACACAAAAATCGTGGCCTTCCTGAAATTTCGGAAATGTTGTCGAATGTCGGGTAGTCGGATTTTAAAAGGGATGATGAGACAGGTGGAAAGGTGTTTGAGTAAGAGGAGAGAGCGCGTGGAGTAGGCGCCGCAAATATTTTAATATTATAATAGAAAAATATATATTTTTATACCCTGAGCCCATTGAAAATGGGAAATCAGGGTATAAAATGGTTTTGTTAAAGGTATGTAACAGGCAGAAGGAGACGTGGCAGACCCCACAAAGTAT
Organism: Drosophila buzzatii; assembly: GCA_035045845.1. Lineage (NCBI taxonomy): Eukaryota > Metazoa > Arthropoda > Insecta > Diptera > Drosophilidae > Drosophila > Drosophila buzzatii. The sequence continues at coordinate 1,139,385 of JAWNOS010000198.1, forward strand.
ATATATTTTTGATCAGGGTGACGAGAAAAGTTGATGTAGCCATGTCCGTCTGTCCGTCCGTATGTATGAACGCGTCGATTTCCGAAGATACAAAAGCTAGAGAGTTCATTCTTTTTGTGTTAGATCCGTATATTGTTTCAGAAATTCGATAACTTGTATATTTGCAAAGTTATCGATAAACGAAATTATCGGGAACCAGTTATAAAATTCTAGCTAATTCATCATTAGAGTTAGAGTCTCCAAGTCTTTTGCATATATATAGATACTAATTTAATACAATTTCGATTTTTGTCAGATTTTGGATTCCGGTCCCCACTTCGCCCCACCACCCCCAAATATGAAAAAAAATGCATTTCAAATATTAGATACATATAGTTTGGCTTAGCATATAGATATGAATATCATAATCATTATCTGAAGATATCAATTCGATTTTCCATCTAGAAACAGAATTATGAATCATCAAAGTTTTCTTATCAAAACCAATGCGGCGCAGCGGGCAGCGAGACAGCAAGACGCTTGCAATGCTTACACACATGCATACACACATACATGCATACAAGCGTAGATCAGCGTCTATGTGTGCGCGTGGTTTTGCATGTACAGTTTCTTATGCGTGCAGAAACGAATCGAATAATTCTTGGAATATTGTTCGTTCGAAGAAGGGCTCAGGGGATTTCGTAGTCGAGCAGTCTCGACTACAGCTTTCTTACTTGTTTAATTCTAACTTCATATGGGATATTTGACATATAACTCTCGGAGCCGGATGTGGCTCAGTGGGAAGGCATGTGGCCTGGGAACTGAGAAGCTCTAGGTTCGAATACACAAAAATCCTGGCCTTCCTGAAATTTCGGAAATGTTGTCGAATGTCGGGTAGTCGGATTTTAAAAGGGATGATGAGACAGGTGGAAAGGTCTTTGAGTAAGAGGAGAGAGCGCGTGGAGTAGGCGCCGCAAATATTTTGATATTATAATAGAAAAATATATATTTTTATACCCTGAGCCCATTGAAAATGGGAAATCAGGGTATAATGGTTTTGTTAAAAGTATGTAACAGGCAGAAGGAGACGTGGCAGACCCCACAAAGTATATATATTTTTGATCAGGGTGACGAGAAAAGTTGATGTAGCCATGTCCGTCTGTCCGTCCGTATGTGTGAACGCGTCGATTTCCGAAGATACAAAAGCTAGAGAGTTCATTCTTTTTGTGTTAGGTCCGTATATTGTTTCAGAAATTCGGTAAATTGTATATTTGCAAAGTTATCGATAAACGAATTTATCGGGAACCAGTTATAAAATTCTAGCTAATTCATCTTTAGAGTTAGAGTCTCCAAGTCTTCTGCATATATATAGATACTAATTTAATACAATTTCGATTTTTGTCAGATTTTGGATTCCGGTCCCCACTTCGGCCCACCACCCCCAAATATGAAAAAAAAATGCATTTCAAATACTAGATACATGTAGTTTGGCTTAGCATATAGATATGAATATCATAATCATAATCTGAAGATATCAATGCGATTGTCCATCTAGAAACAGAATTATCAATCATCAAATTTTTCTTATCAAAACCCATGCGGCGCAGCGAGCAGCGAGACAGCAAGACGCTTGCAATGCTTACACACATGCATACACACATACATGCATACAAGCGTAGATCAGCGTCTATGTGTGCGCGTGGTTTTGCATGTACAGTTTCTTATGCGTGCAGAAACGAATCGAATAATTCTTGGAATATTATTCGTTCGAAGAAGGGCTCAGGGGATTTCGTAGTCGAGCAGTCTCGACTACAGTTTTCTTACTTGTTTAATTCTATCTTCATATGGGATATTTGACATAAAACTCTCGGAGCCGGATGTGGCTCAGTGGGAAGGCATGTGGCCTGGGAACTGAGAAGCTCTAGGTTCGAATACACGAAAATCCTGGCCTTCCTGAAATTTCGGAAATGTTGTCGAATGTCGGGTAGTCGGATTTTAAAAGGGATGATATGAGACAGGTGGAAAGGTGTTTGAGTAAGAGGAGAGAGCGCGTGGAGTTAGGCGCCGCAAATATTTTGATATTATAATAGAAAAATATATATTTTTATACCCTGAGCCCATTGAAAATGGGAAATCAGGGTATAATGGTTTTGTTAAAAGTATGTAACAGGCAGAAGGAGACGTGGCAGACCTCACAAAGTATATATATTCTTAAACAGGGTGACGAGAAAAGTTGATGTAGCCATGTCCGTCTGTCTGTATGAACGCGTCGATTTCCGAAGATACAATAGCTAGAGAGTTCATTCTTTTTGTGTTAGGTCCGTATATTGTTTCATAAATTCGATAACTTGTATATTTGCAAAGTTATCGATAAACGAATTTATCGGGAACCAGTTATAAAATTCTAGCTAATTCATCTTTAGAGTTAGAGTCTCCAAGTCTTTTGCATATATATATAGATACTAATTTAATACAATTTCGATTTTTGTCAGATTTTGGATTCCGGTCCCCACTTCGCCCCACCACTCCCAGCTTTCTTACTTGTTTAATTCTAACTTCATATGGGATATTTGACATATAACTCTCGGAGCCGGATGTGGCTCAGTGGGAAGGCATGTGGCCTGGGAACTGAGAAGCTCTAGGTTCGAATACACAAAAATCCTGGCCTTCCTGAAATTTCGGAAATGTTGTCGAATGTCGGGTAGTCGGATTTTAAAAGGGATGATGAGACAGGTGGAAAGGTGTTTGAGTAAGAGGAGAGAGCGTGTGGAGTAGGCGCCGCAAATATTTTGATATTATAATATATATTTTTGAATTCTAACTTCATATGGGATATTTGACATATAACTCTCGGAGCCGGATGTGGCTCAGTGGGAAGGCATGTGGCCTGGGAACTGAGAAGCTCTAGGTTCGAATACACAAAAATCGTGGCCTTCCTGAAATTTCGGAAATGTTGTCGAATGTCGGGTAGTCGGATTTTAAAAGGGATGATGAGACAGGTGGAAAGGTGTTTGAGTAAGAGGAGAGAGCGCGTGGAGTAGGCGCCGCAAATATTTTAATATTATAATAGAAAAATATATATTTTTATACCCTGAGCCCATTGAAAATGGGAAATCAGGGTATAAAATGGTTTTGTTAAAGGTATGTAACAGGCAGAAGGAGACGTGGCAGACCCCACAAAGTATATATATTCTTAAACAGGGTGACGAGAAAAGTTGATGTAGCCATGTCCGTCTGTCCGTCCGTATGTATGAACGCGTCGATTTCCGAAGATACAAAAGCTAGAGAGTTCATTCTTTTTGTGTTAGATCCGTATATTGTTTCAGAAATTCGATAACTTGTATATTTGCAAAGTTATCGATAAACGAAATTATCGGGAACCAGTTATAAAATTCTAGCTAATTCATCATTAGAGTTAGAGTCTCCAAGTCTTTTGCATATATATAGATACTAATTTAATACAATTTCGATTTTTGTCAGATTTTTGATTCCGGTCCCCACTTCGCCCCACCACCCCCAAATATGAAAAAAAATGCATTTCAAATATTAGATACATGTAGTTTGGCTTAGCATATAGATATGAATATCATAATCATTATCTGAAGATATCAATTCGATTTTCCATCTAGAAACAGAATTATGAATCATCAAAGTTTTCTTATCAAAACCAATGCGGCGCAGCGGGCAGCGAGACAGCAAGACGCTTGCAATGCTTACACACATGCATACACACATACATGCATACAAGCGTAGATCAGCGTCTATGTGTGCGCGTGGTTTTGCATGTACAGTTTCTTATGCGTGCAGAAACGAATCGAATAATTCTTGGAATATTGTTCGTTCGAAGAAGGGCTCAGGGGATTTCGTAGTCGAGCAGTCTCGACTACAGCTTTCTTACTTGTTTAATTCTAACTTCATATGGGATATTTGACATATAACTCTCGGAGCCGGATGTGGCTCAGTGGGAAGGCATGTGGCCTGGGAACTGAGAAGCTCTAGGTTCGAATACACAAAAATCCTGGCCTTCCTGAAATTTCGGAAATGTTGTCGAATGTCGGGTAGTCGGATTTTAAAAGGGATGATGAGACAGGTGGAAAGGTGTTTGAGTAAGAGGAGAGAGCGCGTGGAGTAGGCGCCGCAAATATTTTGATATTATAATAGAAAAATATATATTTTTATACCCTGAGCCCATTGAAAATGGGAAATCAGGGTATAATGGTTTTGTTAAAAGTATGTAACAGGCAGAAGGAGACGTGGCAGACCCCACAAAGTATATATATTTTTGATCAGGGTGACGAGAAAAGTTGATGTAGCCATGTCCGTCTGTCCGTCCGTATGTGTGAACGCGTCGATTTCCGAAGATACAAAAGCTAGAGAGTTCATTCTTTTTGTGTTAGGTCCGTATATTGTTTCAGAAATTCGGTAAATTGTATATTTGCAAAGTTATCGATAAACGAATTTATCGGGAACCAGTTATAAAATTCTAGCTAATTCATCTTTAGAGTTAGAGTCTCCAAGTCTTCTGCATATATATAGATACTAATTTAATACAATTTTGATTTTTGTCAGATTTTGGATTCCGGTCCCCACTTCGGCCCACCACCCCCAAATATGAAAAAAAAATGCATTTCAAATACTAGATACATGTAGTTTGGCTTAGCATATAGATATGAATATCATAATCATAATCTGAAGATATCAATGCGATTGTCCATCTAGAAACAGAATTATCAATCATCAAATTTTTCTTATCAAAACCCATGCGGCGCAGCGAGCAGCGAGACAGCAAGACGCTTGCAATGCTTACACACATGCATACACACATACATGCATACAAGCGTAGATCAGCGTCTATGTGTGCGCGTGGTTTTGCATGTACAGTTTCTTATGCGTGCAGAAACGAATCGAATAATTCTTGGAATATTATTCGTTCGAAGAAGGGCTCAGGGGATTTCGTAGTCGAGCAGTCTCGACTACAGTTTTCTTACTTGTTTAATTCTATCTTCATATGGGATATTTGACATAAAACTCTCGGAGCCGGATGTGGCTCAGTGGGAAGGCATGTGGCCTGGGAACTGAGAAGCTCTAGGTTCGAAAACACGAAAATCCTGGCCTTCCTGAAATTTCGGAAATGTTGTCGAATGTCGGGTAGTCGGATTTTAAAAGGGATGATGAGACAGGTGGAAAGGTGTTTGAGTAAGAGGAGAGAGCGCGTGGAGTAGGCGCCGCAAATATTTTGATATTATAATAGAAAAATATATATTTTTATACCCTGAGCCCATTGAAAATGGGAAATCAGGGTATAATGGTTTTGTTAAAAGTATGTAACAGGCAGAAGGAGACGTGGCAGACCTCACAAAGTATATATATTCTTAAACAGGGTGACGAGAAAAGTTGATGTAGCCATGTCCGTCTGTCTGTATGAACGCGTCGATTTCCGAAGATACAATAGCTAGAGAGTTCATTCTTTTTGTGTTAGGTCCGTATATTGTTTCATAAATTCGATAACTTGTATATTTGCAAAGTTATCGATAAACGAATTTATCGGGAACCAGTTATAAAATTCTAGCTAATTCATCTTTAGAGTTAGAGTCTCCAAGTCTTTTGCATATATATATAGATACTAATTTAATACAATTTCGATTTTTGTCAGATTTTGGATTCCGGTCCCCACTTCGCCCCACCACTCCCAGCTTTCTTACTTGTTTAATTCTAACTTCATATGGGATATTTGACATATAACTCTCGGAGCCGGATGTGGCTCAGTGGGAAGGCATGTGGCCTGGGAACTGAGAAGCTCTAGGTTCGAATACACAAAAATCCTGGCCTTCCTGAAATTTCGGAAATGTTGTCGAATGTCGGGTAGTCGGATTTTAAAAGGGATGATGAGACAGGTGGAAAGGTGTTTGAGTAAGAGGAGAGAGCGTGTGGAGTAGGCGCCGCAAATATTTTGATATTATAATATATATTTTTGAATTCTAACTTCATATGGGATATTTGACATATAACTCTCGGAGCCGGATGTGGCTCAGTGGGAAGGCATGTGGCCTGGGAACTGAGAAGCTCTAGGTTCGAATACACAAAAATCGTGGCCTTCCTGAAATTTCGGAAATATGTTGTCGAATGTCGGGTAGTCGGATTTTAAAAGGGATGATGAGACAGGTGGAAAGGTGTTTGAGTAAGAGGAGAGAGCGCGTGGAGTTGGCGCCGCAAATATTTTAATATTATAATAGAAAAATATATATTTTTATACCCTGAGCCCATTGAAAATGGGAAATCAGGGTATAAAATGGTTTTGTTAAAGGTATGTAACAGGCAGAAGGAGACGTGGCAGACCCCACAAAGTATATATATTCTTAAACAGGGTGACGAGAAAAGTTGATGTAGCCATGTCCGTCTGTCCGTCCGTATGTATGAACGCGTCGATTTCCGAAGATACAAAAGCTAGAGAGTTCATTCTTTTTGTGTTAGATCCGTATATTGTTTCAGAAATTCGATAACTTGTATATTTGCAAAGTTATCGATAAACGAAATTATCGGGAACCAGTTATAAAATTCTAGCTAATTCATCATTAGAGTTAGAGTCTCCAAGTCTTTTGCATATATATAGATACTAATTTAATACAATTTCGATTTTTGTCAGATTTTGGATTCCGGTCCCCACTTCGCCCCACCACCCCCAAATATGAAAAAAATGCATTTCAAATATTAGATACATGTAGTTTGGCTTAGCATATAGATATGAATATCATAATCATTATCTGAAGATATCAATTCGATTTTCCATCTAGAAACAGAATTATGAATCATCAAAGTTTTCTTATCAAAACCAATGCGGCGCAGCGGGCAGCGAGACAGCAAGACGCTTGCAATGCTTACACACATGCATACACACATACATGCATACAAGCGTAGATCAGCGTCTATGTGTGCGCGTGGTTTTGCATGTACAGTTTCTTATGCGTGCAGAAACGAATCGAATAATTCTTGGAATATTGTTCGTTCGAAGAAGGGCTCAGGGGATTTCGTAGTCGAGCAGTCTCGACTACAGCTTTCTTACTTGTTTAATTCTAACTTCATATGGGATATTTGACATATAACTCTCGGAGCCGGATGTGGCTCAGTGGGAAGGCATGTGGCCTGGGAACTGAGAAGCTCTAGGTTCGAATACACAAAAATCCTGGCCTTCCTGAAATTTCGGAAAGGTTGTCGAATGTCGGGTAGTCGGATTTTAAAAGGGATGATGAGACAGGTGGAAAGGTCTTTGAGTAAGAGGAGAGAGCGCGTGGAGTAGGCGCCGCAAATATTTTGATATTATAATAGAAAAATATATATTTTTATACCCTGAGCCCATTGAAAATGGGAAATCAGGGTATAATGGTTTTGTTAAAAGTATGTAACAGGCAGAAGGAGATGTGGCAGACCCCACAAAGTATATATATTTTTGATCAGGGTGACGAGAAAAGTTGATGTAGCCATGTCCGTCTGTCCGTCCGTATGTGTGAACGCGTCGATTTCCGAAGATACAAAAGCTAGAGAGTTCATTCTTTTTGTGTTAGGTCCGTATATTGTTTCAGAAATTCGGTAAATTGTATATTTGCAAAGTTATCGATAAACGAATTTATCGGGAACCAGTTATAAAATTCTAGCTAATTCATCTTTAGAGTTAGAGTCTCCAAGTCTTCTGCATATATATAGATACTAATTTAATACAATTTCGATTTTTGTCAGATTTTGGATTCCGGTCCCCACTTCGGCCCACCACCCCCAAATATGAAAAAAAAAAATGCATTTCAAATACTAGATACATGTAGTTTGGCTTAGCATATAGATATGAATATCATAATCATAATCTGAAGATATCAATGCGATTGTCCATCTAGAAACAGAATTATCAATCATCAAATTTTTCTTATCAAAACCCATGCGGCGCAGCGAGCAGCGAGACAGCAAGACGCTTGCAATGCTTACACACATGCATACACACATACATGCATACAAGCGTAGATCAGCGTCTATGTGTGCGCGTGGTTTTGCATGTACAGTTTCTTATGCGTGCAGAAACGAATCGAATAATTCTTGGAATATTATTCGTTCGAAGAAGGGCTCAGGGGATTTCGTAGTCGAGCAGTCTCGACTACAGTTTTCTTACTTGTTTAATTCTATCTTCATATGGGATATTTGACATAAAACTCTCGGAGCCGGATGTGGCTCAGTGGGAAGGCATGTGGCCTGGGAACTGAGAAGCTCTAGGTTCGAATACACGAAAATCCTGGCCTTCCTGAAATTTCGGAAATGTTGTCGAATGTCGGGTAGTCGGATTTTAAAAGGGATGATATGAGACAGGTGGAAAGGTGTTTGAGTAAGAGGAGAGAGCGCGTGGAGTTAGGCGCCGCAAATATTTTGATATTATAATAGAAAAATATATATTTTTATACCCTGAGCCCATTGAAAATGGGAAATCAGGGTATAATGGTTTTGTTAAAAGTATGTAACAGGCAGAAGGAGACGTGGCAGACCTCACAAAGTATATATATTCTTAAACAGGGTGACGAGAAAAGTTGATGTAGCCATGTCCGTCTGTCTGTATGAACGCGTCGATTTCCGAAGATACAATAGCTAGAGAGTTCATTCTTTTTGTGTTAGGTCCGTATATTGTTTCATAAATTCGATAACTTGTATATTTGCAAAGTTATCGATAAACGAATTTATCGGGAACCAGTTATAAAATTCTAGCTAATTCATCTTTAGAGTTAGAGTCTCCAAGTCTTTTGCATATATATAGATACTAATTTAATACAATTTCGATTTTTGTCAGATTTTGGATTCCGGTCCCCACTTCGCCCCACCACTCCCAGCTTTCTTACTTGTTTAATTCTAACTTCATATGGGATATTTGACATATAACTCTCGGAGCCGGATGTGGCTCAGTGGGAAGGCATGTGGCCTGGGAACTGAGAAGCTCTAGGTTCGAATACACGAAAATCCTGGCCTTCCTGAAATTTCGGAAATGTTGCCGAATGTCGGGTAGTCGGATTTTAAAAGGGATGATGAGACAGGTGGAAAGGTGTTTGAGTAAGAGGAGAGAGCGCGTGGAGTAGGCGCCGCAAATATTTTGATATTATAATAGAAAAATATATATTTTTATACCCTGATACTCTCGCGAGCAGCGAGACAGCAAGACGCTTGCAATGCTTACACACATGCATACACACATACATGCATACAAGCGTAGATCAGCGTCTATGTGTGCGCGTGGTTTTGCATGTACAGTTTCTTATGCGTGCAGAAACGAATCGAATAATTCTTGGAATATTATTCGTTCGAAGAAGGGCTCAGGGGATTTCGTAGTCAAGCAGTCTCGACTACAGTTTTCTTACTTGTTTAATTCTAACTTCATACGGGATATTTGACATATAACTCTCGGAGCCGGATGTGGCTCAGTGGGAAGGCATGTGGCCTGGGATCTGAGAAGCTCTAGGTTCGAATACACGAAAATCCTGGCCTTCCTGAAATTTCGGAAATGTTGTCGAATGTCGGGTAGAGGGATTTTAAAAGGGATGATGAGACAGGTGGAAAGGTGTTTGAGTAAGAGGAGAGAGCGCGTGGAGAAGCCGACGCAAATATTTTGATATATTATAATAGAAAAATATATATTTTTATACCCTGAGCCCATTGAAAATGGGAAATCAGGGTATAATAGTTTTGTTAAAGGTATGTAACAGGCAGAAGGAGACGTGGCAGACCTCACAAAGTATATATATTCTTAAACAGGGTGACGAGAAAAGTTGATGTAGCCATGTCCGTCTGTCCGTCCAAATGTATGAACGCGTCGATTTCCGAAGATACAATAGCTAGAGAGTTCATTCTTTTTGTGTTAGGTCCGTATATTGTTTCAGAAATTCGATAACTTGTATATTTGCAAAGTTATCGATAAACGAATTTATCGGGAATCAGTTATAAAATTCTAGCTAATTCATGATTAGAGTTAGAGTCTCCAAGATATGAATATCATAATCTGAAGATATCAATTCGATTTTCCATCTAGAAACAGAATTATGAATCATCAAAGTTTTCTTATCAAAACCCATGCGGCGCAGCGAGCAGCGAGCAGCGAGACAGCAAGACGCTTGCAATGCTTACACACATGCATACACACATACATGCATACAAGCGTAGATCAGCGTCTATGTATGCGCGTGGTTTTGCATGCGTGCAGAAACGAATCGAATAATTCTTGGAATATTATTCGTTCGAAGAAGGGCTCAGGGGATTTCGTAGTCGAGCAGTCTCGACTACAGCTTTCTTACTTGTTTTTTTTTTTTTTTTAAATTTGTTTATTTATTATTATTATTTAAAATTCTCATCTAATAACTTGCAAATAACTTTCTCATATTCCTTGGGATGAATAGTCATACTCGAAATGTTATTATGTTTAAACACAGAAAACGCTCTCTCTCTGATTGAAGATCTTACAAAGTACGAATTACGAATTGCTGATATATTTGCAATAATTACAATTATGAACTTACGTTTTTCCAACATTTGTTTCATTGAAAACAGTACGATATTAGTGTGCTTTGTAAAATCATCAAAGAGAAACAGTTCAGATAATGTTGAGTTAATACTATTGAATTGATATCTCCATTGCCAAGAACATCGAAATTATTATGAGAAATATGTTTTCTGAATGTTTGTGTGATGACAGGAAGAGCTTCTGGCGTTGATTCGCGTTGAAGATACATGTATGTATGTAAATGGAATCATAAATCAATCCCTTACATATCATATGTTTAGTAACTATAATCTATTCAGTGATTTAATTCAAGTTCATTAGACAATTTCAAGTGAACTGACAGAGACACGAACAAGACACTTACTACATAATGAACACACACATCCATTGACTGAAATGATTATGTTGCTACAACTTCTCATTTGTGTCATTATGTTGTGGTCCGTTTTCGGTTTGTTTTTGCTCAATTAGTTTGGTCTGCTGCCATGTTAATTTTCTATTTTTTTAATGATTTTTTGTTATTTCTTTTTTTTTTTTGTTTTCAAGTAAAAGGCAAATTTTTCGGTGCATAAATTAAAATGCAAATCCTCTGCATGGCAAATCCCCCTGTAATTAACATACATTAGCACGAGCAAATGCAAAAGTTTTCTGCGCTATTTTGTTTTCTTTTTTTTTTTTGCTTCCGTCAGAGCCGAAAACTTGCAGCGAGTGACTGGGTGTGCTTGTGTGTGTGTGTGTGTGTGTGTATATAGTTAAACACACACATACACATACATACGTACACGCTCATGCATACATTTATTTTCGTTAATTTCTGGACAATGACAGTTAGGTAATGTGGCGAAAGTGCACGGGGCGTATGCGCAATGTGCGCTAATATAAAAATACAGCGGCGCAGTGCAGTGTTCAGAGTGAAGCGAACGACCCAACGACCCAGAGACTGGCCAAAGGACTCTTTATGCATATGCACCAACTTACTTGTCTTGATGTTGTCGTTGTTGCCGTTGCTGTTGTTGCTGTTATTTTGTAAGTATATAAAATGAGCAAAGCCTAGGGCAGGCAGACCGGCCAGCCTTACGGGGCAGCGTTAGCTTCACTTTTCCTAGTGCAAACACACACACACACAGACACAAAAACTCTTGCTTGCATAATGAGTAAATTATATAAGGACTCTTGCCAGCAGTTGGCTATGTCTGCTGCTGCTCCTGCCAGAGCTTGCGGCTCACTTGAATTTCCTTGTGCTTGCTGGCATTTTCTAGTCAATGTATTTTGCCTCTATTTTTTTTTTTTTTTTGGTTTTTAATTTTTCGGTAGTTTTTTTTTTTCTTTTTTGTATTTGAAATTTTTCCACATGGAAAATTATTTGATTTATTTCCACTTGGACAAACTGGCACTGCAATAAATCTTCGTTCAATATGGCAGACTCACACAGTGAACTGTAGCTGTAGCAGGAGACGGAGCAGCAGCAGGCCATAGTACGCACAGGCTGCACATATGCCCACAAGGACATTGCGGCATTCTCCACGTGCGTGCCTGTGTGTGTGTTCTGTGTGTCCTGCGTGTCCATGTGTGCGTTTGCAGTTGAAAACTAAAATTTTATTTAGTGTTTAGTGCGCCGTTTTGGACAGCTGCAACAGACACAGCAGCAGCAGCAACAGCAGGAGCAACAACAACAAGAATGAGAGCTCGAACTGTAGAAGTAATTGTGAAGAATTCGCTTGGCCAGAAAAACGACAAAGACACTGACCGCAGCAATGCTTTCAATTTTCAACAACAAAACTTGTGCAAAATGCAGCAGCAACAACAACAACAACTGCAAGGGGAGCTGCATGTGCTTGGGATCTGATGAGCACGAGTTATGCTTTTGAGTATGCGACTCTGGCGACGCCAATGGCTGGTTCAAACTGCTAGCAGGTCTATAAAATGAAACTTTATTACACACGTCACACACGCACACACACACACACACGCATACACACACATGCAAAATACACACACATCACACACTTGCCCATTTTGCAGCTTAATTGAATTGTTTCCGGCTTTCTCTGCTAGCATTTGCAAGCAAGACACAAACACACACAACACATACACACATTTATATATAGATATAGAAACAGTCTCAAGCGACCACCGTCTAATTTTTGGTAACTTATCTAAATTTTCTTTCTTCAAACGCAAATTTGGCTTTGCCTCATTTGACTCTCTGCCTATTTTGATACACGTTCACAAAGCGAAACGAGTCTGTTGATTGGCCTTTCGGTATCTGGCTGTAAAGAAAAAAAGAGAGAGAGATAGAGAGGGGAGTGTGAGAGAGAGAGAATTTACATGCCTTCCTTATGTATTATATAAGAGCGATTCAGACTATATGTATAGCTATGACGGAGCTGGAAATAACTCAACAGATTCTCATTCAAATATTTTGGGGTCTCGCAGATTATGTACTGATATATATATATATGTAACTCAGACACTAATTGCCTCAAGATCTACTGGATGGGGTTTTGGCTTAAATGCTTTCAAATGTATATCATAATTATAATAAATAACTCTTTCTACTCTTCAGCTGTGCATTCTGCATACGTTAGCTTTCGGAACTGCCTTAAAGCACAATAAATTAATTTCTATTTAATCTAAAAATATAAATGTCAAATAAAAGAAAAATATAAGTTGTCTATGGAAACTTTTAGCATTGGAATTGCTAAATTGTCGAAAAACATGTTAAAATTCTATGAATATATCAAACGCTTCTCTTTCAGAGCTTCACTTTTGAATGCGAAGTAAAAAAATATATAAATATAAATATATATTTAATGATAAATTTTTATAATTTTATAATTGTGTTCTACGTGTCGAAGTCTACGTTTATTAAATAAAATTAAAATAATTAATTAAGAAAAGTTCATGCTATACTTACAAAGGGTTTCATGAAAAGAGCGATGAATATTGGACATCTCAAGCCCAACAATTTTCACTTTTAAATGAAGATTTAAATTTTATAAAATATATTCAGTTGAGCTCGGCCCATAAGCGAGTATCGTGCCGTCTATACAGTTCGGCATCATTTTGTTTGCTATTTTTTGTTTCTAATGTTTTTCTTGTTTCAGCCTAGGGTCTGGGTAATTTAATGAAATTTTATTATAATGCATATGGCCATTAAACTTTATTTGATGCTAAAGTGTGCAGCAGCCAGCCAGAAGTCTGTGTTTCGGCTATTTGTTTCGTGTTTGTAGACCGGGCCACGAAAACCACGAGAACTTGGTGCATAGCTCGAGGCGCTGTTAAAAAATAGCTGAGAATCATTTGACCAGAAGCTCAAAAGGAATTTCATGCAGTTTGTGGCTTTGGGGCTGTTCTTGGCCTATCGAGTAGGTGGGAAACAAAAGGGAGCACAGTTTCAAACCGACCTACGATGTGGGTTTAACGCCTGTCGTTTTGTTGAACGCGTTCGAGCATTAAAATAAATACAAATTAAAATATTTGTGAATGTGCACGTGTGTCTGTGTGTGTGTGTGTGTGTGAGGGAGTGTGTGCATGTGTGTGAGTGTGTGGGTTAGCAAATTTCTAGCCAAAAATTACTTTGGGTTTAATTGCTTGGAATTGTTTTCGTTGTTTGCTAAGGCGGCAGGAATTTCGTTTAGCCCAGACGCAATTAAAACTTTGAGCTGAGCTAAGGAAAGAAACCAGGTGTACTAGAATTTCACATATTAAAGATGGTTTCCTTATGAAATACAACTATATTAATTTAAAATTTTACTGAATTGAAAATGGAATATGCTTTAAGTTTTGATTGCCGTTATAGATCTGAAGTTCATTACACTTTGAGTCTTTGAACATGTGCAAATTTAAAACACGTATGTATGTTGCTTTCTATATGCGATCTGGTATTTATATATTCTCCTTCTTATATATTTTTATATATTTCCTGTTCATAGCCTAAAACTTGCACCAATAGAAATATATTTTTATTCTATTTATTTATATTTAAATAAGATTAAGCTAAGAAGAGGAGTAGCAATAATACGACCAACACGGTGGAGATATTTTATTTATTTAACTAAACTTGATTTTAATTTTAACTATTTTTAATATTTATTAAAATATTTAAATGTAGAATTAGACAGTGGGCTGAACTGAGCATTGCTCTTCACCATAGCTGATCATAGCGATTGGAATTAGTTTAAACGAGATTTGAAAATGTAAACAAGTCAATAAAAAATCAAATTTAAGTTGGCACTTTTTTATATAATAATATCTAATATAATTTTTTTTTTCTTAATAAAAATGCTTTATCCACCGTCAGTCAGGTCGTCAGGTCAGGTCTGGTTTGTGTGTCCTCTTCTAGGGCTAAATTCCACCTTGGAGCCAGGAACTATCCCGCATCAACCTTCAAGTTGGTGCCCTCGAATATGCTCTATCTGAGCGTTACCCTCTCTGTGCAGTCACAGACTTTTTTCCAGGCATTTTTGCTTCTGCACATTTTTTGTACTATAGTATCTACTTTGTCTGTATTTTAAAGTTGTAATTTGACAATTAATAATTTAAATTTTTCATAGGTTCTTGACTGTAAGTTATTAAAATCCTTGACAACTCTTAATGAGTTTGTTAAATTACATTGATGTTTGCCCAAGGATTTTTAAAGTTCATCTTAATGTATACGTCAAGGACATCATTATTACTAGAGACGTAACAGCTGCTGTTGGTTATGCTTTCAATATGACTGCTAACCAATTGGAAATGTATAAATTATTGTTTTAATTTCATGCTTAAATTAACAATTAATAATTCGATGCTTCAGAGCTAAGCAGGCAGCAGGCAGAAGCAAACAGACTGCGAATGAGATTGAGTTGAGCTTTGTTTACCTATGGCCTGATTTCTGATTTATGGCCGAGTTTGAATCAAGCAAGTCCTGTGTCAGTTGATTTGTTATCAAAATTACAAAATCAGAAGGCAAAAGTTGAACAACGTCTGATATGATATTTACGATGGGCTGTGGGTGTCTGGCAACCGCAGGCAGGAAGTGGGTATCCACAGCCCGCAGTAAATGATTACAAGTTGCTCAACCACACAGCAGAGGCAACAACGACAGCGAACAGCAGTGGCAACATAAATTACAAAATATTTCAAGCTGCGACTCCCTCACCTGAATGCGTCCCAAGTTGAGCCACGTCTTGTCCTTGTCGCTGCGTGTGGGTCCTTTGGCACGTCTCTGAAGTTGAGCTGGGCAGAGTAGAGCTCAGTCGAGTCGAGATGAGCCGAGTTGAGTTTCGTTTTGCCTTTCGTTGCGCTCGACTGAAGCGCAAATACCGGAAATTGTTGTCAAGATAATTATTGTTATTTGTTTTACCAACAAAGGCACAAATAACGAAAGAACAACAACAACAGCTTGTGCTTCGCCTGCCTGTGGTGTGTCCTTGTGCTCCAGACCGCTGGTTCATCAATCCGCCAAAACCATCAAAACTTTTCGAGCACTTGCACGCTCTTTGAGTGACTCTAATGGGGGGTAAATCTCCACCCCGTATCCTTGACCAAGTAAACGTGTTTTATTTGTGGCCCAACTGCGGCTACTGATGGTGGCAGCTTTGCTCCTGGCACAACCCCAGGACAGCCCAGCCCAGGCGCCAATTCCCACAGCCTGCTCAGAGCCCATCCAGCCATCCCAGCAGGGCAGGTGATAGTTTGTGGCTGCGGTTGGCATCAAACTTAACAAGTTCGAGCAACTCGTTGTGGAGCAACTGATTAAAATTTGAGCACTTGATTGATTCTGAGCAGCAGTCGCCGTAGCCACATCGCCAACTCTGAAGAAGAATTTGCTGCACTTGCATGCAAATTTGATAACTACGGCAACAATATTTACCTGCCTTGAGGACACTGATAGCATTATGCACTTTTACTGACAGCGGAGCACCGTTAACAGTTAACATGCAGCAAGTTTCAAGTGTGCAGTCGAACTCCTTTGCCAAAGTTTCGCTTACATGTTGCTCTTCACAACTTGTTATTGTTTTCCTACGATATCATGCGAGTGGCTGAGTGGGTGTGTGTGTGTGCGTGTGTATTGTGTCTGCCCTTTTCTGTTCGAGTGTGCTCGAGAGTGTGTGTCTGTGTCTGTGTTTGTGTGCACTTGACATTTGAACTGCAGCTGTCAAAGTAACAGCAACGCCGATCCGAATGGCATGTTGTAAAGTGAGCCCAAACACAGGTAATATCAACCAATACCAATGGCAAGTTTTTACGGCTTTTAATTAACCCTTTTGTCTAGTATATATGTGTGATATATGTATGTATATGCATGTGAAGGCATATGGGACTGTGTGGCCCTGACACGAACATCAAGATTGCCGCACGCCTCTGGTAAAAGCTGTAGTTGTAAACTATAACTTGGCTGCTTGGGCTGAACGGGGGCAACGGGGGGTTAAGCCACTGAAATAAAACTTTAGTAATTAGCAAAAGGAGTTAACTGATTTCGCAGAAGGCCAGCAGCATTAACTGCAAATGAAGCAGTGCACAGAGCAAAAATGTGGCTAGCACCAACAACAGCAACAGCAACATTAAAAACAACAACAATGACACGAAACGTAATGAAGCAGCAAACTAAAAGGAATGCCAAGCAGGAGTCGACAAAACAAAGAGAGCGTGCTCGACTAGGAAATACCTTGAATTATGTATTATCGCAACTATTCCATCATTTTTTCAAATAAACAATATTTTGTGTAGCTATTAAATATACATGAATTATGGAAATAATAAATTTAGATATTATAATATTATCTAATATCCTCCAGCCATCTGCTTGCTGTATTCATTTGCTCAACTTATTACACTCTGTTTACCTATTTTCATTCAAAGTTATAAAAAAAAGTCTACAAACCTTACTCACACATGCAGAGGCAGAAATAAGGGCAAGAAGCATTTAGCGCATTGCGGAGGATCGTTTCGATACCTACAGCGTCGTCGTCTAGATGAAAATATAACGGAATTAAATTAATTACAATCATTATCGCTTGGCACCTGCAACTGCCACTTGGTTGCCGAGGAGTGGGCAGAGGTGAGGGCCCAGGCAGTTGCCCCGTTGGCAATTTGCTGCTGCAATGAGAGAGGCAACAGCATGAGCCAGTGCTAAGCAGATAATTTTTGCTTCATTAGCGCAACACACACACATACAGAGAGAGAGATCCAAAATAAAACAGCTGCTGACTTCCAAAAAGCGATAAAGTTAATTGGTTGATTGTCTTTGTGCTGGCTTTATTTACGGCTACAGCTATAGCTACATGCGGCAGTTAGTGCCTCATCTTTATTTAAGTAGAAAGTTAATTAAGTTCATATATATTACATTGAAGACAGATTATGACAATGCAAGCATGAGCTTTGTGTGCAAAACCAAACAGATTGAAAACAATAAATAGCAAAAACTCGAATTAGTGCAAAATTAATAGAATTGCGATAATTATACGAAAAACAAGAGCTGTGAATATTACAAAACAAATATTAATATTAACACGTGTTAAATGAAGATGATGGTATAGTAATGAATATCAGTCAAGGAAAAGGCTTAGAAAGCAATTTAATTTATGCATCATAATTAATATTATTCGATCTATGAGGCTAGTTGAGATGCACCGCAAATAAGTATTAAGTCTAAAAGACTTTGCAAACAATAATTAAAAAATTATAAATAGAAATTTAAAATTTCAAATTTTCAATAATTAATTAAAAATGAACTATATTTCTATTTAAATTTAAAAATAGATTATTGCATAGAATTTATAATTCTTGTAATTTTGTTAATATTTATTACTTTATAAATTTATTTATTTTATATTTTTTAAAATTTGTAAATGCTTTTCCAATGCGTGGTTGCTATGTCACAAACTGTGTGAAAGGATTATACTATGATATAAAATTATTATAGTGATAGTGATTATTATAGTGATTATAGTAATTATAGTGATTATAGTATGAAATATAAAGCTAAATTATTGTGAACTGAATCATGTCGAAACCAAAATTAGATTTGTTTTGTAGCCCTGTAAGCTATCGATAGATCGCAGCACTGAAATCTAGCTTCGATATGTCGATTCAATAAGTGGGGAGAAAAAGAGCGGCAGTTCAACACATAAAAATAAGTTTTCAATTCGTTCGTTTATTTCGTGAAAATATGTAATAATATATTCGTAATAGATTCGTAAACGTAATAATAGTAGAATTACGCAAAAGGCGTAAATAAGTTTTACAAATATGATGAATAAACTTGTAGAAAACTAATGAACATTACATAGTACACTAGTTTTAGTGTACTCTTAAGGTGCTGTACAGCATGGGAGTGAGTGAGACGGCTAGCTGTCGATACAGGCAATTTGAACATCATTCAGTCACACCCATTTAAACTGTACACAGAAAAGGTGTACAGGATTTTATAATGAATGATTCATTTGCCCATTTGGATGCATTCATGCAGATGTCAAATATATAAACGTATTTGTGTTGAAGTAAGATGAAATTACTTGCTAGCTAGAACTGCAACAGTTTTATTGCAATTGGCAGCATGAATCTTTTGTCTTTGCCTCCGATCAAGAAAGTTTTTTGCTGGCCCTCCTAAATATTTGTAGGTAATGTTTTGATGTCAGTTCATTGATTTGTAATCCACATCCCCAACATCAAACGTAACATAATTTTGTTGGGCTGGGGAAATTAAAGCATATTTCGGTTGCTTCTTAATTGTATTAGTGGGAGCTCAACAGTTGGTGAGCAAAATTGATCATCTGTTATAGCATAATATTTATTGCTTTATACATTTTCCATTTTCTTTATATTGAAGACTCTAGTGAGCGATTGATCTAAATAGAAAACATTAAAAGCTTCTATGAAAGCACCAGCTCTTAGAGTACAGCTACCTGATGGTAGCTTTGCCAGTTGTGTAAAAGATTATTTAAATCACTCTCAGAGCTGAAATTTTGTAAAATGACTATTCAATGATGAATATTTAAAAATCTAAAAAGGTGTTGGGTATAATTTGACTTTGCGTTGCAATACCCACGAGAGTGAAACGATGTGATTCGGTTAGTGGTTTAATAAAGAGTGAAACAGAATAGAATGTTAATTACATTCTTTGTATGGTGATGCCAGATTACATGTTTGCTTATGTTAATGCTTACATTTTCAACACTTCTTCTTAAGCTACATATAATCTTTCTTTTTTAGCTAACAAATCTTTTACTAGGATAAACCAAGTAACTTAACAAAATAGTTATGCTTAGACTTATGTAAACATTTGGTAAGAATATCAGCTACGTTACAATTTGAATTCACATATGTAAGCTCTATCTCTTTAGATTGTATTTTTTCACGAACAAAGTGGAACTTAATATCTATGTGCTTTGTCCGTTTGTGATGCACTGGATTTTGTGCAATGTGTTGCGAACTGATATTGTCACCACGGATCTTTATTGGCTTCTCATCTGTTGACCAGCCAATCTCATTTAAAAGTCTTCGCAAATAGACTGCTTCCTTTGCAGCCAATGTTAATGCAATGTATTCCGCTTCTGTGCTGCTTAGAGCAACGACACTCTGCTTTGCTGAAGTCCAAGAGAATACACTGCCAGCGAGGAAGAACGCGTAGCCACTGTATGAGCGTCTGTCTCTTCTGTCATTTGCCCAATCTGCATCGGCGTATCCAGTTGCTGATGCATCACATTTGCTGTATGTGATTGCCAAATCCATCGTACCTGCCAGGTATCTAAGAATATGTTTTGCAGCAGCTTCATGCTCTGCATGTGGATCGTTGTTTCTTTGAGATAGTTTGCATACTGCGTGCAAAATATCAGGTCGGCTCAGCACTGCTAAATACATAAGGGAACCAATTAGTGACTGGAATTGGGTTTTATTTACCTTTTTACAGTTGTCGTCACTACATTCAACTTGAAAACCTGGATCAAGTGGTGTATTGACTTGCCGACATTTGCTCATGCCGTATGTTTCCAGCAATCTTTGAATGTGTGATTTCTGGCATAGCGAAATTGAACCTAGTTCACCGTCCCTCTCAATTTCCATGCCTAGGAAATAGCTTATGGGGCCTCCATCATGCATCTTGAACTTCGATGCAAGCTTCTTCTTAATCATTGCTATGTCTTCTTTATTTGGGCACGCGATGATTAAGTCGTCGACGTAGATGGCAATATAGCTGAATGCTTCTTCTGTCATTTTGGTGTACAAACAGGCTTCGTTTTTACATTTGCTGAATCCAATGGAATACAAGGCCTCATCAAGCGTTTTATTCCAAACACGCCCTGATTGCTTAAGTCCGTAAAGCGCCTTGTTCAGTTTTAGAACTGCTTTAGGTTGACTGTTGTCCACAAAGTTTGGAGGCTGCTTCACATACACAGTCTCATGAAGCTCGCTGTTTAGATATGCATTTGTTATATCTATTTGATGCATATACAAACGTTTTTCTGCAGCTATCGCGAGAAGCATCCTAATTGTCTCGTATCTAATTACTGGCGAAAATGTTTCCAAATAATTTACGCCAAATTGTTGCCCACATCCTTGTGCAACTAAGCGAGATTTGAACTTCTCGACATTTCCATTTTTATCGCGTTTGATTCGAAAAACCCATTTAGAACCAATCGCCTTTTGCGCTGGAGGTAGGTCGCATAATGTCCATGTGCCATTTTCTTGGAGTGCTCTGTACTCTGTTTGCATAGACTCCCTCCATTCTTGCGCATATTGACTCTGCAACGCCTCGTCGACTGACTGGGGTGTCTCTGTGTCTACTTGATCAAATATACTGTTGAGCCTCGTCTGGTACTGTTTCGTTGGTCGTCCTGGTTGACCATTTCGGATTATCTTAGGCCTGCCCGGCCCGCGCTGCTGTCGCGTTACTGGAGCATCATTATTATTGTTGTCAACTTCTGGATTCTCTTCGTTCTCTTGCCCTTCTTCTGATCTGCTACTCTCATCCGGTGTCATCTGCTCATGACCTGGAAGCTCCGGTGTATCAAGGCTTATTATGATCGTCATGAAATCATTACTCGTGTCTTTCACATTTTCAATTGTTTTTGTGTCAAACTCACCCTCTACGAATTTAACATCACGCCTTTCGATGACACTCTGCTTCTCCGGATCGTACAGACGGTATGCCTTTGCGGTGTATGAGTATCCAACAAAAATGTACTCCTTTCCTTTTGCCTGGAATTTGCTTGTCTTAGCCTTGTCCAGAGCAAATACGCGAGATCCAAACACTCGCAAATGCTTTACAGAAGGCTTCCGATTTCTCCACATTTCGAAAGGTGTGCCTCCATTTAACGCCTTTGTGGAACATCTGTTGCGCAAATACACTGCCGTTGTGACAGCCTCTGCCCACAAAAACTCACCAATCTTTGCATGGATTAGTAGACTTTTCGCCATTTCTACTATTGTCCGGTTGGCACGCTCTGCAACGCCGTTTTGCTGAGGTGTATAGGGTATTGTCAACTGCCTTTGTATACCGCATTCAGTCAAAAAATCAGTAAACTGTTTATTGACATACTCCGTGCCATTATCACTGCGTAAAGCCTTTATTTTCTTGCCTGTTTGGCATTCTGCAAAGCTTTTAAACATCTTGAACTTATTGAAGACTTCGTTTTTTGCTTTCATTATATAGACAAATATCATGCGCGAGTAATCGTCAATAAATGTTACAAAGTAACGATTGCCACCAATTGACTTGACATTCATTGGTCCACATACATCTGTGTGCACTAATTCAAGCACATCCTCTGTACTTCGATTCATTTTTCGATTAAACGGCAAAGCACTTAATTTAGACTGGTTACAAGTATCACAATTCATTTGCACTTGCATATTGTCAACATTCATACCATGCACTAGCTGTTTGTCGTTCAGCTGTTTTAAATCTTTAAAATTTAGGTGTCCAAATCTATTATGCCATTGCATTGTCGGCGAAACTATGCTCATTGAATGTACTAAGTTGCTTTGTGAGTTTTGATGAAACACATACAGATTATTTTCTTCGTTTGCTTTTAACAACACTTCGCCTTTATTGTTTTTAATAATCGACACTTTGCCTTTAAATGATGTGGAGTTTTCAAATTTAGCTGCTGCGCTCACTGAGAAGAAATTCATATGGAGTTCGGGCACATGCAAGACATTTTTTAAATTTATTATGCAGTTTTCTCCTTTTATTTTCACGTTTCCAATTCCCTTTGCAGCAACATACTTATTTGCAGCTAGCATTATCGGCGTTTCTCTTTCAGCGTAGCTTATAAACATGTTGCGATCGCAACACATATGAGATGTTGCGCCGCTGTCTACGCACCATACGCTATTTCTTTGCTTTCCAGCGAAACTATGCATTAAGCTGCTTGCTTGTTCGCTGCTCATTTTCTTTCTGTCGGACCTCTTTTCGTTCCTCTTCTTTGATTTGCATTCGCTTGCTCGGTGCCCAAATTTGTCGCAGTTGAAACACTTTCCGTTAAACTGTCTATTCCGTTCTTTGGATTTGTCTTGAGCGTGGGTATACACAGCTTGCGTTTCTGCTTTAACCTCTCTTTCTGCCTTCTCTGACTTTCGTGTGCCTTCTTCTATTAATTTGATTTTTACAGCATCAAATTTTGGCAACTCATCGCGCGTAACTATAGCTACTATAAAGCTCTCCCACGTATCTGGTAAACTGCTCAGTAGCATAATTACCTTTAACTCGTCGTTTAGAGTTATATCTAGCTCTGCCAATTTATCAATTATTTCCACAAATGAATTGATATAAGTGACGATGTCATCTCCCTGCTGCATGCTTAATCGAATCAGCTTCTGATATGCTTGCACCTTTTGAATCGGTCCAACTGGCATGTGTAACTCTTTGAGTTTTTTCCAGATTTCTTCGGCTGTTGTGCACCTTTTAATATGCATCAACTGAGATGGCTTTACGTTTAGGGTTATATATGCTCTTGCCTTCTTATCATCCTTAAGCCATTTTGCGGCTGCTGCATCATCTTGACCCTCATATCTTCCACAGACAACTTCCCATAAGTCGGCCATCTCTAGTACACTTTCCATGGCCATATGCCACACGCCGTAATTACTTTCATCAAGCTTTTCAATTTGGTACGACATGTTCATTTTGCTTGCAATTCCTCGTTAATTCGCACACGATATTAACTATTGACCACTAAGCAAAATTAAAAACGACTCTTTGCTCTTAAACACTTTTATATTTTTAAACCGAATAGCGATTACTCTGGGCCCATAACCAATGTTGGGTATAATTTGACTTTGCGTTGCAATACCCACGAGAGTGAAACGATGTGATTCGGTTAGTGGTTTAATAAAGAGTGAAACAGAATAGAATGTTAATTACATTCTTTGTATGGTGATGCCAGATTACATGTTTGCTTATGTTAATGCTTACATTTTCAACAAAAGGTTTTCCGTTTCAGCTAAATGTATAAATCATTTATGAGATGCATATATATATACTATTCGAATAATATAGGAGCTGGCAGCTTGGCATAAAAGCTTGTAATGTTGATTATATTCAGAAGTTGCAGCAACTTTTCTCTAACTAAAAATATTAAAATTGTAAATAGTATTTCAAAAATATTATTTGCTCTTCTGTTCCACATTAGCAAAGTGCATAAATCACGCTGATTTAGATCGAATTGCTACTGCATATCAAATAATTGCAATGGGATAGCAATGCAAAGAAGATTGCACCTCTGGTAAGTTGTTATTTACATGCATTGCTCCGAGATATTATTTGTTTAGGGGCAATATTTCAGAATTGCAATGCTGCTATTGAGCAGATATTTGTGGATTATTTTTTGTTTAATTAAAGCTGCAGTTGTCAGTGAAAAATGCCAGCAGGGCAATAGGCAAACATATTTGTGGCCTTCGGTAAATTGGAGAAATGGCAAAGGTTCGGCCACAAAGACAGAGACAAAGGCAAAAGTTAAGCAAACATTTGCTTTTGGCACTGACAGCTTTTTGGTAGAGAGTTGTAAATAAATATTTATGACCTGTAGATGCAGCAAATGGAATTGCATGTAAAAGACAATTGTAATTTACTGATAATAAATATTAGATGGGGCCAGTGGCCAGTGCGATGGCCAAATCAGGCAGCTTAGCTGCTGCTCAGCCTTGTTTTAATCGTATGCAGCACTAATTACGACCGACTTGCATTATGCATAAAATATGTGCGCCACATAAATCAAGTGTGGGGTGAACCAAAAAACTTACTTGTAATATTTCCATTTGTTTGCAGTCGATGTTGTTGCTGCGGTTGTTGCTGTTGTTTCGGCTGTGTTTGCTATTAATTAAGTTGGAAATAGAAACACGCAAAAGCACTCTTAGGGGCACGAGTGCAGGCTATTTTTAGGCGCAAATGCCTGCATGACAGCCCAAAGAATGCCAGTGAAATGCAATTAAAATGGCGCAGCCCATACGAAATAAGTTAAAAGCATTCGCCTATTCAATCCCAATCCCAATCCCAATCCCAGGTAGCACAACATTTACAGCTTGTTTTTGACGGGCGAAATGTGTTAAATGTCCGCCACGCCCACAGGGAAAAAAATATATACATAGCCTGGCTAGCGGTACAAACAAACGTCATTACGTTTGCTGGCTGTTTAGGGTTTGCTTTCCATTTTCTTCTCGCCTCTCTCGCATTTTGCTTCGGCTCTTTTGGCCATTTGGTTAATTTGCAAAGCGCATGCAAAGCGTGCAGCGTACGCGGCGTATGCGCAATGTACCAGAGCATAAGAGCACAAATGTGAAATATATGTATGTACTGTACATTATTTTCCCTTTTTTTTTTACAATTTTTATTTATATTTTTTTTTTTTTTTGCATTTTTGCACGCACTTGGCAAGAGCCTGAGTGTGTGTGTGTGTGTGCGTTAGTGTGTAAATACAGCTATTTTAATTACTGTGTAATTAGCGACACGGAATGGGCGAGTACCTGAGATGTGGGCACAACACTCCGAGCTGGCATGGCGTCGCACTGAGGTGCGGTGCGCGAGGCATTAACCGAAAGGCGTGCAGCGCAAATTACGCGACAATGAATTCAAATCAAACACTGTCTGCCGAAATGGCGACATGGCGACATTATGTGGGCACAGACACAGACAAACAGACATAAACACGCAGTTACCAGCACACACACACACACACACACACACACATAGCAATCGGCAGCCAAGTAGAAAAAAACAGAGGCGAGCGCTGAACGCAAATGAAAGTCAGATGCCACTCTAAGGGTAGAACAAGAATTGCAAGTTCTGTACTTACAATTATAATTGAATACTCTAATTCTGACTGATAGCATGAATTGGGCAAAAAGGTTGAGTTGCTGCTAATGAATAAATAAACAAAGCAATGGAAACAAATTCAAAACAATGATAATAATAATAAATAAATAATAAATTATAATAATAATATTAAAATAAAATATTAATAATAATAAATAAATAGTAATTAATAAATAATAATATTAAATAAGAAAATTGTTAATTAATAGTAAATATTTGTCGGTTTTTGTATATTTTATATGGAATTTTTTATTATATTTGTAAAATATATAATACCCTAAATCTAATTGTTTCACAAAAGAAAAAATTAAAAAATAATGTCTAAAAATTCCTTTTTTTTGATATGTATATTATATTTACTATACTATGTGAAAATGATAAAGAAAATGGGTGATTATATTTATATCAACAGATGTAGTACATATAAACCAGACAACCACGAGACCTAATAAATAGATTTAATTATTAGCAATCTAATTAATGTTAAAGGTTATAAATTTTTTAAATAATTTGTAATAGTATTTGTAGTAGTGACAGTAACAGCAACAGGTAACTTTAAAAGTCAGCCGGTGAGCCCAGAAGAGTAGAATCTATAGATGGCCAAGTTTACAAAGGGGTAATTGTTATCTCGGCTGACTTAATAAATAAAATCAATAAAAAAAAATTGGACCTTTATAAAGTTATTATTATTAAAATTATTATTTACAAAAATTCTATTTATCTTTTTAGGTATTACCAATGAATTATAATATTACAATTTATCAGTAAAAAACACAATCACTTGAAAAAAAAAAATGTTTTCTTTATTTTTTTCTTTTTTATTTTTATAGAAATATATGTATATACACTCAACGAAATTTGATTAACGGCACTCATTTTTTCTGGCTTGTTTTCTGTCTTATAGATGTTGGTATAGTTTTGTATATTAAATCACATGCCTTTAGTCGTTTTATGTGAGATACAAAAATTTTATACAAATATTAATTAAAAAGAATGAAAATTAACAATTTTTTTATTTCATTTAAATCATTTGCAAATAATACGAAATAAAATCAAATAATTTTGTATATTATACTTGTTCATTTTAAAATAAATTTTCTTTATCTTTCTTTGTTGAGTTATTCATAATAGAATTGAATTAAATATTTGTTAATGAACATTTCTTTTCTTTCACTTTTAATTTACTAACTTTTCACGTTCAGATCTTTCTGCTCTAGAATTTTGAATTTCTGCTGCAATTCTAGCTATTCTATGAAATGATCAATTATTTTATTTTGTGATATAGTCTGAGCTCATGAGATATAGTCTGAGCTCAGATCAAACAAAAACAAATATATTTTGATATGCATATATTGAGTTTAGACATCTAGATGGGTGGGCAATTCATTGAGCTGTTGTGAACTAAAGTCGATGCCTAAGTTGATATGCCCTTGTAGGTATGAAGAGTATGTCAATAAGGGAAAGGTAACATCAGTAAGCAAGTCGAGGACATTAGGGCCGCATGACGCGCTGTTGCTCATCCGGCAAACAAAGCCTGCACTGAAGCGTGCTCATAGAGACAGGGCAAGGGCAACAGAATAATAAAGAGTGAGTGAGAGAGAGCTGATGAGAGAGAGAGAGATGGGCTGTGAGGCAAGCTGCTGGCAGTGTCGCTATTTCTGTCGCTGCCCTTGTCCCAATCTTTTGTATCTGGAGTACTTTGGCATGTCATTCGCATTTTAAAGCAGCTAAGCTTCAGCTTCAGCGATAAGCAGCGAAATTAGATTGAATGAAGGTGCAGCTCCAGCAGCTACGGCTACGGGTGCTCAATCTGGAGACTAACAAGCATTTTGGCTTGTTGTTGTCACAATCGTCTACGCAGCTGCCCAACCCTCATTCAGACCAAAGAGCAAGGATGACAGAGCAAGAGCAAGAGCGGTAGAGAAAGAGAGACAGCGATAGAGAGCGATAGAGAGAGACTGAGCGTAACCCTCGATGCCCGTTGCTTCACTTATTTCAATTATTTCGCTTTGTTGCTGCGCTTTAAATATTTATCAATCACAAAAGTTTGTTAACTCTGGCAAAGCCCGCAGCAGCAGCGACATCCTGCCTGGCTACGCCTTCACTCCTCCTGGCTGGCGGCTCGAGTAAGTCGCGCCTCATTCATTTCCGGCTGGCCAGAGTTCATTTCTTTTGCTCTTGGAAAACCAAAAATTGCAGTTTGTGCTTTCAATTTGCATTCCTCACTGAGCACTTGAGCCCTGCTGCTGCCGGAATCCTTGCTCCACTTATTGTTGTTTAGCACAGAATCCAGCGCAATACGCACGTAAATCAGCCTGCGTGTGCTTTGGCCCAACACTCGAGCTATGCGCAAAAATGCCTTAGATTATATTGTTCCCCCCTGGGTTGGCATTTTGATGGGCTCCTTTGTTTTTTTGGCTCACCCTCTTCAGTGTGCGTGTGTGTGACTGAGGGCGTGTGTGGCAGCTTAGTTGTCAGCATTGTGGTCTGCGAATAAGCTGCCTTGTGCTCCTGCTCCACAGCCGGAGAATGAAGCACTGAAAAACTTCATTTGCCACTCATTAATAAATTCATGAAGCTGCCGCTGCCGCTGCTCCTGCTGCTGTCGACGTCCTCGTGGCTCCCTGTGCGCCTGGTTTATTAGCCATATGAAATATGATGCCTGTGTCTGGGCCATTATGCAGCCAGTTCAGTATCTGCTGCCTTCCTCCCCCTCCTCGCCTTTTGCCAAGCGGCGGCATATTTTTTTACTTTATATTTATATTGCATACCTTACGGCGCAGCAGACGGTAATGAAGTTACAGGTGTGCGAGAGCATGGAGTAGCAGCAATGTGCGAATGCTGTTCTTTTCCAAAGGAATATAAGGGTAGCTGGGCTATAAGAGAGTATTGAGTGATTGAAGTATTGGAGTTTAATTGAATTGAGTCTCTGCAAATAAATTATTTTTATAAGCATCTCATATGAATTATGTTCAGTTTTGCTTTGAGCTACTCTCTATCTACTATTCTGTGTAGCGCATTAGCAAGTCCATTTGGCCTCAGCTTTTGCTCAAAAGAATGCGTTCACTCTTTGCCTCAGTCAATGATGTCTTCAGAGTTGTGATGGGCGTGTTTCACTCCAGTTTGAACTTAAGCACTTCCTGTTTGATCGGAAGCGCCTCTGGGGAAATTGAAAAAGGTACTTCAGCGCCGACAGCACACACACACACACACATAAAGAGAAGAAAAACAAAATAAAAGGAGGCAAGGCCAACACATTAAGAGCACAATATGAGCAGGCTGGTCGTCGGCTTGTTCGACAGTCAGTCAGTCTGTGAGTGGGTAAGAGGCCCAGGACAGGTAAGTGAAGGAAAGCTATGCAGCTGCGTCACGACTGTTTATCAAATGAAAAGCCAGAGGCCTGCTTGCAAAGCAACAGGATGCAGACTTGTACCAAATTGCTAAGGTATTATATGGATTTTGTGTGTCTGTGTGTGAGTGTGTACTTTATTTTACCAACAGACATTTGCGTCTTAAAGAAAACATGTTGCTTTGCCTCGGCTGTCTCGGCTGCCCCGGCTGCCCCGGCTGCCCCGACTGCCCTGGCTGCCTCGTGTCTTTGGTCTTACACTCTGGCAGGGAAGTATTAAGTTTGCCAAAGCAGGAAGCTGCTAAGGAAGCGCAGGTGATTTGCCAAATAAGCTGTTGCCAGCGACACCATCCCCGCCACAAGGAGCCAACTAGCAGCATTGTTGTTTGCCAAATTATGGCATAAATGGCCAAAAGCAAACTCATGTGCTTCGGCAACCATAATTTGAGTCCAAGGAACAACAGCAACGGCAGCGGATAATCATATCAAGCGCCAAATGTGGCCACATAAAAAGTAAATCTATGCCATTATGTCTTTATCAACTGGCTGTCTGGACTTGTGCGAACTATTTGCCACACATGTTGCCAAAAACACAGGCCACGCGCTGTCCAGTTATTAAAAAGAATTCGCCCAGCTGTAAGGCAACGCGCTGGATCAGCAATTTCAGCAGGCGCCGACCTAATGGGCCACAGTGACAACAGTTGCTGCTGCTGTTGTTGCTGTTGCTGTTGTTGCTGTTGTTGTTGTTGCTGTTGTTGCTGTTGCTGCTGGCAATCGGCGCATTATGTTTGACACTTGACAGAGCTTAGGCGTAATTGCTATGACAGCAAGGCGTAAAAGTGTGTTGCAAGTGCCACGTGAATGGACTTAATGGTCAGCAAGTATGAAATTAATGGCTTATTTCGGTTACGGCCTTTGTAATTAGAGTTGAGATTAAAATTGTGAATGTGATCGCATTACATTGTCATATGGTTAAGCGGCATGAATTCAAAATTCAGTTCTGCTTCAAGAGTTGTTACACAGTTTCCCTCAGCCCATTTGTATTAACTTGCTGAATGAAAAGCTGTTTTTCCCCACCTGCATTCCAGGCCAACGGAGAGCAGAGCTTAACCACCACTTCAGCTGGCGCATATTTATATTCCATTTAAGTTTTTTCATTACGAATGGCAGCCGCTCTGGGGTGCATTTATGTACGTAGGCAGGGCAAGAATTTTTCGTTTGCAATAAGAAGTCATCCAAAAGGAGCAGAGCAGCGGCGGCAGCAGCTGAACAATTTTCAATTTTCTTTTTCATTTCCGCTGTTAATTTCGGAAAATAACACAAATTTATTTTCGCATTTCTTTCAGCGAAATTCCATTGCACTTCAGATGTGCTGCGGTACATTATAATTATGAAGTTGCCTGGTTACCGTTGCGCCAGCTAGCCAGCTAGCCAGCTAGCCAGCCAGTCAGGCAGTCAGGCAGGCAGCCTGCATTTAGTTGCATTTCGTTACGTTGTTTATGCAAATGCGCATCAAATTAGCCCTGGCTGGCAGCTAAGCTAGCGTCGCCAGCGAAGGCTTTGCCTCTCATGCGTTTTATTACATGTGACGCATTCGCTTGCCTTGGATCGTAATTGGCCGGTGGCAGGATGCCTGCCTGGCTGGGACCATGCAACTGGCAACTGGCAACTGGTAACTGGTAACTGGCAGCAATTGGCATGCAAATGTACGACATCGATTAAAATTTTATTACACGCCATGTCGGCTACGGGCCACGCCATGGCATGCCATGGCATGGGAATGGCAAGGTAAGGCAATAAATCAGGTCGACTTTATAGGTAAACCCAACGAAAATTGTCTGTCTGTCGCGCAGAGGAGACGGCCAGACAGCAGCCAGCAGCCAGCAGCCAGACGAAGGGACAGCAGCTCTAAGCACATCAAATGTGGGATTTTAAATGCCAAAGTCCTGAAAACAACAACAACTGAGCATCCTGCATTTGTTGCAGCTATTTCATGCTGCTAGCTCGGCTCCTGCTGCCTGGCATTGTCCTTGCCAGACACTTGACGGTGACACTCTTAAGGTAATTGAATTGAGTGAAATGTTGTCGTCGGCGTCGTCGTCGTTGCCATTGTCGTCGTTGTTTCTGTTGCCGTCGCATCGACGAGACGGAAATTAAGAAGATGCTCCCAACAAGGATAACATCTTGGCATGGACTACCATTCAATAGCAGAGACTTAGGGCTGTCCTCTGCTTTGCCAGCTTTCCCAGCTTTGCCCGCTTTGGCTAGTCATCATCATTATGGACAACATATTTTGCAATATTCCATTTAATTCTATCAACTGCAGTCGAGCAGGTGGAGGTCATCTCTTTGTGCAGCTCGGACTGAATGAGCAGCTGCGCTGAATTCCTTCAAAGGAATTTGCCGGAACGAAACTGCATTGACAACCGCCTTTTTACTTTGTGCAAACTTATTTTTCAAATCTATCCGAAACAGATATGCAGCAAAAGATTATTAAATAGCTCGAATAAAGGCACTCGTCGTGGCACAGCAAAATCAAATCGGACGCATTTTCGCTCGGATTGTGGGACAATCTGTTCGGGCTACCTGACCAGCTGTGGTCGGCGCAGTTGTGGTGTCTACGGTGGTGCTGTATGCCAGTGAAAAATGTTTTGCTTATAAATAAAACATGCCAACCACATGTGAGTTAAAACATGAAACATTTGACCCTCCTCCGCCGTTCGCCCTTAAAAATTGCATGTTAATATAAGAGCCACATAACATTGAATATAAAATAAATGGGGGAAAGTTAAGTAAAAGGCTGACAGAAGAGGAGATGCCCTGTTTAAAGGTCATATTTACCTAACTTAATTTGAAATTAGCATTAGATACTCGAATTATAATTTTCATATTGAAACTGATTTTTACCTATTTTTCTCGCAAAGTACAGCGTGTGAGAAAATAGTCGTAAAATCAGAATTAATTAATTTTAGCATATTTTGCCTTACTTAAGCTTTTGGTGGGTCAAGAAACAGCTTTCAAGCTGACCGAATGTGATGGCAGTATTTATTTTTATTATGCTGTATTATTATTATTATTATTATTATTATTATTATTATTATTATTATTATACAATTTAAAGCTCAAGACAGTTTTAATTTTATTTATTTATTTGTATTTCGTAAACAAGAACTGGCAGAATGTAGCTTAATATGTAGGTAAATAGTGTCTATACGTTAAATAATATATATTTTAATATACACTCTCATTTAAATTATAGCTCATTTGTTTCTTTACGCTCTGTTCGCAAGATCAACTGATAATATTCATAATCACTCGCTCTCGCTCTGCGCAAGAGGCTTCGGTACTTTTCGTCTTGGTATTCGGTTGAGAGGCTTCAGTTGAGCTATTCGTGAGACGCTCTTTGACCGATCGTTTAGGTAGCGATACGATTGACGCTCGACCATTTGAGTAAATCACTCAAGAATGCACATGCACATACTCAGTTAACAATACAATATTTATGTGTTTAGTGCACGCAACCTCGCATACATGCAAATATAGACTCTGGCTCTCTTCCTTATCTAGAAAGATTATCTCTCATTTTGTCTCTCATTCTCTCCCACACTCATTATGTAACTACATTGAGAATGTTTGAAAATAAATAATATTAAATAAGCAAAGTTTGAAATATGAATTTCAAAAATGCATGCAGCTAATATACCTTGTTTGCACATGATTTATTTCCACGGGAATAACACGCATGGAACCGAAAAAAAAGAGGAAATAAGCCGAAAGCGAAGCTTGGGAAAGTTTGGGTTCAGGGAGTAAGTGGCTCAAGTGTGGAACGACGATGGGGTGCATGTTGGGCATGTACTCCAATTATACAGCTTGTTAAATTTCTTGTACATGCACACACACACACACATGTCCAAATGCCCACCCATTGAAACACACGCACACCACTGAGAGGAGATAACGAGAGGAGCATGTCGCAAATATCCAGAGAAAGATTTTCAATTTCTGTTAATCTGAAACGAGCATACAAGTTCGTCGCCTGGAGCGAGGCAAGAGCAAAGGCAAAAGCAAAATCAAAAGCAAAAGGAAAAGCAAAGCTGCCAATGCCATTGTTAAGAATGGTTCGGGCAGCATTACTCCAATATATATATACACCGATATATGTAGATACAAACGATTTGTGCATATCACACACTCACACACACACACACAGACAATGACCATAAAATGACAAAACAATTTATGCCGCATGCATGGCGAAAATCGAATTTAATTAGAAAATTGCTGCGGCCAGGCGGGCTGAACTCTGTCCGATATGCACGTATTCATATATGTGTGCACATGTGTATGTATCTGCCTCTGTATTGGTCGAGTTGAAGGCAAGTGCTGGCCACATTTCCAATTTGCGCACAAAAATGAAAAATAACTTCAATTTATTTTGACATCAACAAGAAATACAAATACAAAACGAAATGAAATTAGAGAAGCGCATCAAAAGCATACGCCAAAAAATATAATTTTAATGGATTTAGTGGCCCGAGGAAAATGTCAAAAATGCAATGGCATAAAAGTTTCCTCTATGCCAATCCCCCCAGCCTCCAGCTCCCCAGCTCCCAAGCCCTCCAACTCTCGCCCCTTTCCCCAACAAAATGGTCAAAAACTATTGAGCAACTATTTGTGTTGTCACGTGCGTGGGGTTCTTCCAAAGATTTTTGTCCCCTGCGACCCGCAACACCCAAACAATTTCGGCACGTGCCCATGCTGCCCTATCTGGCAGTTCCATTCTTATGTGTGTGGCATACGTGATTTCACCACATGTGTATGAGTGTATGTGTGTGTGTGTGTGTGTGTGTGTGTGTGTTTGTGGTCAGCGCTTGCACGTATAGAAAAGACCACAAATTGAAAGGAAATAATGCTCAGCGATTAGCGAAAAGTAATCATAAGTAGCGCTGTCCGAATTACGCTGCTGAATTTACAATTTCCCAGTTACAGAGCTACGAATTTAATGGTAGCTGAAGCTACAGAAGCGGAAGAAGAAGCTTTACGTGGCAATGCTACGATTTTAATGCATTTCGGATTAGCTTTCTATAGTTTTTCTCTAGAATTTACATAAACATATATTAGAATGTGTGTGTCTGTGTGTTGTTTTCAATATGTATAGATGAATTCAAATATAGAATTTACATAAATTATTAATAATTTAGAGCAGCAAAAACACAAATTTGAGCTAAGCGCGAGCAAGCCATAATTATTGCCGTGCTATTTACGCAAATAAAATATTATAAAATAAAATAATGTAAAAAAAAAAGGATAATTTTATAATTGAGAAGCAGTAGCTAAACTAACTCGTATTCTCATCATTGAACATTGAGGATGGCCTTAGCATGATCAAGCCGATGTGTTGTCAGAGGGGGAACACGCATGTAAAGAAGTGAGAGCAAAGAAACACAATTTCTTACAAATAAATAAATTCTTCCGCTCTTCTACTTACATTCTTAGACAATAGTAGTATAGAATAATATTGGTAAATAGCAGTTGTTCCTTATAGCATATTATACGAGGACAGAGCCAGTTAGAGTGCAGTATTAAAATATTAAATTCAAGAAATGGTCAAAAGAGAAAATTATTAACCAAAGTATGATAGATGTATGTAAGAGGTAAAGAATCGTGAAATATATTATGTGATCCTCGATGGTCTTGGCATTTATCTGAAGATAGACTGAAGCTCTTAGTATTATCAATTACATATTCTGCTTTGTAATTAATATTTAGTACGTGCTTTCGACCAACTAGGCTAACAAAATATTTTCTTGCGACAATAACTCTTGAAAATGGTCAAATTAGTATATATCTTCCGATCAAGATAAGTCTTACAAATGTTTGTAGTAATTATGATCAGTTTGTTAGCAATTTTCAAGTCGTTTGCAGTCACAAGTTGTGCTGCTACATTACTCTAAATCAAGCTTAAATCACGCCAACTTGCAAAGCCGTCGCAAGCGCCTTTAAATAACTAATACTCGTGGCTTATCGCAAAGGAAACAGCAAAATGCCACAAATATGTCTGACCTTTGTGTGGCTAGGTGTGCCATGACGTGTGTGTGTGTGTGTGTTGTCCGCTAATATAGCTAAGCTCTCATGGCAGCGGAAATTGCTTCGTGCCTTTCACTCCAAATGCTGCAATAAACATCGAAAGCCGTCCGAATGCCAAGCTGGTAGATGACCAGAGTCAGAACCAGAACCAGACCAGAACCAGAGCTAGAGTCAGAGTCGGAGCCACCCAGCGGTGCGCAACGTAGTCCATGGAGCCATCGGCGTGCTGTGAGCCACCGAGCAGCGCTGGACTCTGATACAGGCCCGCTCACAATGGGAGCAGAGCATACGGCGGAAGCGCACAATAAATTGCTTATTTATGGCTCAGCTTTTGGCCATAAGGAACACGCTGTTTTTATTGTTTTTAATCAACTCGAAAAGATTTGGCAAAAGCTTATAAAATAGACGCAGTGCACAGCGATGGATGAACATCCGGTTGTTGATGTAGCAGCAGTAGTTGTTATAGTTGTTGTTCTTGTTGTTATAGTTGTTGTTGTTATTATTGTTGCTTCCCCAGTGCTTACATCGAATACATCTCGTTGCTCGTAACTCGTCTCTCGCATTTCGAGAGGAAATAATTTTGTACTTGGCGATTGGCAGGATCGGGATCAGCGCACTATTTGCTAGTAATGTTTACGTAAGTAGCCCTTGCCATGCCCCATTTAAATTTATGACGGCCTTAAAGGACTGCTGCTCATGAATATGCCACGAACAGGACGGACAACAATTGCTGCTGCTGCTCCTGCTGCTCCTGCTGCTACTCCTGCTGTTGTTTAATTTTAGTTGTGTGCTCTAAAAGGCTTGAGCCTTGATGCTTTGTTTTCTATGCAAAGGACAACAGCAGCAGCAGCAGCAGCAGCAGCAGTGGCAAAAGGGCGTCAAAGGCAACCACTTCTATTGTGTGTGTGTGTGTTAAAACATCTATGCATTTTACACATTTAGATATTTAGGTACACACATACACATATTTATTTATATGTGTTGCCTAGCGCAAAGTTACCCAAAACAAAAGCCATTCAGCAGGCAAGTGCAGGACAACAGGCAGCAGGACATCACAAAAAGAGAGAGGGAGATAGAGATGGAGATGGAGAGAGGCGTGGCCAGCTAATCGCCTTTTTGTTGTGCGTTCGCTCATTTAGCTGAGCTTTTGTTTTTATTTCTCTGGCTTCGGATCGTAAGTAGTTTTACAATGGAGCAAAAGCATGAAAACAGGAGCCACTCAAATGATTAATTAAAGTGCCGCAGGGCGGCTTCAGCTTCTGTCTGTGTCTATGCAAATGTTAACAGAAATGAAGTAATTTAACTACTAGAGAAAGCAACAAACAGAAGAGGGCAAAGCGCGGTTGCTGTTGATGCCGCTGCTGCTGCTGCTGCTGCTGCTGCTGCTGCTGTTGTGTTTATTTGCTTTGCGTTTTCGGCTGTTGTTGTAGCTGTAAGCAATTTACGAAATAATTTAACGCTTAATAAAAGCGCAAATCTAATAAACCTTTGAGCTTTTGTGGCTGCCGAGCAACTGGCTGCCAACAGCCAACAGCCAACAGCCAACAGCCAACTGGCAACAACATTAGCCCAAAAGTATGCAGTGCATGTAATTGCATTTTGTTGTTGCTGCTGCTATTGCTGTTGCTGTTGCTGTTGTGCGTTTCCGGCTGGCCTGGCCTGGCTTGTTGTTGAACATGTATTTTGGTTAATTTAACTTTGCTGAATTATGCACTCTGCTTGTTAGCTGCTGGCTGGGCGTGGCGCGCTATTGAGGCGGGTTCTGGCTCAGGTTCAGGTTAGCTATTTGCAAATTTAATTTTTGACTAACATAACAGCAATTCCTGTGACTAATTTAGTGCCAATTTTGTTCGCATTATGGTCAATTAGATTATTAATGAAACATTTGTTGTTCAATTATCAGCGAGCGAGCACAAATTTTAATTAAAAACCTTTGAGTGTATGTGAGCCTGCATTTTTTCGCTATTGGCGGAAATTACCATTTTCGGCACATTGATTAGCTCATTAGGCCCTGATTAAAAATACAACAATTAAAACGAAAAGCCATAAAAAAGGCAATAATATTTTAATTACGCAACGTTCATTTTTAATTGATAAACTTTATAGAAACGGACAACAGTACGGCCATTAAATCCATCAACTCGCATAAATTCAATATCCTTGGCGTATCGCCCACACATTTGCGGCCGAGTACACGCAAAAGGAGCGACGGACTCATTAGCGGCCTTTGCCGCATTAACAAACTGCGCGGCGTTAAATTTCATTCGTTTCATTCAGTGGCTTCACTTTGCCAGCTGCAGGTGCAACGCCTGCCACTGCAACAATTTACGCCGAATTTAACAGACAACCAACATCAACTGCAGCAGCAGCAGCAGCAGCAGCGGCCAACGGCGGAAGTGCAGAAATGCAGCTCTTAAAGCATTTTTTTTATCAAAAAAGCGACAGGAAAAACACTTCAAAGAGATACACTACTACAGTTGAGATTGTACTAAAAAAATATGTAATAGTTGATGAATAATAACTGAGTTACAGAAGTTAAAAAATATCAATATTTTTGTATAAATGTATATGCATATATATTGTATAATAATATGAATAGTATTATTATTGCTTATCAATTTATTTAAAATCATTTTTTTTTTTTTTTTAATTATTTTATTATTGCAGCTCATTGTCTGTGACTCTATAGAGCATATATAACTAAACGTTAAGCTAGAAGCCAGTATTTACATATTTTATCTAATTTATTTACATAATTATTTAGTCTGTCCGAAAATTATTTATTTTTGTTGTTTGCATTCTTTGGGGTCTAATATGTTTGAGTAATCGAAATAGAATTTATAAATCTTATAATATGTTAGTCTAACTTATATATTAGAGTTTGTGGAATATTAAAATAATTCAATGAAATTAAGGAATTTTTTTTTTTTTATTAAATTTTTTATTAAGCTTTTAATCAAGATTTTTCAGAATATCTTTGACGTCAACATCAAATTAGAAGATTATTTCCAATTTTTATTATTTTTAATTTATTTGTTTATTTTGTTCATAATGTATTAACAAATTATTATATATTATTTGTATTTTACATTTTTATTTTATTTAGATTTATTGTTATATTAAATATACAATTTTTACTTTAAAATACAAAAATGAAGGAAATAAAATTAAAAATAGGATTTTTATTGTTTTTTATTTTATTTACTTATTTATTAATTATAAAATCTTTTCCTACTCGCACTAGAAAGCTAGGATCCGACACAAGAACGCTAGCATATCTATGCAATATGAGCTAGATCAACTTGCTTAGTTATTGGTATTTTTTTATGCAACAGAGCATCTTCTTTACTTTATTATCGCTCTTGAGTCACATTAAAATCGCAGGTTTACAATTTATAAAGCTTAAACAAATATATACGGTGTAGATTATTTTGCTAGGGGCAGAGACGGGTTGTCTGATTGGGCATCGGATGCAGAATTATATTGAAACATTTTCAATTATTATTTTACATGCACAAAATATTTCTTTAGCTTATACTGTATATATGAAGTCAAATGATCAACTTGAGTAAATTATATAGCTTTTTTAATATTTTGCTATATATTATCCAAGATATATAAATATAAAATTCACAGTCAGTTTATATTTTAAGAAGATGTGCTTCAATTGTGCCTTTTCTTATAATGTAATATTTATCTGACATAAGTATTATACATCAATATTTGTGCCTATATACTATACCTGATTTACTGCAAGTTCAGATAATTGCATGAAGAAAATTCAATTGAAATTTAAAATATTTATATAGCATAAGTATTGCATGATATATACAATATTTCTCTTATTGTATCTTAATATAAGAAAATTCAATTCACATTTTAAAATAATTTAAAATAATTTTCGATTTATTCAATCTTCACTCTCTGTGCACATTCGCACTTGCAGCCGTTGTCTTTGCTGTTGGATCCTTCGAGAGGTTAGTGTATAGAAATCACAACATGAAACCATGACTGCCCACATTGTGTCCACTTTTGGGCAGTGGCAACAATGCGCATATCCTG
This sequence comes from Drosophila buzzatii, assembly GCA_035045845.1. Lineage (NCBI taxonomy): Eukaryota > Metazoa > Arthropoda > Insecta > Diptera > Drosophilidae > Drosophila > Drosophila buzzatii. Next base: position 1,178,673 of record JAWNOS010000198.1, read on the forward strand.
TGCTCGCTGCTGCTTCTGCTGCTGCTGCGGCTGCTGCAGCTGCACGTTTTTGTCTAATGGCTTCCGGCGCATTCATACACACACACACATACACACGCGCACCATCATACGCACACACACATAAATCTACACACACGCACTTCACGCAAGACTGCTTAGCGCCGCGAATCTTTGTTTTCTGCAGTAACTGCGCGCATATCCGTTTTTATTTTTTGTATCCTTTTTTTTGTGTTTTTGTTTTTTGTTTTTGAGTAGTTGGTGCTGTTGCAGCTTGACTTGTTGTGTGGCGTTGACGGCCTTTCAGATTTTTCCAACTTTTGCACATTGGCATCCGAGTTTTGTTTTCTTTTTCGCAGCTATTGTCCAAGGCTGCCAGCGGGTTCGGTTGGACATGTGCATCTGCGCCTGGACTTGGGCATGGAGTTGAGGTCAAAGTAGCCGCACTCAGCGCAGACAATAAGAGTATTTCAAGCTTTTCCCATTTGCGCCGCCCGATACATTGGCCAGGCTTTGTTTTGCAAACTGCATGTGCTGCTCTGTCCATCAGTGTTACAATTAAGCGCAGATGACCGAAAGGCCCCCACCATGGATGGCGGTGGCAGTGCGCTTCCTTTTGATCTTCGCTTCCTTTTGTAGTTACACTCGGTTTTTATTATTGTTTCTCTTCTTCTCACTGCATTGATGTAAGCTTGGTTTTTGAACTTTGTCGGTTGGCTGGCATTTCCAAACTGTCACAGCATACATTGCAGCTGGACACTTAAAGGTTCAACTGTCTCAAGTGGCCAGTGGAAAGCCTCATACAACAGTTCATATTTGAACTGGCCCCATAACGAAGTGTGGCATCAGCCAAGGCGCCCAGGAGCTTGCTTGACCATTGGTCATAACTATTGCAATATACAGAAAAAATTAATAAAAAATAAGAAAATTTTTTGGAGTTATTTAAAAAATTACTTTTAATTATTAAAATTGATTGTGAAAAATTAAAAAACTTATTATTACACATAAAAATATTATTATTAACATTATTATATAAATGACCTACGCAATAACTCTTTTTTTTATTATATTTTTATTTGCTTTTTCATGTAGTTGAAGTTTTTAGCGGAGGTAAGGGATTACTTTCATCTTATGATAAAAGTAAATTGAAGCGAGTATGATATGAATATCGCTTTGAGTCTTAAACTTCGTCTGACAAGTATTCTGGCACGAGTTACAATGCTTTAGCCAATATGCATAAGACATTAAAAATTTTAAAATAAAATTGTGATAAAAGATTTTGTTGTTTATGCTACAGTAAAGTAATAAATAATGTTATTTAGAATCATTTTGTCGTTTATTCATTGCATAACCTGGTTTGGTTATTCCTTGAATGGAATTTCTTCTGAACGAGTATCAAGCAGTTTGATACACTTTGGCCATCAGTTTGTTTGCTTAGCCAGGAAGTTGTAATGCAAGCTGCAAATTGTATCTGCTTCTAGGAAAATACCTGCTGTCCACATGGAGGGGGCAACGTCTGTAAATTACTTTAAATTTATGCATTAAAAAATGGTCGACGAGCTGTCGCATTTAATCAATTTTATTGCTATGCAGCAATCATAAAAGCAGACCGATGCTGCTTCTTGCCTCGTCCTTTCTTTTTTTTCTTGCGTTTGTCAGTCTGCATTATGATTTCTGTTGAGCTATCGAGATTTTTCGTATAGCTTTGAATTAAAAACACAATTTGATCAGCGAGTCTTAATTGTTTATTAGATGCGAGTATGCATGTGTAGGTAAATATGTATGTTAAAGAAAACGTTTCTTTTTGACAAGCGAAAGTAAATATGCACACGTTCGATCTACGCGAGCCGGCCGATCAGACTGCGCCGTTGCGTGGGAGAACGAATGAACGTTAGAAAAGGAGAGCGCAATCTCTTTACAAAATTCTCTTAGATGCTAATAGGTTTGGCGAACTGCCGCTCTTAGTTCTTATAAAGCGCTGATTGCTGGGCCCAACATCCTCCCCCCGTTGAAGACTTAGTCTTAAACAGAATCCTTAAGGGGCAGCAAGCACAGCTTGTTTGTAGCTCTTCTTGTCTCGCCAGCTTCAGTTTTGAGCACGGCCACCCGTGCAACGCCGTCACCTCCAGGGATAAGTTCAATTATTCTGGCCAGTGGCCACTTAAGCGGCGGAAGATTCTCATCCTTTACGAGAACTACGTCGCCAACCGCCAAACCAGACTTAGAAGTTCTCCATTTAGCCCGCTGTTGTAGTAAGTTGAGGTATTCGTCTCGCCAACGTGTCCAGAATACCTGCTGGAGATAGCTTACGCGCTGCCAGGCATCCAAGCGATTAAAATTGAGCCTCGTGAGGTTAGGCTCGCTGAAGGATGAAGGAGGACCACCGTTCAGGAAATGCGCAGGCGTCAGTACGTCCAAGTCTGCTGGGTGCTCTGAAATTGAAACTAAAGGGCGTGAATTAATGACAGCAGCAATGTTGCAGACCAGTGTGCGAAGCTCATCATAAGTTAGGACAGAAGGGCCAACTGATCGATAGAAATGATGCTTCGCCGTCTTCACTGCAGCCTCCCACAAGCCTCCAAAGTGAGGAGATCGTGGAGGGATGAAATGCCATTCGATTGATTCCGCCAGGCAGAAGTCCTTCACAGCATTCTTGTGGGCGTCAGACAGGAATAGACGCTTCAGCTCCTGAAGCTGGTTGCGGGCGCCAAGAAAGTTTGTGGCATTGTCAGACCAAATTTGACTTGGTTTTCCTCTAGTGCATATAAACCTTTGGAGGGCATGCAAAAATGCCGTGGTAGTTAAATCCTTAACTAGTTCCAACCAAATAGCCTTCGTAGCAAAACAAATGAATACAGAGACGTAGCATTTCATAGGAGCCTTATTTCGTGCCTCAGGCTTATAAAAGAACGGTCCGCAAAAATCGACACCAGTCACTCCAAATACACGGCAGCCTTCGACGCGATCCCTGGGTAGATCTGCCATTATGTGCTCCACGAGTCGAGGTTTTGCGCGAAAGCAAATGACGCATCTCTGTATCACACTGGACACAGTTTTTCTACCACCGATTGGCCAATATTGGGAACGAACCAGAGCTAGTACCGCTCGGGGCCCAGCGTGCAAGTTTCGCTGATGGTAATGCATGACAATGGCTCGAGTTACTGGATGACTTCTGGGCAATATAATTGGATGGCGACTATCAAAGTTAAGAGTAGAGTTTTTGAGGCGACCATCTACACGTAGCAGTCCGACTTCATCAAGAAATGGCGAAAGAGAGGCGAGAACGCTGGATGGCGCAACCATTCCCTTAGTTCGAAGTGCATCAATGTCGTCCGAGAGATGAGCTCGTTGAATCATTCGCAATAGTATTTCAGTACCAGTCCGAATTTCTGCGAGAGTTATTCCTGAACCATGACCTTTTTTGATAAACTTTGATACGTATGCAAAAATACGCTGCAATCGACTAAACGAATTAGCATACTTGCAGTCCATGGAAGCGTCATGGACTGGGCCTTTCACAAGTAGAACGGTCCTTCGACGCTCAAGTGAAGTTCTTTCTGGAAGCGATAGGACTGGCCATTGAGAGGTGGGCTTACAAATGAAATCAGGACCGCTGAACCAAAGTAACGATGTGTTCAACTCAGCGGGCAATGAACCTCGAGATAACATATCTGCGGGATTCAGCACAGTAGGTACGTAATGCCATTCCATTGTTGATGTGAGATCCTGTATCGTGGCGATGCGATTTGAAACAAAAACGTTAAATCGCCCGGGCTCGTCATTAATCCAAGATAGCGCTACAGTAGAGTCGGACCAACAGTGAAATTCCCCTTCGAAAATTCCTAAACGAGCCACTTCATCCATTAAACGTGCAAGCAACTCTGCCCCACATAGCTCCAACTTGGGAATCGTGAGCGTTTTCAAGGGAGAAACTCGAGACTTTGAACAAAGTAACCTGCTGGTGCTATGTTGCCCTTTGGATACAATATAGATGCAGGCTCCGTACGCCTCGATGCTGGCATCGCAGAATCCATGGACCTCAACCTTTTCTCCTGGTACCAATGCCAACCTGGGAAAGACACTCCTCAGACCGTTGCCAAAGCTACTGCAGATGTCCAGCCATGCAGTGTGAAATGCTGCTGGAAGGCTCTCGTCCCAATCAAGTTTATGCCTCCAGAGTTGTTGCAAGAAAATTTTAGCCTTTGTTATTATTGGGCCGACCAGTCCGAGGGGATCGTAAAACCGAGCAATAGACGAGAGGACAGAACGCCTGGTTGGCTTAGTGGTCAAATCCATAGCTAAATATGAGAACAAAAGTTGATCAGATGATGGATCCCATGCGAGGCCAAGTGTCTTAGTAATGTCGCTGCCATCATTGAAGCTAATGAGTGATTCCTTGTCGCACTCTGTTACGCCGTCCAGCACCATGGTATGGCTTGAACACCACTTTCGCAACTTGAACCGGCCACATGCCAATATTCCAGCTGTTTCTTGCATGACACGTCTTGCCTCTTCGACTGAATTTCCTCCAGAGATCAAATCGTCGACATAGAAATCGCGAAGTAATGCCTCGGAACCGACTGGGAAGGTATCCTTTTCATCTATGGCGAGCTGATGCATGGCACGCACAGACAAGAATGACGCAGGTTTTGTGCCATATGTGACCGTATCAAGCTTGAACACTTCTAACTCATCATCTGGTGAATTCCTCCATAGAATGCATTGCAGATAGCTGTCTGGCTCAGGCACCTTCACGCAACGATACATTTTGCAAATATCACCGGTGAGTGCAACTGGATAGGACCGGAAACGCAGCAATATGTCGATCATTTTCGGCTGAATGACAGGACCTGACATTAGAATGTCGTTCAGCGAATAACCAGTTGATGTAGCTGCTGATCCATCAAAGACGACTCGAAGTTTGGTAGTTGAGCTATCTTCTTTCAAAACGCAGTGATGAGGAAGAAAATATCTGCATTGATGAAATGAGCTGCGAGGAACACGTGACATGTGACCCAGCTCAGAATACTCATCCAAGAACGCTGAATATTGAGACTTTATATGAGGCAAGCGATTCAATTTCTTCTCCAGATTAAGAAACCGCCGCAGCGCTTGCTGATAAGACTCTCCAAGAAGCTCGTAATTAAGCTTAACAGGCAAGCGTACTGAATATTGGCCACTGGGCAATCGTTTGTAATGCCTCACAAAATGCGCTTCGCAATCTGATTCCTCCTTACTAATGTTTACGACAGGGTCGCTGCAGCTCTCAGTCTCCCAGAAACGACGAACGAGACTGTCCAATTGGATATCAGTAGCGGAGTCTGGACCTGGATCCGAAGGCGTCTTTGAAACTATTAGTGTGGAATTGTGGCCGCTAGCTTTGCCCCCCGATACAACCCAACCAAGACGAGTCTTCTGCAGCAGTGGAAGCCCAGGCGCCAACTTGACTTGACCCACACAGAGCAAATCATAGAAAAGGCTGACTCCGATAAGCAAATCTATTCGCTGTGGCCTATCGAAAGCTGGATCTGCCAAGACTATATTCTGCGGTATACTCCAATTGCTTGTATTTATATTAGAACTGGGCTGCCTGCCAGTTATATTTGCTGCTACCATGGCCGTTATGCTAGTCGCATACTCCGATGCGTGAGCCTGCAAGGTGAGGCAAATGGTGCTTCCATCGGTGCCAAAATCGGAGTCGCCTAAGCCACGTACAGACGCATATGACCTTGATCTCTTAAGTTGTAGCAGATTGGCAAACCTGGCTGTAACAAGATGAACCTGGGAGCCTGAATCTAAGAGTGCACGACAAGGAACAAGTTCGCCAAACCGATTCTTGGCCAGAACCACTGCGGTAGCCAGGAGCGCAACATCGCTGTTCAGATCTTGAGCCAAGAGAGTAGTGGACGGAGCTGAGGGCTGAGTAGGAGTGATCTGCATCCCTGATGATGAGGATTGCTGATGGAACGGAGTTACTGCGTGCGATGTGCTGGAGTTGCCAAGGTGGAGAAGCGTATGATGCTTGACTCCACAGACCCGACAACTACGCGAGCCACATTGTCGCGACTGATGGCCGCCTTTCAAGCAATTTAAGCATAGCCCAGCCTTCTTGACTTCATTCAGACGAAGAGTAGGCGATAGGTTTGCGAATCTTGAGCATTTGTAGATTGTATGCTCAGGATCATTACAAAAAACGCAACTGTGTGCACTGTGGTCTGTTACAAGAAATGTGGACCGGCTGTTGGCCAATTTACTGCTAGAATTCACCTGCTTAATGGATGAATAGTTATTTAGAGAAAATTCCATTGATTCCAAAGTGCGGCAGCGAAGCTCAAGGAAAGAGGCCACTTCTTCATATGCAGGTATATGGGACGCCATCCCTGAATCTTCCAATTTCTCTTCCCATTTAGCTTGTGAGGCCACATCAAGCTTCTGTAACAGCACCTGAGCAATGATGGCACTGGCTATCTGTTCTGTTGTGCCCAGGCCACTGAGTGCACGCATATGTACATTGAAGCTGTCGGACAATTCTCGCAGCTTGGTTATGGATCCATTTTCTACCCTTTTTAGCCCTAAGATCTTTACGATGTGGGCTTGAAAAATTAAACGTCGGTTATCATATCTTTGTTTCAATAGCTTTATGGCCATCGTATAGTTGTCGTTAGAAATTTCCAAAGATCGAACTGTATCCAACGCTGCACCATCCAGACAAGACCGTAGATGCTGAAGCTTTTCCATGTTGCTGATTTCTGGCCTGATATCAATGATTGTTGAAAACATTGAGTAGAAATCAGCCCAATTGGCATATCCACCGCTGAACGTGGGCAGCTTTAAAGGCGGTAGTGCAGGTGCGGAATGTACCTTGGGAGCGGGAACTTGAGTAGGGACCATCGGTCTACTAAACGTGGAACTATGGGGCATTCCAGCGGTACGACCTTGAATTTCAGACATTATGGTTGACTGCATGACCATTATTAAGTCATCGAAGTCACCGCGTAAATCGCTGCCCATCTCAGTAAAGTCAAGTTCCTCTAGAGTTTCATGGGCTTCACTAAAAGAATTGCTTAGCTTACCAATATGCTCCAAAAGAACGTTTAAAGTGCTGTCACTGTGATCGGCAAGAGCATCAGAATCAACCTTGGCTTGCAGTCTTTTTACGCGTTCAAACACAGATTTGACTTTGAGCTTATAAAATTTCGCTCGCTCTTCGGGCGCAACTGTAGTAGCATTTAAGCTCGCCATGATGAGTAAAGCACACGAGAATTACCGATAGAGTTCACAGTTGCTGATATGCGGAGATTGCACAGGCGCAAAACTCAGATTCTGAGCTATTTTACTAAACACAGCACAGAGTTTAGTTAATTGCCAATTATATGCCACTATTATTTCAGCCAATTATTGCATCCGTATGAATTAGTGCGCACTGGCAACGTTATTATGGACGCGATAGTATTGCAGCCGAACCGAATGAGTGCAATGACAACAACAGAATTAACGGCAAGCATGTAATTGCACTGAGATTATGCACGCTTAATCGACGTATAAGTGCGAAGTTATAGAAACTCACAGTTCCGAAATTAGTTGCTATTAATTATTTATTAACTTGTCACTTGTTACTTGTATGTACACGAATAAGTTACAACTGATGAGCACATATGTACATATGTATGTCTGTAGAAATAAGCTTATACGCACTGTTTTTACGGACACCACTGTATTGCAAAACGAAACGAAAGAGTGTCTGGCGACTTTGCAAGAAGTAGCGGTAAAAAGGCAATTGCTATATAAACGGCATATGTGCACGACAATATGTCCAATGTATTTACGAAACTTAAATATATATATATGTACATATATGTATATTTATATATTTATATGTTTA